>JACJUY010000172.1:190971-213843 GCA_014220935.1 Platorchestia sp. MABIK | reverse complement strand
CGATCTAAATTCTAACAACGAGGAAAATCATTAAGATGGTAGCTGGACGGAGAAATTAGAGTTTGCTGTAATATAAATGATATCTTCGAATCATACACGCACGAAGAACGTAACAAAGTTGAGTCTCTCGGATTTATTTGCAAGGACAATTGATGGATACTTTGGCTAAGTTGAGTATCTCGGATTTATTTGTAAGGACAATTGATGGATACTTTGGCTAAGTTGAGTATCTCGGATTTATTTGTAAGGACAATTGATGGATACTGTGGCTAAGTTGAGTATCTCGGATTTATTTGTAAGGATAATTGATTGAATTGACAATTCAATTGACAATTGAATTGACAATCTTCCTATCATCAGGTAAGAATAGCGTTGGACCGTGATTTTGTGTTAAGGCACGGAGCGGCACACAGGCTGGGCACCCAGTCTCCCTGGGGCCCGTCGTTGGGGCTGAGGCTCACAAGCCCGAAGCCATTTTCAAGCGTGGGTCGGGAGGCCAGCGTCAATCGATGGCGAGTTATTGACCTGGCCAGACCAGTCAATGATCAAGAAATAGGACATTAAATCCTGACCACCTGATATTGCGTGAACGGGCGTCCAACCCTCGATGTTCCACGACAGTTGCCCTCGTACAGATAACTCGCCGCTGCTCCTAACTGCCTTATCGGAAGCCGGGTTGCCGTTCCTTGACCCGTGTTTTCCAAGAGAAGTGGTCCAGGGGCCAAATTTTCAAATAATGTACTTCGTCCTAGCGGCGCAGCTGGTAGCGTTGGTTCATTTGAGTTAACTTGAATGAATTTGGCACTGCCGATCGTACTCATACTTGGACTTGAATTGTTTGAAAATCCAACTCCAGATGCACACACTGAGCGTTCTTTAAGTTTTCTATTCCAATAACATTTTGAATAGTAAGTCGTTCTGGTTTATTTTCGAAAAATCAAGAGCACAGCAGAACTGATTCTCAATTTATTTGACAGCAAAATACTCTATGAGAAAGTTACTATTCGAGGATTTTCTATGGCAATATCAACAAATCGGATAACGAAATTTGTAGAAAGAGTCTCTATCTAGTTTGAAAACTTTTCAAAAAATTGCAAAAGAGTTGTCTATTGTAAAAAAATAAATTGAAATAACTACACGAACCTATCAGGTTCAGCTTTAGGTTCATTGCTCTGGTTTGATTTGCTTCAATTTTTGACTAGAATCGCACGTTTTTTTTTTTTAATTTTCACTCTACCTGTACCCTGATGTCCGGCTGTATTGGCATGAAGCCGCGCCGAAACACTAAACTGAGCTCAACGTACTCTGAAGTATTTCGTTATACGAAAACGTTTTGGATGTAAAGATCACAGGAACAATTTCAAGCTCTGGATTCACGAAGTGGTCCATTAAATTGACTTTTAAACGGGAAATTGTCTCGCGTTATGACGGGGAAGATTTAAACGTCGTTGCGCAATTCGAGTCGTGGTTCGCTTCGGAGTGGGAAACATTTTGTTGATTCTAGCAGTTCCGAAAATAACCCAAACCATTGAGCATTGCATTTAATGAAAAACAGAACAAATTTGTAGTCACCAGAGAAAGAAAAGGACAGAAGGTTTCTCGTAAAGCGTAAGATCAACTCATGGACTGAGGAGCGTTAGAAAACTGGAAATAAATTCCATTATTATAGTGTCCCCCCAAAAAAGAACACAGAAGTTGTATTGTTCTCTTACTCTCGAAAACGTTGGCTAAAACATTCAATTGTGAATTAGATGAATGACTGAAAATTTTATGGATGTATTACTACTGAAAATTACTACTGAAAATTTTTTATAGTTGCTTTTCAGGTGTTGGTTTAGAAGTATTAGCTTTTTCAATCGGTTTCATCATCGGCTTTCTGCACTTTTGATCATTTCTTCACAAATGTGGAATTTCATGATGGCTTTCTCGCCATCTTGCTTGAGATTGAGCCTAGACGTGAAATGTTCAACTTAAATGTGACAAAATTTCTCTTCTCTTTAACATCTATACTTACGGACATAGATGTCGTTTGTACATCCAACAAGCGATACATTAGTCTAAATATTCTGATGCTAGATTTTGTTCTTTCTATTACCTTCACTTGTTTTACGCTGTATTCGTTTTTATGCGTGAGGGGATGAACTGATTTAACATTCCTTCGACATTGTTAATGTTTCTTGTCCCTAGACATTTCCTTCTTTCTATTTGAGGAGAATTTTTGAAATTATAATCCAAAAATGACCCGCCTCACAAGCTTGAAATTCCATCACTCAATACTTTTTTATGCCTATAATCCCGAGAGATGGAGCAAAGAGATATACGTACGTCATTTTAAGGTCCGGCTTCGTCATTTCGTCACTCAAAATTTGAATTAATTACGTTCTCTCATAAGTATGTATTCTGGAAAGACGGAGAAGTGCGTATTTTAATTGTTGTATGGCATTGTATCGGGTGAAATGATTATTTATGTAAATCGATAATTTGTTTGTACGTGCCCAGTACACTTCGTCCAAAGCTATTATACAAATGATGTTTTTGAGGATGAAATGAAAACCACTGGTTGCATGTGATGATATTTTGGCACAACAGATCAATTTGCGAACCAATTTTCATCACTGCAGAATTACAAAAACACAGATTTTGTTTATGATATTCATACTAACATCTAACTTTTTGGTGTCCAGATCTAAAACGTGAGAAGCTCAAATATGGAAAATTTAGCATAAGTTCAGTTAAATTTTTATCATGATAAAAAAAACAATGACATAATGAAAAACACTTATTTTGAAATTTAACAAAATTCATTGGTTGATACAATTGCATTTTTTTAAATATTATCATGATGCAGTTATCCATGGTTAATGGATAACTGTTGATGTAATGAGTTAATGAGTCTTGAAATTACTGACGGGTATGAGTTGTTACCCGCTGTCCCATGAGCTTTGCAAAGGCTTTATGCTTGTACTGCTTTCCACGTTGATACAAATCACCACCAGCTGATCATCCTTCACAAATTTCAATACAGTTGAAGTCTTGAAAGTATTGAAGTATTTTGATGAAGGAGCCCACTCAATAAACGATCCATTTTGATATTTTATAGGGAGAAAAATACCCTCTTGAGCTTTGTTTCATGAGCAGGTGTCTCCCCTTACATGAAAAGATATTTTGACTTGAATGGCCTGGGGCAAAAATTCGATGTATAACTGAGATTCCAAGTTAACTGCCTCAAGTTCTCCAAACGGCTCTAACAGCTTCTCCCCAGAAATTCCTACCCATGAACATAATTCCTCCTGACCTTGATGTGAGCTGCACTGGATGCGATTCATCATGAACAACCCAAGCTCTCGGCCAGCCGTCTCGTCTGTACACCGTACAGCGCAGTGCGGAATTCTCCACGGAAGATTATACGTGCGGTGCGGCGTGCGGTGCTCTTCCATGAAGGTTACTTCAGAGAAGTCAACTTCCTTATAATTTGTGGTCCTTGAAACTCTTTTCGTCTTATTTCGCTCCACTGCGTTATTGCTGGCCTAGCCTCTGGCTTGAAGACTTTTCTCTGCTTTTTACTTCACCAACGCGAGCTTCGTCAAAAATTGCTTCACTACTCTACAGACGTATTTCCTAAGCGGTTGTAGATCTTTTTATTTTATCTAGAAGTGATATTTTACTTATGCTGATGTCGTTTTTAACTTTGTGGGGTGAATTTCTAATTTGGATGGTTTTCTTGGCCGTTTGTGGGTCTCGCTCAATCTTCTTGGCAATAACTGCTAGAGACCTTTCTGGAAGTTCTATCGCATGACAATCGTGGTTCTTTCATTAACACTAAATGACCGATTTTAACTCATCAGTACAATCAATTGAAACACTTGAAGCACAAATAGCAATTTTAAACATAAAATAAACTATGTGCATAATAACTCTTAAGATCTAAATATCAGTTGCCATAACAGGGTGTCTACAGAAAAAGTTTCTGCTGATTTCGACTATAAATGATGTTATGTATGTATAATAATTTACTTTAAATCTATTCGGATGTATTTGATTACTTTTAATCTCATCAAAAGACACTTCAGTGAAACCCAGGGGCGTTTCATTGTAAACTCTCGTACGGTATCTTAGACACACAATATTTATGAAAATTGTAAATCTTTGGAGACATTTTTCGCGGTCACCCTGTAAGTAACAAAATAATTGGTGCTTTCATAGTTTCAGGATACGTACTAATTTTTACTCATTTTGACAAGTTATCCTAAAATATGAGCTAACTGTACGATGGTGTTCATTTTGCCTTCACATTCGTATAAAGACGTAGCTCTTGACGTAGGGTATAGACTCAACATGTTTTACAATATAGACTCGCTTACATCCTGCTCATTTGAATAATCACCAGTTGCACACCTACAGTAATTTCCTGCAGCTGCGTACAAGGAGTCAATAATACAAAAAAAGGGAAGATCTGAGGTCCAGCAATTTCAACGTAGGAACTATACAAGTGCTGTTCCGAATTGCCGATATTGATTTCGCTGTGATGGTCAAATCACTCTATCGTAGCGATAGATTTCTGTCAGCGCAATTGACGGTAATGATCAGTTCTCGGAATTTTTTTTTTTTAACTCACAGTAGTGAATTAGAAGGTTTCTTTTATTTTTTATGCGTCAACGGCTGCGCAATAAATCACAACTATCTTTAATATTTTCAGAGTTAGTCAGACCGTTCTTTACCGGGAAATGTTGAGAAGCGATCAGTTCTCCTGCTTCGAAGTGCATCTTAAACGAACGGAAATGCGCTTAACGCACTCGAGTGGACAACATTCCACGGTAAACGAACACATCGTGAGTCGGCTTACAAATGCTGCTTTTTGTTACGATTTCACATATTTGTGGAATAAACACTTGTGCAATAATCCAGAAAGCATAAAAATCCCAATGCTGCCAGAAGCAATAATAGTGGATTCTTGACTTCTCCAAGGTCTTACCACACGATGCATCTCAATCATCTATTCTAGAGCTACACATCTAGGCCGCGAGACCTTTACCAGATGAGATGTTACTCAAGCGTTTCTTAACAGATGCGTATAAGAAAATGTGATTCTCCTGTACACTGTAGGTGTGCTACAAGAACTTATTTCAGATGGCACGCTTTTCAAAAATCTACTCGTAAAAAAGAGCGAAAGCGAATCTACTTCTGGAAGAGTCATGGAGATTGAATGCATGGATCCAGGGTTCATGATTATTCAAGATGGATAACGTTTTGAGATTCGTACCTGCTATATAATACGGTAATTTGGTGATAAACTTTAGTCTATGTTCAATCAAAATAGCTTTGTTCGGATGGTTTTCGAGAATTTAAATTTGTTTATTCTTGAACTTGGTTATTTTGAATAACTACATGTATCGTCTTCGTACATTCATGTTTTGACACAAGACTCGGTCGAGTACCCCATATCCACCTATAAACATATGTGAAAGTCAATGTTAAAATTTTTGCATTGGAGAAAGAACGCCTATTTCGTCGTATAATTTTTGTTTATAACATGTCAATGTTTAAAATTTGAATTGCACCACAACTAACTGCATTTTAATGCCAGAACTCGTACTTGCATTCAACATTAGTGAAATTTGGACTTAAGTAAGTACTATCTAGTCCATGCAAGGGTCGAAAAAATGGATTCACCAGACATGTCACGCGAAGGAGAGCAGTTGTTAGTGCTCGTTTACAACGCCCAGCAGAAATGAGCTCATTGCAAAATTCATCTTGCCTTTCTTTAACTACGTCTATGAACATTCGGGGATTTTTTGTGTCTTGTTCCAATTTTAGTGCAAATAATCGCCTGTTTGGGCCTCACAATTCGAATCACACACAATCAATAATTTAAAGACGATCAATTGTTGGCTACTTGCAGACCGTGCTCAAGCAACTTTGCAATGCTGCATGTTTAAATATACATTCATTCCGTACTACATTTCAGTTGACTCATGAAAACCAGCAGCGATGTGTGTCGTTTTGTCGTAGTAACGGTTTCAAATTTTACTCAAGGGATTTCAGTGCAGCTGATGAATCCGTTATATTCATGCTGCGCCACAGTGTCACCAGGTCTGACAGCAGCAAGTGCAGTGCAGCTGATGAATCTGTTATGTTCATGCTGCGCCACAGTGTCACCAGGTCTGACAGCAGCAAGTGCAGTGCAGCTGATGAATCTGTTATGTTCATGTTGCCCCACAGTGTCACCAGGCCTGCAGGCAACAAGTGCAGTGCAGCTGATGAATCTGTTATGTTCATGTTGCCCCACAGTGTCACCAGGCCTGCAGGCAACAAGTGCAGTGCAGCTGATGAATCTGTTATGTTCATGTTGCGCCACAGTGTCACCAGGCCTGTAGGCAACAAGGGCAGTGCAGCTGATGAATCTGTTATGTTCATGTTGCGCCACAGTGTCACCAGGCCTGCAGGCAACAAGTGCAGTGCAGCTGATGAATCTGTTATGTTCATGTTGCCCCACAGTGTCACCAGGACTGCAGGCAACAAGGGCAGTGCAGCTGATGAATCTGTTATGTTCATGTTGCGCCACAGTGTCACCAGGCCTGCAGGCAACAAGGGCAGTGCAGCTGATGAATCTGTTATGTTCATGCCGCGCCACAGTGTCACCAGGTCTGACAACAGCAAGTCAGGGCTGCAAGCACCGCTAACTTGAGCATGCCCTGAACAAACAGGACAAATAGGGTCCAGCAATATCCGGTACAATTTTTCAGTTTGCGGCTCGTGCCAAATTTTGTTTCCCTCAAAAGACAAAAAATGTACCTGACAAACAAAATGCCATAACATCATTATGAGAGACCTGTTCTGGGAAATTTTTATCCGAGCTTGGAATTTAGCTTGCTATTGGGCCTTTCAATTCACCGAACGTTGAATCCATCCAAGTAAATAAAAACTAAAATGATTTCTGCTGATGAATCCTTTTGTGACTGAAAAATGATGCTACGGGGAAGTTATAAGGCGCAACTCCCATGAACTGGACAACATCTGCCTTGTGTTGTAGGCAATAATATAGGGACTCTTGGTTCATGACATCCACCACTTTTGACTCTGGCACAAAATTCTTAGATTTAAAGTTCTCAAGCAAAAAAACGGCTGTGCCGTAATTCGTGTAGCTTTAGTTTCGTCTGAGTTTTCAGAAAGGCTCTAAGTTTCCATGCCAAAATTCATTCAAGTCTTTCAGTCCCTCCGGGATTAAATTTCTCGCGTATAAAAACTAGAATTTATCATCTTACTTGCTGAAGAAAATCTTGAGATGTATCATGAAACTTTTTGGAAATCTTGTTGAAGGCTGTTTCACTTTTCTTTCGTGCCGAGCCTTAGCTTGCATTGATCTGAGTGCGGCTTTTGTCTGGTGACCTTGGCGGGAGTCCGGCGCTGCTGCATTGCTGCCATTGAAAATCGATTTGCCTGCAGTGGCGCCCGGAGCGAACTATACAATTATTTGCACGCGCCGCGGTATGTGCTTGCAGCTAATGCGTGCGCTCGCCGGGACTGCCGCGTGACGCTAATGCCAGGCTGTCGTCATAGCGTTACATTTGTGTTCGACCTGCTTCGACTTGCGGGTACTGCGACATAAGTGTCTCGGCGTCGCATCCACTGAAATGGAAGGCAGTTGAAAGTGAGAGCGTTTACAGAAGGTGACCAAAATAATTATTGATATAGATATTCATAAAATGTTTGTGCTTTTTATGCAAAATTGACAGAAATTCATTCGTAATGCGCAATATTTTTAGGACGGGCATTGATTTGAACAACATTCTAATGAGAGAAATTCACATTTGAAGCATTTGAAAATTAATGACTTTTCTGGATTTTATTCTGATGCTTGACTACAATTTTACCGCATCTCTGAGTGCACTAATTGTGGCTAGCTTCCTTAGCGATCCCTGCGCCGCGTGGGGAACTGTGTTGTCGGCACATCTCAACGGCATGAACTATGCCTCTCATGTTTCCAAAGTTTCTCATTTTACATGATGTTTCATGGATAAATGAGTGAATCTTTGGTACGAAGGAATCAGTAAAAGCTATTGAACATTATTTAATTTTTATCAAGTTGATAGTAGTTGTCCCCCACTTTTAGATCATTCCTTTTCTCGCTATTACCAGGGTGAAAATTAAAAGTCCGCTCTAATTTCACCTTTGGAAACACCTCTTCAAATCATTGGTCGTTTGACACCTCTGTTAAGACTCGGTGACGGTTCGTCGGGAAATAATGTCATTAGTTTTTGTAAATTGAAAATTGAAAGCTCTTTGCCGCAAAATCGTGTCGTTCCCTCCACATTTAATTGAATTTTTGCACAGTCGTACGTTGAAACACTCTCTTAATGGTGTAAACTCATGCAAAGCAATTTGCCGGCAGTTTACAGCTGATCTACCATTTATGTTGTAATCAGCTATGAGAGTCTCTGACGCCTGTAGTGTTCTGTTTTAAATCGCGTAATTTTTTACCGGAGCTATTCTAGATTAATTTCCAGTGAACAAACTAGTAACGTTCATTTATTTAAGTTCAACATTTTTCTTCAGCAATATCATCGCCCTAAATTTAACGCATTGTGAGAGTAACGTGGCTACACTTTCTACAAAAAACAAAACTTTCTGACCTCGATGGACAGATCACTCAGAACTGTTTTTTTTCTTGTCTCCGTAAAGTTTGTCGTCGTACCTTTAGCTTTTTGGATCTCAATCCATAATGTTTATGTTGAACCTTAATGCCGTGAAGAATCCAACATTACCGAAATAACGGGTCATGATTAATTGTACCACTTTCATCATGGTTTATTTATAGTGGATCCATAATTTTGAGTTATTCTTACTGAATATCAAGTAGGAGTGTAATACTCAAGTCTGAATTATTGTCTTGCTGGTTATATAGATGGTCTTGCTCGTTTCTCAGCAATTTTCCCGTTTTTTTAATAAACTTCATACTTCTTTAATATATACTAATAAGATTTGAGCAGTACTTATAAATCTGAAGTACACCATCCCATTATAAAATGAGTACTTTACAGTGTAATATTGTTTCGCTAACAATTTTTCCTCGCGCGTTTCAGTGCAATTCTCCATCTCTTGAGATCTATTCTGAATCTCCATAGGTGATGTTCTGGCTCCAATCAGTGCGTCATATAAATCTTACCCTACATCTTATCGTGCACAAATTCATGTTGGAATGGAACCTGAGATTATTAAGACGCTACTTCCTACGACCAACTTTTCGGGTCACCATTTGGATAACTCTAAGAGCAGACTGCTCGTCTGCCTTCTTTGATCCGGCCTGATTAGGCTGGCTACCTGAGGACAGCGACTCTTCCTGAATCCCGGCGAGTGTAATTATAAGTTACAACTGACGCATTTGTGCCTGTGCCTTGCTGCTAGGTACATGAGGTCCTCCTGCATGGCCAGAATACTCACTGCACATACAGTACTTGCCAGCCTGGAGGAAGGAATCCTCCAGGCTAGCACAGCGCTCATCCATACTTATAGTATCGTGCTGCTTGGTTGAGATTCTCCAGGCATGTACCGCTGCGTGAACTGTCCTGAGTGTTCGACGGCGTGCTCTGGCTGTGCCTTGAGGCCCGCTACAGCCTGGCTGTAATACAAATGCGCTGCCTCGATTGAAGAGTCCGTCTAGAGCCCTACTTCCCCAGAATTTCAGCTTTATTTTCCCTTACAGCGGGGGGTTGAAACACTTTAATGTCATCTCTGAATGTAGCAGTTACGATGAGCCTGCAATAATGTTTGTCAATCGTAGGAGGTAAACAATGCAGGCATTCATTGCTGATATTCTCAATAATGTACGCAGTTCTCACAGGGCCCCAAATACGCAAAATTTAAAGCTTCAACCATTAGTGGTAGACTATTCAGGTTGGCACATTCAGCCCTGCACCATGCATACGCTTCATGCGGCTAAAGACTTGAGTAACTAACCACTTCAACTAACCAAAGATTAGTTGTCTAGTTATTCTACTTTTGTTAGTGCTTTCTATATTTAAAGTAATCAATGATCCAAATCATGCACATCACACCTAAAATGCATACAGAGATTGAGAGCTGTTGTGGTCATTCATCATCCGGGAAATGAATAATCGCTGCGGGCTTTCGTTAATGGCACAAACTCGGATGAAGGATTGAAAGTCTCCATGACTGTCGAGAAATGACAAAAAATCCTATTCAAACAGTTCCCCGGACAACGATGTACACTTTTTCTCACGTAGAAGAGTGGGCAAAACATTTGAGTTATAACGGTTTGATCGGTCCTTTATTCATTGTAATGCATGTATATACCCGTTTTTTTCATGCGTTCCGCTGACAGAGACCATAATCGTCAGAAAATAATGACTCGGATCAAAAATCATTGTTATTCATACTTAATGACACAATCGTCTCACTTAGCTATGTGCATCGAAAAAATTTGGCTACTAAAAGCCAGTCACACCCGAGGCCTAAACCTAACTGCTGAACGTTAAACCACTCAAAGTCAATTCAAACGCACAGGGACGGACATTTGTAATGGCTCACCATGAGGTTTGACCACGATTGGTTGATTATTTTCGCTTGAAACGCATTTTTTTATTGTACTAGGTAAACTACCGAGAAATTAGGTATAGCCTCTTAGTGGCAGATACAGAAATTATTGAAAAATCGATACAACGGTCTGGTAGGGTTAAACATTAAATTTTCTCCGGACTACCATTTGCTGGATGGAATCAAGCTGAGCACGCGTTGCGGCAATATTTTAACTTTCCTTTAGCCGCCCACCAACCTTGACCCTTGTTTCCCTCCCCAGGTCAGGGCTTAACAAAAGTTGAGTGAGGACCAGAATAGGCTCTGAAGGCCTGACTGGCCGGCTTGTCTAAAGGTCACCGTCATCTGCATTTCTGACCCTGGTTACTACTCGTTTGATGTTATGCTCACTGCAATGAGCTTGCATTTTGAATTGTTAATGCTTCTAAGTTTGACTGCATGCTTCAACTTTAGAGACATTAATTCCTCTTTCTTGGTATCATTTGATACAAACAGGAAATTTCAGATGTTATCTTAGATTTGTTTTTTTACCGCTGCAGTGCTCGTTCATTTACTCGTATACGCCATCAGTGAGTAAAGCTTAAACATTTTTAATGAAACTAACTTTGGAGGGTAAAACATCATCTCTTAATAGTAACTGTTAGCTCAAAACGCACTATCGTTTACTAACAAGGCTGGTCATCATCGTCCAGGATTATGACGGACAACCAGAGGGTGGAGGTAGCTCACAGAGGCGGCACCCCGTGATCACGAAGTAGTCTGGCTCCAAACTAACAACCCAATATCCGTTGTGATACCATCGGTTCTTCCCTCCTCTGAGGCCAAATTTGCTAAAAATTTTCGTCGATTTAGTTACGGTATCCGCTATGAACAATTTTTCATATTTTGCTCGATGCAGAATAAATAGGACGTGGCGTAGCAAAGTCGACTTGGGAAAACTTACGTTGTCAGCTACGCCACTTTGGCGACGTAAATCATTTGAAAAGCAGACTCCTGAAAATATGGTGGTGTTGTGAGCCTTGGATTTTCTCCCAAGGTCGAGTCGGATTCTCCGTAAGAAATCGCTAGTCTCTTTGTGTTACACATGGAGCTAAAATACCACACCTCGGCAACAAGCACGGCTCCCAACACAAGACAATTCCGTGGAAAAAGGAATAATATTTCCACAGCTTAAGCCAACACCGATGGGGTCACAAGAAAAGGCCGATGCCCGAAGTATTCTCGGGCTGTTGGCATTAGCTGTTGTCATCGCAATGAGTGCTGTGTTCTCCTCTAAGCACTTTAAGTAAAACCCCCCCGAGATGTTAAAATCAGCGGATGAGTAACGAATAGCCCAATTTCTTTGTCCCTTGCTCATTTGAGATAACATAGCATGCATGTTCTTTCTTGCCGTACTACTTGCTTCAGTGTGTGAACAAGAGGAGTTTTTGTATTAACAGCTCTGATTTGTGTATTTTTCTTCCAAATCAAATTTTTTAAATGCATCCGCACTTCTCCCGTTGCAAAGGATACCCAGCGTGAAAATAGTGGCCTAATTAAATAATCATTTTTCACGGCTTTTTTTATACCGTTAGCAAACTTTTGTGAGAGATAGAACTTCATTTGCTGCCTCTTGCAAGTATTTGTTTACAATGATCATAACAGCAAAAAAATATGAATGTTCTTTGAAAACTTCTTCTCCGTTGCGTTTCTTATGGAATCTCTGCGCAACAAAAATGATTAAGCGATTTATTCAGCAGTCACTGCTTCGTTCAGGCGCTGCTTTTGGTGAAGAGGTTCTTGATAAAGTAGTTTCGTAACTCATTGAGTTCATGCAGGCCGTATCGGCCTGATCCTCTTCTCCTCTATACTGCACGAGACCCATTAACTCCGCGGGGTCGGATTGAAATGAGCGGCGAGTGTTTGCGTGAGACGTTGGCGTGGAAGTTGATGTTGATTATGGTACGAAAATTTGTGGAGTGAGATGTTTGCATGGACGTTAACGTTGATTAGAATGTAAAAATTTGCAAAATGAATCGATTGCCTGAGTGTTAATGTTGATTCAACCACGAAAAATTGTACAGTGAGACGTTTGGGTTGTTCTTTAACGTTGGTTAAATACGAAAAGTTTTCATGTGTAATGTTAAAAATTGTGGGGACGTTGATCATTATTGAAGTGCAAAAAGTTTTAGAGTGAGACGTTTGTGTTGTTCATTAGCTCTCAAAAAATATGAGGTGTCAAGTAAAATGTTTGCGATTTAAGCATGCGCGCAATGGAGAGCGTGGAATTTTTTGCGAGACCTCGAATCGAGCAGCGGTTGTGGCATACGAAATTCATGTCCTGCAATTTTGATGATATGGGACTTTTGGATAATTTCTAGATTATAGTTCAAGCACTATTTGCTTCACAGTTTGCAAATTTGAAGAGGCACACGCAGAGGAAAATGGACGAATGGAAATACCTATTGATATAATGGCAGGGCTACGAAACCAAGTCAGTTATTTTTCAGAACTTTTACCGCCAATTTTGATCAAAAGTGGAAAAATTGATCACGTGTTCAAGGGAGTGTATCTCATGTGCAAAACTCGAAATATGCTCTACTAATCGTTCTAATCGGAAAGTGAATACAATAAAGTATTTGAAACATCCCTTCATTAGAATTTAATTTTAAAACGAGCGCAGTAGATCGCTTTCCGGTCGGTAATCCCCAAATAATTTTAAAAAGTTATTTGTTTGTTCCCTTTTTCGGAAAGGAATCTGCGAACTCTGAGGTGTTGAGGAGGATACGTTCATAAACTAACATTATCATGTGAAGCTCGAGTTCATCATGTGATAATAGAATATAATGATTTTCAATCCTTTTGTAACATCTTGGTGATCAAAAATTAAAAAAATTATCAGCATCTGACGATTGTGAAAGTATGTATGTTTTTGTCTCACTTCCGTTTGCTGGCACCAAAATCCACGATAATGCAAAACAATCAGAATCATAATAAGGAAAGCGAGTACCTCTGAATGAGCTAAAACTCCAAGTCTGTCTCCGATGCCGTGTTATTTGGTATTCAGCGGGTTTTAATTTTCTTGAATACGAAGGTAATTTGAGAGCCCAAGCGTCGCACTTATACTACATTTTTAAACTTTGAGATATCATAAATCGCACTTAAATAATGAATTAGCACAATATTTGAGTTGCTCTGAAAAGCAAATCATTTTACAGAAATGAATTACAAATTAAAACGTTTTCATTATGACTTTGAACAACATTTTCTCATCAAAAGCAAGCTTACAAATTTCATTAAGACACTGAAATGGTTTTAGAATGTCTTAGAATGTACATTTCTTCTCTAATTCTAGATTTAGGAAGGTGCAAGGCGAAAGTAAATATTTCAGGTTCGTGCTGTTAAATATCAATTTACGGGTTACTGTAGCTAGAAAGAATCTGAAGCTTTAGCAGCCACAAGAAATCAAGAGCTTTAGCAGCTGTCAATTCTGCGATGCCCAAGGCAACCAGGAAAGTTCGCCGTTTTTCTGCCTTCTAAAATTAAATGAGAGAAACTTGATATTTTAACGCCCCGAGGCATTGATACTCATCACTGAGTTGCGCAGGCTCCTGATTATATTTTGAAGTTGAAGAAATTCAGTAAGTGCCACGTTACGTGACATATTGGTTTGTAATCATTGTGTCACCCATGACTGCGCAGATGTAAAGAAATTGTTCACAGCAACATAGGGTGCAACAGCAGTTCTGCCATACATGGCGCTATTGCTATCACGGGAATAGAAACTTCGTTTCGCGTTCGCTGATAAACTAAACGAAAAACCCTTTTTAACTACATCATCTATCAGAAACTGTGAAATCATTTATTTATACAAATATAATGAAAAATTTACGATATTCATTGAAGTATAACTTTTAACCACGTACTCGTATATGAATAGGCTTCTCTATGCCGTGATCATTTGATGGAAGGAGAACCACATCACGCGGGAAATATGGGTGCTGTCATATAAAGTTAGTATTTATAAAGTCCAAACATCTCTTAACGGATTAAGAGAAGGAGCGAGGGTCAATCTGTCTGAAAGCTGAAAACTACACACATACATACATACATACATACATATACCAGGCCTCTCCTCCCTATGGGAGGGTAGCCGACAGCAGGCAACAATCAACACCCTTAGTCACTAGGATGCGAGAGAGGCAGCACTGGCCGCACCAGAACTGCCAGGATCAGCAGCAGCCCAGCAGAACCACCTTCCACAGTCAGGCCCGACAGCCATAGCTGGTTTACCCCGACCGCTTCATTGAGTGCAGCCCCTCTCCCCGCACAGGACAGGTCAACCGCATCACCCGCGGGCAAGCTCCCAGTACAGCGTCAAAAATAAAATTACCTTCTTATGCACTGCCCCCACTCACTTCTGTCCGCAGTCATCCCTCTCGCCACATCCACAGTCAGACCCCTTTCATACAAAGCACGCTTCACCCCATCCATCCAACACATCCGTGGTCTACCTCACACTCTAATACCACTCACTTCCGACATGTAAATCTTTTTCACCAGCCGCTCAACAATCATTCTTTCAACATGCCCAAACTATCCAAGCACTCTTTCATCCACTCGCCTGCTCAGCTTTTGGAAAACCCCCGTCTGCCCCCTAACCAACTCATTCCTCATCATATCTCTTCTTGTCACTCCATTCACGCTCCTCAAACACTTCATCTCAAACACATCCATCTTCCTCCTCTCAGCTACTCTCACACCCCAGGACTCTGCTCCATACAACAAAACTGGCACAATCAAACTTTCATACAGTCCCCTCTTAGCATTCATATTCAGTAAAACTAGTAATGGTAAAAAATTAAAAGTCGGTCAATTGCTTTAAAAACTTGTCCTCTGGCGTAGAAGCTTTTTTCTTAGCGCTCAGACTGAATAGTGGCCACCCATTTGGTAAAAGTTGGACATGAAAAAAAAATATGCTACTCTACCAGAAATGTTTTATGCGATACTTGCTATGCAGTGTAGGTTATAAGATAGGGCTCCCTCCAAATACCATTAGATCATTCATTACTGGTACTAGCTATATCTTTAAATACTTCCTAATTGTGTATTAAATGGAAAAATTCAGCAGTGCATACGAAGTTCTCCTTGTCGTATTCAATAATAAACAGTTCGTTGTTTGCTTATTTGTTTGCTGGGTTGGCGTGCCCATTCGCTCCTTCTACCCAGTTAGTTGCATGCCTGAACTCAGCAAATTTTTGTATATTTCAAATTAATGTTTATTTATTTTGGCATAGACTAATTTGAAAGATACAGGGTGGTTTTTAAATATTGCCCTAAAAGAAACTTCAATAACTCCCAAATTATCGAATGGATTTTAAAAAATTAAATATTTTTGAAATTCTGATAAATATTAGTTTCATTGGATATGTTTGAAACCAAGATACACAGTCTGGTATAAAAGCCACATTCAAATGAAAAATACATACGATTTTTGTGTTACCCCCAAAATGACAAGCTTCACAAAAGAACAACTCATCTTCGAAACAACTGCCTACTTCAACCAAGGAGGGATTTTTCCATTTGGGATACCTTAAAGGAAGAATTCATCGTAAAAAACCAACAAATACACACCAGCTCAAGGCGTCCATCGAGGATGAAATCCAGCGAATTGGATCTAACCTCACCAGCCCTGCAATGAACAGCCTGCGTAATCGTGCAGATTTTTGCCTGCACTGAGAGGGGCGGCACATAAAGAATATTACAGTCAAAAAGTAATCAGAATAAAACGAGTATTTTTCATGGTTTCATGTACTTTTTGTAATCCGTTCATCAATATCGTTTTTAAATTTTCTTTTAGAACCCTTATTTAAAAATCACCCAGTATAACATACATGTAAATAAAAGATTCTTCAGAGAAAGAAAGCACATATTTTAGCAGTTTGTTTATAAGCAATTTTCACTATTGAATTGTAGGTCTAAATTTGAATTTACGTCATCATTTTTGACGGCACGTTAATACTAGTCTTCCTATGAAAACTGTTTTTCATAAATGATGCTTCATCAACAGCAACAGTGCTTGTGATGGGAAATTACGTAACATTTCTTAATTTCCTCAGTCCTGTGTTTCTGTTTTCTATTTTGAAAGTGCTACCAAAGGTCACATCTTCCTGATGACGAATTCAAATAATATTTCACTTTCATTTCATAGCTATCCTTTCGCAAGGTGTAAAATTTCATTTGATTTTTCAGCTTAAATTCGCTCCCGCTAGCAATAATCTTGGATTTTGTGAGGCAGAGCGGGATCTTTCTAGAGGACGTCGAAAACATCGTTGCCATCGCGCAACTGCACATTGGGACTGACGAGCGCTCTTGCACCTCCAATATTTCAAGGCGAGATCTGGTGACGGGCTCAAGGGATACAGATTCTCCTGACAAGTATTGCGAGTTTCATCCCCGTGCTTCTCATCTAGGGGCGAAGCGATGCAATTTGGATCAACTCCAAAACTATTTGAAATGTATTCGCAGACATTTTTTGTTACTTTGTTGGGTCGGGTTTTTAACAGATTGAACGATAAGTAATAGAAAGAAACTTTCACCTCTACACGAGACGTCTGTCATTATTTTGTCCTCACACTGTAGCAGAGCGGAGATTGCGACAAGGAAGTTTGTGCGTTTATTCAGTTCACCTGTCATGGCTACCCATGAGGTCTCACTGAAATCGTAGAAGATCCTTTAAAGTTCCTGAGTACTGAATATTTCTTTCATTCCTTATGTTATTGAACGTGATCTAACAAGTGAAGTTCAATAGCAAGCTCAAATAAAGCTAAAACTTCAATTAAGAACCTTGTCCTCTGCAGGAGAAATTGTCTTTATTTGAAGTTTGTTCCATTGACGTGAGCCTTGCTCAAATCGACCGATGCTACTTCCTGATTAGTTGGCGCTAGATGAATGTAATCGAAGTCCTCTTTGTTCTGAAAATCTTTCTTACTGAGTTGAATTATTTCACGGCTTGTCTTTTGTGTAATTAGGAGTTACTTTGGGCACCTGACCTCGTCTATAAATTTGATTATTGCTTGTGGAATATGAACGTGTTTTGTTTGTGCGTCGAAATGTTTTACTGACAGAAAAATTCGTCACTTTTTATCTTCAAAATTTTTTATCTCACTGTAAAAACGACAGATAATTCTGATTTTCTATGGATAAACTTATTCTCCATGTGCCTTCATGATTTTGCTAGAAAATGTGAAAAGCATGACATCTAGTTTCTAACAAAGCCCATTGTGTTTTGGGGTAATTCAGGAGAAATGTACTGATTGGCACACCCAATTTGTCTGAAATTTTCCCCAGGTTTATTGAATTACTTCAAATTCCTACCCCACGTGTGTTGAGGTCACTTTTATCTCTTCCGTATTGCGTGTTTGGAGCGTCACTCGCCTTCATTGCGAGCGCTGAGGACTTTAATGTCCCCGAGAACACCTCGCAGCCGCGCTTAGACCTGCGGCGACGCGCGGCAGCTGCAGCGCGAGGCCAGCGCGCATGACGCCGCTCCGACGATGAGGATCACGATGTGATCCTGTCTCTGACACGCTCTGCACGCGCTCGCCTCACGTGGCGCTCTCGTGATCGCGTTCTAGTTCTCGCCGATGTTCTGCGTTGCATTTTCTAGGTATACGCTAAAAGCTGTGGCTATTATTGGAAAGTGGCAAAAACGTCAAAAAGCTGAAATGTCGAAAAACCCTCTCCTTGAAGTTTCAACGGCTTTCTACATATTGAAGAAAAGTAAACGTTTGAAACTGACAGCTGCTGTCCTCTGGAGTTCTCCGAGTTGAACCGAACTTCCTTCCTCCGCACGTCACACTAATGCAGTCTCAGCTGAGAATATTTTTTCGTTACTCTAAAGTGTTTTTTTCTGAAGCCAATATAATATCGATACTTCAACCACTTATTCGTGATTATGCAGTATATACGGAAAAAATAATTTCTCGTGGAATTGAATCAGGCGATGTGTTAGAGTTTTGAGTTGGTTTTTTGACCTCAACTTGTATGATACCGTACAGAAAGCGTTTTGTAGGAAATGAAGCGTAGAAACTCTTGGGAGCGCAGGCCGTGAAGCAAGCCTAAAATATACGACATCGCTCGACACACTCCAAGAATGGAGGTCTGTCAGTGACAGACGTTATAGAGCGACTGTCAATATTATTGGAAAAGTGACGTGCGCCTCAGTGCATAGCCATTGTGGAGCTCTCACGTAATTTGGTAGGAGTGAACTGCATATTTTACTCTTCCATAATCAGAGCTAACTTCTTCTGAGTATTGGAATTCAATGGGCATCACGTATTCATTGCTTCAATTCGCAGTTATATCGTGTCTGTACCCTTGGGTCTTGAACAGAGCGACTTGTTTCATTGAGACTTTGTACGCTTTTGCCCTAAAAATGCACTACGAGAATTAACTTAATGTACAAACTAAGTAGACTAAAGTATAAAGTTCTAACTAGGCATTTTCCAAGAAAAGGAAATTCGATGATGTCATTAAGCGCTAATAAATTAGAAGCAAAAACAGTGTACGTCTTATTCACAGGTTTTATTATGTATATACGCTGGTTCTTCTTTTCATCTTACGCTTGAGATTTTCTATAAATCAATTAGATGATAAACCAAGGGCTGCTAATTTATGACGGGAGCAAAATGGCAAGTGATTTTAAATAGCGTGTCGCTCTGTGTGCATCCCGAACCGGTGTGGAGCGCTGGCTAACTAGCATTCATACATTGAAGTTACAGCAGATCACAGAGCGTCAGGTAGGAGATGGAGCAGAAATCTTCCAAGCGTTTCAACAATGGAAGTGAGAAAAGAGAAATGGGACCGGAAAAAATTAGGTGACTTGCATGCTGCTTGTGTTAAAAGCGATAAAAGAAAAGGTAAAATATTTGCAATTATGAAATTATGAGTATAGAGTAGGAGTTGTAGTGTGTAGCCAAGAGAAACACCGTGGTCACTGGAGACTGTCTGGGAAACCTCTAGCGTTATCCAGCAGCTGTTCTCAGATGCATGATTTTCCGAGCCTTGCCCGTTGACGTTAGTTAGTCTATTTAAATCTGATTTTAAATTTTTATTTAATTGCCACATGGGTTATACAGAGTATTAATGGAATGTTTTACACGTTGTTCCTTGATAAATATGTTGTGTGGAAAAATTGAGTACAATAGGATTCTCACCAGCGTAATGTATGCATGACTCAGTCTGAACAATATTGCTTTGTCGGTGTATGTGTGTTCATTTTTCAGCTATAGTGGCGATTATTTTGAAATTTAATGCCAAAATGAGTGTTTGTACGAGGCAACGTTGAGAGATTTCCGTCAAGTGTGTGTTTCGTAACCAAGTCAAGGGTAAGTTACAATTTTTTAATATTTTCAAACGGAGAAAAAAAGTAGTGAGACTTGCGGCATAACTCTCAATTCGTCTGCTCTAAAGTACTGAAATCAAGATTTTCCTTGAACTGCTTCGTTTATCCTCTAACTGAGCCTCGACAATGCCATAAATGTTTTTTCAGTTCATCAGATACCTCGGGTACCTTATTTGCAGAGCTATGCAATTTCACTTTCATGTTAATTCAATCTCATGGCGAGCTCCTTATCGTCAACTCAACATCACATCAAGACCGCTGCGTTTTAATTAAGACGCGTAGCCACCCGAACTAAAAATCTTGCATCTTAAAGTCTCTATCAGGCCGTTGTATCGTACTCATTTCAGGCGTGGCGGTTTTGGGCAGCCACTGTTGGGCTCTGGAACTGCTTGTGGATTATTGGGTTGTATATGAGGATTACTGGAATGAAGAATACCGGTGTTTGTGAATGGGTTATTGGTGTTTGTGTATGGGTCATCGGTGTTTGTGCATGGGTCATCGGTGCTTATGTATAGGTTACCGGTGTTTGTGTATGGGTTACTGGTGTTTGTGTATAGGTTACCGGTGTTTGTGTATAGTTATCAGTGTTCGTGTATGGGTTATCGGAGTTTGGGTTTTGTTTCTGGTATATGAGTGTGCGTAACTGGTGAGTGGGTTACAAGGATGCTGATGTGGGTTAATGGTTTATGGGTGTGGGCTTTTGTTGTATGGGCATGGGTACCTACTAGATGAGTATAAATTCCAAAGTTACTGGTAGCCATCGATTTACATTCATTGTGGGTGGTTGTGTGTGTTCGTTTCACCCGTTACTCTAAAAGATAAAGATGAATATCAATAGGTAAAGTTTTTTTTCAAATATAGTCATATCAAAGCGTATCCCTTCATTGGTTCAAATATTTATCCACATAAGAATTTGTAGGTATTTTTTAGATGTATATTTTTCTATTTGTTTTTTAATATAAATTCAGACTGACATTTACATTTTTTGCTGGAAAAATTAAACGATTGTGAGACTAGTGCAGGTCAAAATTTTCAGGTTTTGGTGTAAACATGATTCTCAAATTTTCCAATTGAACAACTTCTCGTTGTACAAGATTCATTCATCATTTTGTATCAGCGTCGACTTGCAAGGCATATTCTGAGATGGTCACATTTTTATTTAAACATGTTGCCGGGTGGCTCATTGGCTATGCGTTCAGAATAGCGCTCTACTATATTCGTACTCACGATTTCGCTTCTTTACTCTATCGCGTACTTGCCAGTCAGTGAGGAATCAATGACACTTTGCTTAAGCTTCACCAGAGTGGCTCCTTCGTATTTGTTCTTCGCCCCATGTGCATGCGTTCATGTACATTATGTACAATCTGTGAGTCTACATTGTGCTGACATAATAGAACTTGGTTGGTCTTTTAAGTAGACTGGTTTTAGCATGAGTGTTTCGTCAAAAATAGGAACCTTTTGTTTTGCTATCGCTTTCACTTTAATCCTGTAAGAAAACTTAATGGTTAAAATTGCTCTTTGGGAAGAACTGCCGCATGAATGCAGGTTGGCAGAGCTCGAACGCTAACGGAATGAAGGTGTGAATGATTGCGTGCTGTGCGTGCAGTTGAACTGGAAGTGGTCCTTAATGGCATCTACACCTTTTTCACTTCAAATTAATCCAAGTCAAGTTCAATTTAATCCAAGTCAAGTTCAATTTAATCCAAGTCAAGTTCAATTTAATCCAAGTCAAGTTCAATTTTATCCATGTCAAGTTCAATTTAATCCAAGTCAAGTTCAATTTAATCCAAGTCAAATTCAAACTAATCCAAGTCAAGTTCAATTTAATCCAAGTCAAATTAAAATTAATAACCGTTAAATTTTACATACATATATAGGAATACATTTGGATTTTATGTATGTAATGTTGTATTCCGTACTATCGGTTTTTAAATTAATTTGAAAAATGCCTTTTTCAGTATCTTGTGTACCGATTTCTCTAATATAGGAGTATAGAAGAAAAGTGTTTCTCATTGAATTTGGATCAGCGCTTCCCTCAAGATGGATCTCTACAACCAATCAACGGACTGTGAAACAAGTGAAGATGAACAAGAAAATATACGCCCAGGAGTAAGAAGAGGAGTAAAGAGAGGAAAATACAAGAAAATACGAGAAGAAAAATGCAGAGTGATAGATGCTGCACTGAAAGATGAAGATTAGAGAGCAGTGGCAACATTTTTCTTGCTAATGCAGGAATGTATCTGTGTAATAATGTACTTATATAAATTGTAATCAAACGGAATCGTACATTAGTACTCAGTGAATCGCATTTGTATATTTTTTTAAAGATTAAATATAAATATCGTCCGGTAGTAATCTTTTGTATTTGCAGGTATATGATTTCATATATATATATATATAAATAGATATATTTGTGATAAAGTGAAATTTCACGTACATAAATTATTATAAGTGTAAATCCTCGAAACCATGTGTATGTGTAACAAAAAATGACCTTTTGAACGTAAATATTTGACTCTATGCACACTGTCATCAATGTAGAATTTTAAAACAACTTTAATGAGGAGTATAATACGAAGTTTTTATAATTGACTTGCATCTTTTACACCGCTCAAAGATCTGAATCACACTCTGCCTCCTGATACTGAATACCTACCACATTTTACGACAGCTTGTTTTTATATTGCAAAAATTTTATGTATTCCTTGCTAAAAGGAAAAACGACTGTCTTGCTCATCACATCCAATAGATACATATTTAACGCAAAAAAGCTCAAATTAACAAGTGATTATGTCAATTTTTAACTCAACTTAGGGTTCGATTAATTTGAATATGAATTGGATTAATTTGAACTTGACTTAGATTAAATTGAACTTGACTTGGATTAATTTGAACTTGACTTGGATTAATTTGAACTTGACTTGGATTAATTTGAA
>JACJUY010000172.1:171452-190902 GCA_014220935.1 Platorchestia sp. MABIK | reverse complement strand
TTGACTTGGATTAAATTGAACTTGACTTGGATTAAATTGAACTTGACTTGGATTAAATTGAACTTGACTTGGATTAAATTGAACTTGACTCGGATTAATGTGAAGGGGAAAAGGTGTAGTTACTGAAGGCGTGAGCCTCATTTTTGTTAATATTGAAAAAGATCCTTTGGAAATTAATCCGCGATTACTCTGCTTCTAGACTTGGGTAGGATCTGCTCGGAAACGCTGTAGTTCTACGTTATTTCATCCCACTACTAATAATTTAATGATTGCTTCTACCTTATACACTGAAATTGGTGGCTTTAAAAAGTTTGTTGGCTATTATGGATGAATACAATTCCAAATAATTTTCGAGTTCTATTGAATTAATTACCCGCTTGTATGAAATTTCAGATTATTTACTTTTTACTCTTCAGCCACGATGACGTCAATAATTTGAAACTGTGTATGCATGCATGCGTGTGTGTGTGTGTATACTCCGTTGAGAGCTTGCATCAATAATTTCGTGAATAAATGAGCAACCGAATAAAGAAAGTCACAATTGAACACATGAGGTCTTCCGTTTTTTTATAAGATTACGAGCCTAGAACCAAGTAGGCGGCTATGATTTCGTCTACTGCACGACACTGCGTGCTCAGAATTTAGGTAGACGCGTATTGTGAATACCAAATAGAGGTGAGAGTCTTTTCCTAAAAATATCCCAGCATTTTATGACACAACCAGTATTTGGTTTTTGAATGAGCAACAAAATGTTCTACAAACTTCCACCGCGTGTCATGCTAATGCACCAATCTGTATTTCGCTAATTTATTGCGCATAGAAATTAAATAAGTTAATTTTGAGTTGAGACTCATCGTCTTGAATCATTTTCTTCCCTGAAATTCCATTACCTCGTACTTCTCTCACACGTCGCCTCAAAAATTGCTTTCGAAGCCACAGCACGCGTAAAGTTTGTGCTTGTTGCCTCGGTCGCTGCTTGGACCGCCCATTAGCATTGATATTCTCTTGCTGGGTAAGGTTCAAAGTTCTTACGTCTCGAAACTTGGGGCTACTGAGAGCACAACTTTGGTCATTGGAAACATTGTCTCCAGGTCGCAGGGGCAGCCACGTTTGAATTTTAAACTGCTTCGCCACTGCGTTCCAGGCGCTCGTCCAATGTTTTCCCCATCTGAAGGTCAGTGCGGTGTTGCTTGTGTCAACATTTATTGAGCTCCCGTGCTTCTGTTTCTCCTTACTTCAGTTAATGTTTTGCACTTTGTCAACGCTAAGCGTGGTGTCTCAAAAGGGCAACTAGACGTCTCGGAAAACAAAAATATTTCTCAGCTACCGGTCGGAGTTGAAAGTTAGGCGTTTCATTACACTGAAAACTTGCACGCCATGAATGCAGTTGAGCTGATGCACCGACTAAATTCTTGAAACTCCATCAATATTTTTAAACGGACAAAACGTTTGAAAAAGTAAAGTATCGTAGACTGAAGATAAATATTTTGGAGCTTTGTAATGCCTCATAAGGTCTTTTTTTTTTGTTACTGGGCTCCATGGAAAATGATGTTGAAATTTTTCAAGCAACAATGTTATTGAGATTTAATGAAAGATTTAGGAATTTGCTGAATAACACAGCGACCCGCACCATTGTCCAGTGAAGATTTAGCGTCAAGGCGGATACTTTGAGCTCATTCCTTGCTACCCTCAATCTCACAGCTTACGTAAACGTAGCTCACGGTAACTTTACTGCACTTGTGATAGCTGGAAGATTGTCAGCGTATCCCAGAGATTTAAAACGTGAGTACCCAAACTCCATCGTTTGGTTTCAGGAGGAATTAAAATTGACTGACAATCCCAACGTGACAGCATCCTGCTTTGCAGCACATGACGGCGTAGTACTTGATTGAACGTTGGTGCCTAATGTAGTCGCCTGCGTTTCACTTCTCATAAATGTGTCAGACAGTTTTTACATTTTATCCCTCAAGAGTTCATTATTTGCAATCATAATTTTGCTGATGCGTTGTTTCGAGTGGTAAGAAGCGAGCCTGAGAATGTGTCATTTGCCCAGATGCGTAAGATCCATCCCAGATATTAAACTATACTTCTTAGTCACAGGCGCTTTGGTCTGGAACTTTCCGATTACACATTACACGCGATTCTATCACGTGTCTACTTTGGGCATGCGTTTCCCTCAGAAAGCAAGTACAATGTTCAATTAGATAAGCGCCATTTGCTTAGGCCGGAAGCCATCAGGCCGACGCCGTTTTCCTGTTAGGTTTACGCAGTCAAACCTGACCTGTGCTGCCAAGTACAGCCTTCTCTGTTTTACTGTCATCCGTGATTCTTTGTGATACAGTAAGAAACGCCGCTACGACTTTCTCTCCCTCCTATAGGAGCGATGTTAGTCGTAGAGCCTTGTCAGGTCTCGCCTTATAACCTTGGACTCGAAGATGAGGTTAATGTAGGAAAATCTGCTACACCGGGACATGAAAATTAAGTACTGAATAAAACGAGTCATTGAAGAATAATGAAAAGAGATTGAAAAACACTAGAAAAGGAAGCAGCAGACTCAGAAGCATGCACATGAGATTATGACTTGAAGCTGTCACAAGCTGAAGGAGAACAAAGCAGCTGTACTGTGTGTGCACTGTTTTGAGGACTACTTCAGCGTACGAGATAATAAAGACGCGTTAGTAATAGTAAAGCCAACAGCGAAGTGCTCGTGCTTAGTTCAGTGGGGCAGCGATAAGAAGAAAGAGTTTGGACCCGATGTTTTTTGATAGAAACATAGAACTGGAAAAGCTATGAACCGAATGATAGCGCAGAGTCCCAAAGAAAGATTGCAAGAAAAAAAGCCACAAATGATAGAAGTTAGAGGAGGCATTGCTAAAGTTCGTTATTGATGTAGGGACGCTCAGTTTTATTTAAATTTTATATTTCTAAAGAGTTCTGTTCAAGTAAAGGTGGTATCCATGCAATCTTCCACTCGGTATGCGTGCACCCGAAGAGAGACTGTCCGAGACAAAACGGGTCTATACGTCACACCGTCGTCATGAAGCTCATTGACCTCCCTCTTCGTTGTTTAGACGCATTGGACACAAGTTACGAGGGTGAAAAATTAAGCAGAATATTGTATAAAATGGTTCTGCCTCTCAAAAGGAGTCTTACCCCCGATAAACTTATGGGGCATTTAAATCATACGAGTCATCAATCACTCACCGTAGTCACCTATCTGATGAGTTCAAAACCCTCCCTCGATCTGGCATACCTTTTTATAACGTTGCTTGTGTTTCGTCTGTGCGTGCGTCCGTCTGTCCGTACGTTGAGCGGTCTCAACAGTACGGGTTGACTGTCGCTAGGCAACTGCGTCGTTCCGGGTCAACTGTTGTAAAGTTAATAGAAAATTATAGTAAGGTTAGGATGCGTAAGTGAAATTAATTCAAGACAGGCTATGATAGGTTATGGTGGTTAGGTTGTGGTAGGGTAGGTTATGGTAGAGTATGTTATGGTAGGGTAGGTAATTGTTAGGAAGGTTAGGTTAGGGTAGGTTATGATAGTTTTGGCTAACTTAGGTTTGGTAAGGATAGGGTGGATAAGGTCACACTAGATTAGATGGTGTTACGACTGTAGGTTAGGGTAGGCTTGGCTAAATTATGGCTGGATAGGTTAGGTTAGAAAAGGTTATTTTAGATTATCATGTTAGGACATAATAGGTTAAGTTAAAATGGGTTAGAATAAGTTCGACTATTTAGGGTAAAAAAAACATAAATTTTTTCACACGTCTAGCTAGCTTTACGATATTATTAACCGTAAAATTCCCACAGGCCCTTCTAGTTATTTTGAAATTTACTGGGTATCTATCTACTTAGCAGCGCGTATCAGAACATAAGCAGTTTACAACGAAGCGGTCACTACGCATAAACTCGACGTGAAACTCTGTGGGAACTTGCTGCTTGGTCATGGTGTGAAGCACGGTATAGTGAAGGGATGTTTTCCTTTCGGTAGCGATGATACGGACGCGTCTCAAAATGTGCTTCACGCCGGCCGGGGTCGAGGCCGCACACGGAGATGCTGGCTGACCTGTACAAGGCCGGAGAGGCAGGGAATGCCCTCGCAGATGTTTACAGGAGGATGGCACGAGGTGTGCCTGCGACGCTTGTGACGTAGAGGCAGGTGTGTCAAGTCTCCATTGTTTGATTCTAAGTTTACTTGGATTCTCAACAGATTAGAGAAAATGGTTAAGTTACTGTATGGAAATTATTTGCACAGTGGTTTGTTTCACTGTATATGTTAAATTCAGTTACCGAATATACCTATTGTAATCAGGAAATTTTGTTCCGTCGATAACGTTGTACATTTTTTCTCCGAGTTAAGTAATTAAGCTTGCCCTAATACATGTAAATCTGCGTGTATAAGCAATATCAATCGACATGAATGTTTGGATGTATTATAGGGAGAACGCTTCCGTCGTAGATGGATCAAACTGTCAAGAGGCCCAAACTGTCCTAAAGTCGGTGATCCTTTCATTGATCGAGAAAGGAATGATACAGGTGAAAAAATTTAACACGAACAGAAACTTTATGATAAAATAAAATGATGTATGAAGAGTGATAAATTTTGAATTTAACTTCCAAAACCAATTTTTGATTTTGATCAACTTTGATTTAGACAGATTTTGATGCAGGGCTGTTGAACCGATCGGAGAACTGATGTTGCTCCCAAGCTTGCCTAGATGCATTTTCTGCATCTGACGTACGGCGCGGTCATGAAAATAGGACATGACGCGTCTCCGGTCACGTCTAGGACTACGCTGTGTGTTGCTCTTGGCAAAAACTCGTAAAAACATCGAGGCGGAACCTGCGCGGCGCGCCGGGCGGGCTCTGGGAGGTCAATGAGCAGGGACGAATGAGTGTGATTTCACCTCAAAGTTCTTACCATTTTTCCCTCGCATCCTTCAGTGATAAACGCTTAGACTATGGAGAAATTCCTAGAGATAATTTTCCTGATATTTTTCAATGTTGTTTTCTTCGAAAAAGGTAATATTTTGCAAGTTTTATTTTATCATGGTTCGGTCCTGGCGACTTCACGGTGATTTAGTTAAACTTAGGGTAAGCTAGTAACAACTGACAATTGTATCGATGAACAAATTTTGCCACCTGCTCTTCCACTTGTACTTTGCGTACCCTGTTCATGTGAGTAATTCTAAGGATGATACTACACGGCGTGCAACACAGCTGGTGTGCAAAACTAGACGAATACAAATTTCAAAGAATCTGATAGGTTTCCTGCATGCATCATTAAAACTGAGTGGTGACGGAGTCTATAATTTGATAACTTAAAATAGAATTAAATGAAAACCTATAAAACAAGCAAATAATCAACTACGATGTACAAACACTGTGCACTGTGCAAACGTCTATTCATGAGAATGGTAAATTTGAAGTGATTTATTTAGTAGAAAATATGAACGGACCAATCTAATCAATTTCGTTCTTCTAGCCATTATAAATTCTTGATGCTGTATTTTCGAGAGAGCGCAAGCTTTATGTGCTCCAATTATTGTAAAGTCTCATATTCTAGCTGCGTCAGATTACTAATCAGCATAGTGCAGCTAACCCAACGTGGTGTCAATTATCCGGTTTTCAGAGTAATTGGATATCAAATTGCGCTATCACTATTGCTTTTGCATAGTTACGCGACACAACACTCAATCGATAACTGCGGAGAAAATACCAATTTACCACAACGAGTTAAGACAGTTTAAAAAACAGGTACAGTAGCGTACAAATTTGACATATGCCTAAAAAGACTAAACATTGCATGCAATAACATGCAATATCTAGGATTGCATGCAAAATGCTTAAATATAAATAATAAGCCTTTCGCCCAATCATTCTTCTAAAAAATGCCACTGAACCCACCACCGCTCCTATACCACATTAAGAAACCCTTTTTGAATCCACTAGCGACTGCCCTGTTATTGTGCATCAAAATACCACTCTTTTACTCTCAAATGATGCAATGAAAGGATCGATAGGTGCTTACATCTAATTAGGGAGACTGTACGGGGTGCTCAACAAGAAATACAAAAGTCTGGCCGACTCTAGCGGTCCTTCTAAATGTTCATTCTGTGGCCTTTAAAAAAGGAACGCAGTGATTATGCGAAAAAATAAGCAATTCTGAGCCATTTTAAAATCCCTCTTTTTCTAATAAGTACTCACACTCTTCATTCAACGTTTGCCATCTTTATTATCCTTTCACTCCCTCCGGGATATACGAGTACAAAGTAGGTCAGGGTTTCTATTACGGGGATGTAGATTGCATTTCAAAGAAATTTGACTATTGTGGCAATCGTCTTACAGAAATTTTTCTTCAATTTTTATCAACTTTATGTCACATATGGTACGTACACGTGTTTTAAATTTTATTTTCACCAAAATAAAATCAGTACACCGTTTAAATGCATTTCCAAATTCTTATTGAAAAATCAATTCCTACAACCTTCCGTTTAATTTGCAAAAGTTGAAAAGTTTTCGTCTTGCTTGAGTCAAGGTTGGTGAATAATTTACCGAACGGCAGTGCGGTGCGGACCTTCGTCCAAGGTTTTTCTTGTTTTTATTGTACTGCTCTACTGGTTTGCCAAAAGTTGAACGCAACTCGAAAATAATGATTTGATATACTTTCATGGGAACGAAAGGTATTTCCTTGCAAGCCAAACCTCACTCAGATGGCGGCAAATTTCTTCATTGAAAATGAACACGCGTTTTCAACAGGAGAAAATCGCTCACGTTAGCATAATTCCACGTATACTTCAGGCTGCTAATAACTTCATTCCTTTCTTTACGGTATGAAAGTTCTCGAAATGAAGAGGCAAACGCTCACCATCCTTATTGCTCACTCACTATTCTTACATTACGCTCTCCTTCTTTATCATCAGTATGCACTCACACTCCTCAATAAAAGTTCACCATTCTCAAACAGCGTTTGCTTTTCTGAAGAAATACCATTCTCGTTAAGAGCTCGACTTGCTCATTGAACACTTTTTACCCTTATTAAATTTTCATTATTCTCATTGAGATGTGGCCGTTGCAATAAGCACTCACCATTCTCATCATGGGCTCATATTCTTTCCTGATGACTATCACTTTCATTTAACCTCCTCCTCCATTAAATGTTCACCATAATCATGGAACTCTCACTGTTCTCATTAAGCACTTTTCACCTTCAGCAAATTGTCTTCATTCGATTTAAACGCTTATCATCCAAATTAATTGATTACATTTTTCAGTAATGGGTTTTCACTTCATCACCTTCATCGTTCATTGCCTTCACTGAGCGCTCATCATTTTTCCCGAGTTTTCATTAGCCTCATCAAGTGTTCATTAGCCTCATCAAGAGTTCAGCGACGTAATCAAGTGTTCAACAGCTTCACCAGGCGATGGTGCTCAAAGCCCCCTCAAAATTGTTTGTCACCGTAGTGTCCAACGGTCGATGAGCGTGCTAAGCAGTGCTCACAATGCTCGTGCTGCGATGCTTTGGACATTTCATCAAACTCCGCACTAGCTTACCTACTACCTTACTACTTTACTTATTACCTTACTTATTACCTCACTGCCTCACTCATCACTTTAATCTCTATTGTACACGAATCTTCGATGATAGTCCGTATTGTCGATGCTATTTGCGTTAAAATTTCCAGAAATCGTATTGATCAAAAGTTTCGTTTCATTCTGATCTGACTAGGTGAGTTGAAGTTACTGAAATGAAGACTTGAAAGAAGTTTAATTTGACGTAATGTCCTTACCCTGTCATTTTCCGCTGTTTCTATTCAGTGTTAGTGCACAAAAGTCTACCTTAATATTACCTTGTTTTTTATGATCACATAACAAAAGATTTTAAGCGTTGATATGATTAATTGCAATATATTTATTAAAATTTGAGCTCCGAGCTCGTAAAGTATTGCATCTTGGCATTTATGAACTCGCACACTTTAGATCTCACTTCAAGTTCGGTTCTTTTGTTTTATTTCACGAGGCATAGAATCTTGCCATCTTGACGCTGTCTCCCAAAATGCGGCGCGGGCGGCGTGATGGATGTGTTGTTTGCTTGCTTGGCTGCCTCACGCCTCGTGATCTCAGTTCTCATGTACCAAATATTTTGCTTGAAGCATGTTTCAGCATTTCTGCCCTTGGCCCAAAGTGATAAATAACGAGTTTCATCAAGCTGTGGTCTCTAGTGTCCTATGATCTGTCTTTCTGTCTGTTTTCGAAGTTAGTTTTTTATTTTAGTTGGAAGAATGTTCACTGCAAACCTTGCGCTGATTGTAAGAGCTTCAATGAATAAATGCAAGCACAACGAAAGTCACCCAAAATACTGTTTCTCGATAATATCGCTTATCAAAATTTGTAGTCCACCTGTTATGATGAATGTATGTTTGAGTGCTGATGGACAAATATACGTGAAGACAAACTGAAAGTTATAATTATCTGCAGTAAAACAGTCCTTTTACTTCCGATGAATATCGTATGTATGTATACGAATATCATCAGGCTGTGGGATTATATACTCCGTGACTAACACCCATGGCTAATACTGCGACTGATACGCAATACGAGTGTCCATAAATGCGGTATTAATATGAAATAAGCTCTTATAAGGTGTCGCAGATATTCATGGATACATTTAGATATAGCCCTGTTTCGCATGTAGCTCACTTTTGTCAAGAAATATATTTCCCCTAGAGAGACAGCTACTCAGTCATAAATCGAATTCGTTCATTTTCAAGCAGCTCGCCAAAAATCGCATTTCGTTTTATGTGCAGCGAGGTGACATTTGCGTGAGACCGACGCATGCAGGCAGGAGCGCCGCGTCGCGAGCTCGTTCATCGGAGGTGTCAGTGTGCTCTGATGTAGACTTTGGTGCGCACAGCTCTTACTGTCGCTCTGCGCACCTGTTACTGTTGTGTGCAGCTCTTACAATCGCTCTGCGCACCTGTTACTGTTGTTGTGTGCAGCTGTTGGTGTCGCTGCATAGCTGCTACGGTTGTTGTGTGCAGCTGTTAGTGTCGCTGCATAGCTGCTACTGTAGTTGTGTGCAGCTGTTAGTGTCGCTGCATAGCTGCTACTGTTGTTGTGTGCAGCTGTTAGTGTTGCTGCATAGCTGCCACGGTTGTTGTGTGCAGCTGTTAGTGTCGCTGCATAGCTGCTACTGTTGTTGTGTGCAGCTGTTAGTGTTGCTGCATAGCTGCTACTGTTGTTGTGTGCAGCTGTTAGTGTTGCTGCATAACTGCTCCTGTTGTTGTGTGCAGCTGTTAGTGTCGCTGCATAGCTGCTACTGTTGTTGTGTGCAGCTGTTAGTGTTGCGTTCAGTTCTTGATGTCGCAACGCGCAGCTCTTTCCCTTGTGCATGGCTGTAACTGTTGTGCAGGGACTTTTTTATTGTCGTGGGCTGTTGTGTACAACTGGATACAGTTACTTTGCATAGTGATGAATTGTTACCATACACCCCTGTAAAATCATGCTCTACTCGGGCTGTGGGCTGTGTTTAGGCGTCATCTGCTCTTCTGTACAACTGGAAGTGTTTTATAAATGTAGACTTACCTCGTACGGCTGTAAACAGTTGCTTTGCAAAGCAAGATCGCGTAACTTGGTAAACTTTTGCACTTCACAGTATTGAGCTGTTGGTCAGAACAGCTGTTAGCCTTTACAACGCAGAGGTATAAACTGCCGCGCTGGAGTACAGGCATTGATTTTTTGCACTTGATATTGTTAATGGTGTGCTATGCTGTGCGAGCTGAGGCAAGCACAGTTTGTGCAGCGCAGATCTATGCTCTTCTCCCCACGCAACAGCTACTGTGGACCTCACACGAGACTTTACGTCAAAGAGCAAGAAACAGTCCGCGAAAACGCACTGAAATTATACATCGCTCTGATTGGCCTGAGCCTTCGTTGATGTGTTCTTCTATTTTATAGCAACAGTAATTTTTTTCTTTTCTTCTCACTCGAAACTGAACCGCATCGTTTCTTTTGTAATTTTTCAATGATCACAATAATAGGGTAATTTTTTATTTTTGTTAATTGAAACGATGTAAAATGCCACATTTCTCATAACTGACTCAATGCTTTTAGGCCCATTCTTTAATTTCTCACTTAAGGCCAAGTTAAGCATCTTACTTGATTTTTGTGCCACGTCCATTTTAATTAAATGCCTCATTGTTGTCCTCGGCTGGCAGAGTGGCATCGTATTTTGGATGTTCGAAAAAGAGGTTGTATGGAGGCACTAATCTTTTCATACCGAGCTCCTCAGTTTCATTTCATTGAGTTTGTAGTTTTTGATTAAAGCTTGTAAGGTTCACGCACCGCAAATATTTTTTCTTGAGCTCATAAACAATGCATTCAATTAAAAATGTCAGGTGGTCCTGTAGGCAAGCTCTTCATTTCACTAATTAGTCAGGTACTGTCAATAAGTGTGTTAAAGCACATGTTGACTTTCCCTCAGAAATTGAATGATTCCCTTGTTTCAAGCTTGGTAACTTTGCACTATGTAAGGACAATTATACCTTTCATTAAATGACAAGAATTTTGGAGCGAGCTGCCTCCAGTATCAATTTATATCTGTCTATGTTTTCGACGTCAGTCAAGCGTTGATGCTCCGCTGGTGCCGCAAGTTTCTCACCAAACAGCGCGTGATTACGCGGCCTAGTGTCGGAGGTGTCAGTTCAAGTTGTCTGAGTGCATGAAATATTACGCTGCCTAGTGTCGGAGGTGTCAGTTCAAGTTGTGTGAGTGCATGAAATATTACTCTGCCTAGTGTCGGAGGTGTCAGTTCAAGTTGTCTGAGTGCATGAAATATTACTCTGCCTAGTGTCGGAGGTGTCAGTTCAAATTGTCTGAGTGCATGAAATATTACGCTGCCTAGTGTCGGAGGTGTCAGTTCAAGTTGTCTGAGTGCATGAAATTGAGTACATTGCCGTCGTAGAATTGTGGAGGACTTTGATCAATAGCACAATGTTGAGTCATTTTACACTGAAGGTGTGAAATATCAACTCGAGAAAGAAACGTTTTATCCTGCTCTAATTCTGTTGTCGTACATGAAATTCTGATTCGAATGGGAATCGTAATGGTGGAAATTCTAATTAAAATGTTTCTTCTACTCATGTATACAACAGGATGAAATACACAAGTTTCAACAGGATGAAATTGAAAAAATGTAATGGTGAAAAATAATTCTACAATTTGTGTCTTCGTTTCAAATTAGAATTGAGTGAAACAATGAAAACTACACAAAGAAAAACGAACCCTCAAACTTCACTAATATTTCAGTCGAACTCGGTGGTCTTTTGCAAAATACGGAAAACGTTCACCAGTCCAAATGACCTGTAGTTGAAGAGTACATTTGAACTTCTGAATTAAACAATTGAGTCGACAAATGAGGAAAGTGAAACTATTGTTTTCGATTCAGCAAATTATTGATTCCACACGACGTGATGATGATTTTCCAAATAAAACTGTGACTGCGAAGAAATGTTGAACTTGATCTACTTATTGCCGTGTCGAGTCTGCCAAGTGTGCGCTGTGCGCCTGCTGTTGCTTGCTTTGTAGGTCTTGCTCTCTCAACTCAGTTCTAGATTCTTTGTGAAAGAAGAATACTTCAAGTTTGTCTTTTTTCTTCGATAGATGTATCGTATGTAAAAAGTTCAGCCGCACTGCATGTTTTGTTCATTTTCAAGTAAACTGAACGTGTCCTAAAATTACTTTTCTCCAAAATATAGGATTCTCTTCTTTCTCTTCTGTATCATAATTGATAATATCCTCGATTTCAGTTGTGCATCACAGCTTCAATTTCTATAGTTTTATCACAAGAAGTCATACATTAATTTCAAGTCCTATATTAGTCATTACGTTGTATTCACATATTTTTTGATTCAACGTGAATATTTTCATGAATATGCCACAAAAAGTATCACACATTGAACCCTCATCTGATTTATTTTACTGTCTGAGCCTTCAGTTAGTGATTTCAGAACACGGCTTATGATTCTGCGTCCTTTTGAAGTGAAAATCAGCGATTCTTTCATTTACTTGATGCCTGATTTCAACTCTTTAAATTTCCACAACAATGTGTTATGACCGTGCTTATCATGCAATGTACTACCAACCCTGTTTAGGTGTAAAATACCCTGTCTTTAGGTAAAAAATTAAAGCGTTTTTGCAGAAGCACCGCGTGTCAAGTGAAGATGTTCAATTAAGTCGCAGCTCCAGCGAAACCTTGCTGTACCTTTTTGCTACAGAAGCAAAGAAAAAGCCGAGACAACGTTGACAAATACGAGTGGGTAAATTTTACTCACCCAGTCGAGTAATTTTACAGACTGAGGACTGTCTCTTTGTTTTCGCTGAACACGTCTACGTTCGAAGATGTAGATACTCAGGAACTTGTTTATTTTATTTAAGAAAATGAACCAATATTGAAAACGAGATTAATCATCCTAAATGTCGTATAGTAACCCAAACGAATTGACCAAGCCAAATAAAACCACTTTGGGTCCAACATTTGAGATGGATTAACTCAACTAATCCAGTAGGTAGCTAATCGAGTAGGTTTCGTAAGAACTAGTCTGCTGCTTGACTGCGTGAGAAATTATTTACTTGCAGTAGGCATAGTTTGCAAACGTTAGCCTTAAGTGAAATCATTTGCATAGATGATGAGCGCAGTAGTTGTAGGTGATGCAGTGCTCGTACATTTTCTGCTTTTTGTGTCATGAATTGAGTTTAATTGAACGTATCTATGAGTCCTGAATGTTGAGAGGATAATTAACGACGTGTGGTTAAGCTCGAACGTTTTCGAGAGTGGTTAGAGGCTTATTTTGACTTTATTTTTTGAATGTCAGAAAAATTCGTGTAAAAAGTTAGGCGAGAGTTAGTTTGAATGCAATTTTTCCTCGAGTCAAGTTATTACATGAAGTACAGAAGATGGCTTCGCAGTCATCTCTGAAGCCCAGAAATCACATCCTGAAAGTAATCAGAAACGCGTCAGTGGAATTATGATTTTATATCGATGACTATAGGTTTTTCAAGCTCTGCACAATTGCCACTTCGACAAGCATTTGTCTAGTGAGTGCCAATGTTTGGGTGACGTTTGAGAACGCGTAGCCGCAACAGATGCGACCTGCAAGTACTGAAACGGACCCAGAACTGGGGAGTGGGTCACTAGCGCGACCACAAGCTCTTTGATCTCGCCCGACCGACCTTGGCGCTCTACATCCCGCGCGACTGGGCTCCTCTTTTCCTCTCTGGGACATCGGCTTTTACTCTTTTGCGATAAAAATAAATTCTGTCGTTTGTTCCTTCTCAATATTCTAAGGTTATTTTCCATTGATGTCACCTAATAATTACACTTTAACTTGGAAAGTGACGTTAAGTATCATTTGTTTTCTGTATGTCTGAGCTTTGGTCTGTTCCTCCCCTCACTGAGCAGAGTGGACGCATTACAACTTGTTGGCACGTTCAAGGTTTAAAGAAATTTCAGTCTTTCTTTTGCCACTTCCCCTGAGTCACAGGAGCTCTATTCTGTACTCAATGGGACTCACCAGCTCCTGTTCATAGTGCCGAGGCTCGTGCAAAATGTATTACCATCATCATCAAGGAAAGTTAGAAGTAGTACCTAATGGGCATGGATACTTGATAGATTACAATTTATTCATTTAATTGCTTGGCATTGCAGTGAATTCTGAACGGTAACCTAATAACTTCAAGAAAGTTCGTTCAAGTATTGTTTTCCTAATTATATAGTTTGTTATTAATCTATTTATTTTTGCTCGGGTGAATTGCTTCTCATAAAAGGCCGCTTGTGAATTCAATCCGCGTTCCGTTGAGTTTCGAATTTTTCATGCAGTGAATTAATTTTCGGTGGTAAATACGTTGTAATTATGCGTGTTGCAAACCACTTGCTGAACTGTGAAGAACTGATCAGGGATCGGTGAGCTGCAGGTGAGGCACACGCTAATGCCATCGCTTTTATCAATCGGAGCTAGCGCGCTTCAAGCTTAATAGCGCGCGTACAAACCGCAATCTTCTAGTGTACCTGATGTGTTGTGGGACCCCAATGCGAGGGATTAATGTTTCTTCCGGGATGATTTTTTAATGTAAATTTGGTAATCATCTGTGCAATACATCAGTCACTCTATTCAGTGTTGTTATTGAACAGAGCAACTGTAATGTGCTTCTCGTAAAATTTCATCGCTCTGCGCAGTGTTCTTTCCGTGTAATTATTGTGCGGGTTGGTATAAGTTCAAATGAACGAATGTTTAATACTGAACTCTTGCTAATTTTTGTTTGGCTAAAATTCACGCACCTGTAGTGCATTATTTTATCGTGTGGTGGGCATTCATTTACAGCATCTCTCATTTGTTCTTCGCCGGAGTTGTGCTCGCGAACCTGAGCTAAGACGTAATATATTTGTACATCGTTTGTACATTTCCTCAATCTAACCATTGTCTCTGTACCTTTTTAGCCTGTTGATGTCAGCGACATCGAGACCTTGCATTTTCGACTAGATAACCTTCTGTTCTTTTAAATTGGTTGGCAGCTTAGAATTTTAACACATGAAAAATTTGAAACGTTTCAGAAGATTGAAAATAAACAAAAGCACTTTCAGGTTCTTGTCGTCACTTTCTATCACTGTGTGCAACGGTCTGTACTGTTTTCCTCTTTGTACTTTACTCTATTTCTGTAAAGATTCTACTTAATGTTTTCAGCATTTTATTTTTCAAGAACTGCACCACTCGTGAAATATTTTCTGTGGACAAGCCTTTAAACTTTCTCGCTACACGTTCCTGCTGTAAGCTATTTCGCCCATATGTTCACTGTTGAATAGTGCATTTCTTTTACTAACGTGCCAGTTTAAGTCTCACGTTACTCCTGGCTGCTTCGAATTTGTAATTACACCCAACCACACGACGTTTACCCTACCACACGCCAAGTCTATCAAGCCATTCGTTAAGTCTACCCTACCACACGCAAAGTCTACCTTACCACACCAAGTCTACCTAAACAAACGTCAAGTGTACTCAACTGCACTCCAAGTCAACCCAACAAATCCCTAACTCTACGCAACCAAATGTCGAATCTGCCCTACCAACAATATAAGCTTGCGTGTAAATTTGTGCGTGTCAGTAACCTTCAACTGCGAGGTTTGCTCCCAGGGCAAATTTGTTCGTATTTCAATTAGCGCTGAACATCACAGGACACACCGACGAGGAAGCGACTGGGCTGCTGCCCAAAACTGCAGCTTGCACTTGAAGTTTTGTTCTCCCGGCTGTGACCTGTTGTTTGCACGGCATGTTGCGATGCTCTAGCTCTGAGGCGCAGTAAACTCGCAATTTGGGCGCTTTCACTGCAGGGATCAATTTGAGCGTCGCATAAATTACTAAAGCATATTATTTTCCACGCACACTTCCCTTGATAAGTTGCATCCATTAATTTTTGTTTGGATTGCGTTTAGCACACGCGTCGGTTGACGATCTCATAGAACAAATATCTCGTAGTCTGACATTGAATTAATGCGTAAAAACGTATTGAACGAGGAGCGCTGATTGCAATTTCATGGAAAAACTCGTTACACTTGTGTTCTTATGTTTCGTTTCAGTCACTGCGTTAGCAACCGTCGCAGGAATCGGTAGCTGCGGCAGCATGATCAAGACACTCAGCATTCGCGTTTGCGTATATTGCAAAGATCTCTTCAGCAGTGCAGCTTTGACCAATTCACTTAAGCCGCGAGAGGAAAGGACATCAGCGAGAACTAAAATTCTGTCTTGAGACGCGCTCAGGGCTCGTTCTCTTGCATTTTTTGGTAATTGTAGTGTGTGTTGTCTGTGGGGCGACCGTCGAGACCAGGATTGTGTCTCGACACGAGACTGTCTCGAATTACGCCTTCTCGCTGATTCTACCCTAGGTGACTGCCGTGAACTTCTAGTAAGCAATCTGGTTTTTCCTTGTTGGCAAGATTTGAATGGAGAGACTTGCTGTTCATGGTTCTTGTCACCCCGTGAATTTGCTGAAATTTAATGGTTTTTGTTATGTGTTATAGAAAAATTGACTCTGATGTAGAAAGTGACAGTGTTAGCTTCATACTACTCGTGTTCAGTAGAAAGTTACGTCAAATAGCACAGTGTGTTGCATTAAATCGTTTAAAAAATAGATGATTTCATCTTTTACTATAATCGGTTAGAAATTATTCAAATTTACAGTAAAAAAACAGTATAAAAACGTTGTCGAGACAGTTTTACCGCATTATCGACAAGATCAATCTTAAAGAAAGTCGAGTACTGCTCACAATAACTTAGAAGGAAAGTGACGTCTCTAAGGAAAAAATTTCTGAAGAAGTCATCCTTTGGGCTATTTTGGTCTTGCTGTCATATATATTTATTACAAAAATGTAGAATATCAACCTTACTCCACCTGCGTTGTTTTAAACCTTAAGAGACCATGATCTTGATTCCCGAAAAAAGCTCGCATCGTACACGTGATGAATTTTACATTTGTATTTTTAGGTCGTCCTCTGCCAGGACGAATTAGTTTTGATTCGAAAGATTTCAGAGAAATGTGCATATCTATATTAAAAATTGCATTTATAGCAAAAATGCTATTTAACCATAAACGGCATTTTGACCAGGCGCATGTGCAAAATGTAGTCATTATGCAATAAATAACTATAAAACCTGCGCAAGGTAGTAGTGGACGAAGAAGAGAAAAAAAATCGTTTATTTCCAAAAAGTTGATACATGAGACGCATAACAACATATTGGGTCTTAACAATCGTTAATGTGCTCGGATTAATCATGGAATAATCGTACGGTTCATCAGGAGAATTTTATTTAATAACAATTGATGTTGAGAAAATATTATGCTATTATGGTGATCATTGGAAAAGTTATGAAAACGCAATAATGCGTAACAATGAGTAGATATATGCGACAATTGGGTATTAATACGCATTGATGTTGCTTTAATGTACGGTAATTATCTTGTATCGAGCATAAATGAATAAAAATAAGTTAGTCTTGATAAGCCAGTGATTCCATTTTCAATGCCTGGTTATGTGATACACTTTTGGTTCTAATGGCTCATCATGTGGGAAATTTGCTAGTTTGTGTAGTTGAGGTCAGTGCTGATTTTTTGCCAAATTCTAGAATTCCTGAAACTTTGCCATTTATTTTTGAGAAGACAATTCTTATGTGAAAAGAAGTTATTAAATGCCGTTACATTCAAGTACATTATTTAAAGTCATTTAGCATTAGGTAGCGATTCTATTATCGTAAGCTTCTCAGCTTCTCTGCTCATAATTTTCACAAGCTTAGGATTCCTTTAATAGTTTTTCTCTGTACAGCAAGACTTTTTTTGTGTTGAGTAGAGGGCTATCGAAATTGCTTCAAATCATGGCATAATTTCTTAAAAACGATTAATATTTCTACCTTTGAGTTCGCCATAAGAGACACCTTGCAGGTTATTGTTTTCCAGAGTTCGAAATCAACACGGAGTTTTTGCTTTCTTATTCTCTTTTTAGCTCCCTGATTGAAGCTTTTCAATTCAATCTTCGAAGCTAAATATTGGTGAAACTTTGATGGAACTGTTTTGTGTCTGTGTCTGTGATAAATTCATCGTGCTAACGATGAAACTGATCACTGAAATTTCGACCGCTTTTCAATTATTGTGAATGCCAAAGCCAGGCCGGTGTCGCATGGGAGGCTCGGCATTAAAGCCGAGGACCCGCCGTTGTGTGAGGTCCCGTGGGGCGGCGACAGCGCCGTCATCCTTCCTGGAAGTGACTCTCCGTTGCTTCCAAGGAACTTCAATTTAGATTATATTTTTTCGCGCTCTCTATAACTCCACCAGTCCAATTTGATACGGAAATAATTTGTGCTCTATCGTGGCATTTTATAGATGTACACGATAATGAACTACTCAGGGCGGGATTCTTACATTTTCAAGCCAGTGGATGGCTCAGAGGAGTTTGATTTTGCGTCACGTTTCCAGTTTCACAAAAATATTTTCTCAATGAATTATAAGGTTTCTGTTTGTTAATGTTCAGAACGATCCTTCCCCACTTTGCCCACACCTTGAAGCTGTCAGCACTGCGGGCTCGAGTCCCCGCTGATGTGAGGACCGGCGAGATGGTACACAGACGCGGGGCCAGTGCGCTCTGTCCAGGATGGTCGGCTTTGCATTAGCAGAATAGTTCACTCACTAGCTGACTGCCCCCTGTGCTTGGAAAGAAATCAAAAGAATTCGTCGCTAAGCTTTGATGAAACTCTAGAGCCGCTTGCTATTGCAATAGAGCAATTTAAGCCTGCCGTCATTTTGAGAAGAACGTTTCATTAGATCGAATTTTTATTTCATGCTCGTAATTTTTTTCCTTCGAACTTCATCTGCAGTGTAAGAGAAGGTTGCTCAATGAATCAATTCGAATAAGGGAAAGTATAACGCATATTTCAGTTCGTTTATCTATGTGTTCTTCTGCATCAGGAATAAAAAGTATACTGCTCAATGTCACGATAAAAAACGAGTTTCTCTTCGGTTGTAGGGGTATGAAATTCTACTGAACTTTTTTGCGTCTTGTAGTGTCGTACTATCGACACAACTTGATGTATTTTCAGAGGTAGCTGCAAACTGCCAATGTAGGAGCTACAGTATCAGAAGCCGTAAACTTCTACGGAGCAAGGGAAAGTAAAAGCACAGCAAGGCTCCTAATAATGTACTGATTCCGTCGGTGACAGACCTTCCTTAAAACTAGCAATGCCCGGAAGTCGAACAAGGACTTTCCGGAGCTCGTAAAGTTCGTAAAGGCAAGACACCATGAAGGACTTCCGTCTGTCAGAGTTCCGACCGTTTATGGCTCTTCCGGCTCCAAGACCCAGCGAGACATAGACAACCGGCTGTGCTCACTTCACACGGCACATCCCGAGATAAAACAATTTCCCTCCCTTTAGATGAACACATAAAAAACGGAAGGCAGAACTCAACAACCCATTCGCATTACAGGTTTAGTTATTCTACCTGATCTACGCGGTTCATTTTGTGCAGGTGAACTGCTAACAGGCTGCACAGTAGAAGGCTCAGCCGCCTTGCTACTGAAAGATCCCAAATTACTAGACGAATGAAGCAGCTGATTTGAATGTCTCTTCCAGATTACATTTAATGCTAAGATTTGAACATGAAAGATATTAACAGCAACTTTACCCACAATAATTCCCTTCAGCCACTTGGGACCATCTCTTAAATTCAGAGCAAAAACATGATCATCGACATCAAATTGAGTTACATACATTGGCTTAGACCTGGACACAGAGTATTTAGGATGAACTCTATCTCTAGAAGTAACAAATTTACGATTGTTCAGCGCGACAGAGGGAGCAATTTTTGTGACACTATGAGGAATGCAATGTGATTGAAATAACGCTTTTGCAAGACGT
>JACJUY010000172.1:100648-166065 GCA_014220935.1 Platorchestia sp. MABIK | reverse complement strand
ACAGCTGGTTGGGTCTGCGTAACTACACAGCTGTGTGGGTCTGCACAGTTGGTTGGGTCTGCGTAACTGCACGGCTGTGGGGGTCTGCACAGTTGGTTGGGTCTGCGTAATTGCACGGCTGTGTGGGTCTGCACAGCTGGCTGGGTCTGCAGAACTGCACAGCTGTGTGGGTCTGCACATTTGGCTGGGTCTGCGTAACTGCACAGCTGTGTGGGTCTGCACAGGAGCTGGATTTGCATAGCTGAGAGTGCACTGGTCGGCGTGCCTACACAGTTTGGGTCTACGCAAGTTTTGACTGTAACTTAGATGAGCTGAAGCGAAATACTCATATACTTACTGATCATTTACCTTGGATGTTTTCCAAACTCAAACTCATATTCTTGAAAATTTATTCCGCCATATTCTCTCAGGCGCAGTAACTCATAGCTGAGTGTTTGTCGTTTCATATTGCCGGTGATAACAACCTTCGTTGGAATTGTGTAGAAATTCAAGTTTACTGCGCTATACAAACTCTTGAGCGGCAACTGTGACAAAAGTAGTTAATGACATTACGGAATTGTTTCATTCTCTAGAGAGTTATTAAATGAAGGAAAAGCCTCCGACGCTTCTGTCACGTTATCAGGGGTACTAAGCATTCTTTTGCTTGTTCAAAACAATCACAAGGCTTTCATGGACATCTCGCGAGCATTGCATGACGTGCAGGCAGTCGTGGCGATACATGATAAGAGAATTAGTAGGAACGTTCCTTCTTTGTCATAGAAAAACAAACCAATCACTGCGACACTGTGCTGTAGGCTCAGAGATTACGAAGGCTAATGCTCCAGAGAATTATGCAGGCAAGGCGCGGACCAGCGCCGCGTTCGCTTAAAGGCTAGTTGCTTTCGTATCGCCGCTACTCGCTCATCGAGATGGCTGGCGTGCTGGTATCTGTACGGACCTAATTTATTATTTCTGGGGAGCTCATTCTTTGATCAAAATATTCCAATAAGTGTATTTATGAGGATTCACTAAACCGTAGTGTGGGTAGATTTACATTCACTTCAACGTCGTCAACGCATAAGACAAAGACAGGCGCGTGAGAAATTAGTTAACGCAAAATTATTTACATGAAATTAGCTAATTAAACTTAGTGAGGTAAGTAAAATAATTTTCATGTAAGTAGCTAATTAAGCTTAGTAAGTTAAAATATTTACATAGAATTAGTTATGGGAAACATATTATTCAAGTTCGCTTAGGGAGATCATCTTAATAAGGTAAACAAGTCCTGCATAAAATTAGCTACTAAAGCTAACGAAATCAAATTCTTCATATAATTTAAGCTAAAAAATTGGCAAAAGGAAATTAGTTGAAAAAAATTACTTAAATAAAATGAGGTAAATTAACTTATCTACTTTAAATTAACTAATTTTGCTCCCAAGCTCTTAGTATGTATTAACATGAAATAAATTTATGAAATGTAGTGTAATACTTAAAATGGAGCCTACAAGAATGTTTAATAACTCCTATATTTATGAATGGATTAAAAAAATAACATTTATGAAATCTTAAATATAAAACTATTTTTATTCTGAGGAGGCTGGTGTAATTTAGTTGGTGTTTCACGGTAAACTCTTCCTTCCAAGTATCCCAAAGGAAAATATCCAACAGTGATAGGTCAGGGGGAAGATGATATTCCAAAGGAAAGATCAGTTGTTCTCGTGTCCTGCTTGCCATTTTTAGATTTACGCTAAAATCGTACGCATTTTTCATTTAAATGTGGCTTTACTGCCAGACTGTACGCGTACAGTATATTGGTTACAAACATATCCAACAAAACTTGTGTTTTTTAAGATTCATAAATACTTTGTTCTAAAGATTCATTCAATAGTATAGAAATTATGAAATATTCTCTTAGGCCCTTCATTTAAAAATGATTTAGAATGATTTCAAATTCTGTTCAGTTCATTTGGGATCAGTAATGCAATAAAAGAACATTTATCGTAGCTTAGTAAATATTTTGTAGTTTAAATGTGAACTGATGAATAATGTAAACAAGTAAAACATTAAATCTTAACAGCTGCAATGTTACAGAAGTTTTTAACAAAAAAAAACTTTCTTTTCACTTACAAACTTTAAAATTATACTCAATAATGAAGGATTGTCGTTTCCCATTGAAAAATTACGTTTAATTTGGTAAGATCAGCGCTTCTTGTAAAATTGAAGTGTTTACCAGTGCTGGGCCGACCAGCTGATGTGTGAGATTGCAGAGAGGATGGACAGCGGTGGCATGAGCAAGTCTCACGTCACACATGTGAGGTGGAACAAACATCAGCATTAGCTAGGGCCAGTTATGAAGAGAAGAACATAATTTATTTGATAGTGGATCTAGTTCGGTAGGAGGTGGCCCAAAAGTAGCTCACTCTTTTTAAAAATCTTTGTATACCAAGTAAACTTTGAGCATAAAAAAATTCGTAGTAGTTCTAAATGGTAGACGAAATTTAGAATTTATTGAAGTGTTGTATGTAGACTACCAACAATCATAACAATCAAATCATATCTCATCCCTTAATATGGTGCGCTGTACAAAACTGAGATAAAATCTTTGCGCTTCATTTCCAGCGTAATGGAGCTATTATCGTGCTGAGAAATTACAGGATCATCTTGGTGATCAAAGAGGTACTGGTCCAAATTCGTAACACTGCCCCATTTCAACTTATTCAGGAAGCATTGTTTCTCAGCCTCCAACTACGATGAGGAAACTGGCAACTCAGCTGTGAGTATCTGAACATCTCTGCAGCGTATTCTTGAAAAAATTGACGCATCATTCCTTAAGAATTTAGTCGGCACAAGAGCTTCACAGGTCTTGCATGAAGTAATCAAAAGTGCCACTAAATGAATATTTCTTTATTTGAACTTTAATGATGGTCATCTAAAAGATATGATGTTCCATACTTTAGAGCCAAATGAAATGCCAGACTCTCCTGCATCCTGTTAAGTTATTCCGAACTCTTTCTGTCTCATAATTTCTTTCTCATTGGTTTTCAAAAAGACAAAAATGAACGACAAAGCAATTATTTTTAGTAAAGATGATTAAAAAAAGATAGTGCATTATTGGTTTTAAAATATCTTAAAATAAATACACTAATTTCATAAGAAAGATTGAAATACAATACATGAGTATTGTAATACACATGTCACTTGTCGAAAACAAATGCTTTAGGGCAAGGTGTTACTAATGTTGCTTAATCTAGATTTGATGATATATGTAACTAGAATTATAAGAGACAACTCAATTTCAGTACTTTTGACAGTTTACATGTACATGACATAAAGCTTTGAAAAAAGGTGAGGTACTGGGAAGAGCTGAGCGGCACTCCTTTGAAATGTAGCGGGCGCTTCTGATACCGCTACACCTTCTAAATTTTAGCGGCACTACCGCTACACCTTCTAAATTTTAGCGGCGCTACCGCTACACCTTCTAAATTTTAGCGGCGCCACCGCTACACGCTTTAAATTTTAGCGGCGCTCTCGTTTCAGTAAAATGTAGCACCGCGATATTGGGCGCTACAATGCCAAAAAAGATTGAAAAACTTTATATATTTATTTTTCTACTATTACTATTAACTCATAAACATTTCATGGTGTTAACACATTTTGAAAATATATCAATGCAAATTTATGCCAGTTAATCTAATTTCACAAGCAGAAGTTTGATAAATATGTGTTACAGCTATATGATTAGTTTTATATTTCTTCATCCCAACATGGATGTCTATTTCAATCAATCGGAAAAATTATCAACATATACAAATAAGAAATAAGAGACTTAAGCAGTTCCATTCCAACTACAAGTTAGACGGCATTTGAGATATCATAGTGGTCGCATGGAAACTACACGGAATAATATTTCCATTTGTTACCAAACATTTTCCTTTTAGAAATACCAGCAGATTAAAATGGTTATCTGACAAGCTTGCACGCTTTGGTTTCAGGACTTCCTTCTTCAAGGAAAATATTCTCTCCCCAGCAGAACTATAGAAGGGATTGGCGCGTTGTAGTGCACAAAAAGCTCTAGCAACAGTTTGCAGGGAAAGGTTTCAGGAGAAGACAAAGTGGTGCTCACCGGACCTTCCAAATAGTTCTTTACTGATCGTTCTCATTTATTGACGTGACGGTATTTTCGTGTTTTGTGCTGTTCACTGAAGAACGAATTTGCCGTGTCCTCTTCCTCGCTGCTGCTGCTGGTAGTTTAGGTGAGGCTGTCTGAAAGTTTTTCATTGACGATAGCGGTAATTTTTTTTTATCTGACCTCTCCCAGTTTACTTTCATCTTGACACCAGATTAATTTATGATGTAGATGAAACGCTGAACAGCCTATTCGATTAGACATTGGCAACAAGTGGGCAGTACTACTCCGAAATCCTTCGTAAAGTTTTATTCCATAATCGATATGATTATATTGTAAATACAGCGGTAGCACTGTAGCGGTAGAACCTCATATCGGTACTTATATATATAGCTGGTGCTACCGCTACCGCTACACTGTTTAAAATGTAGCGCCGCTACCACTACCGCTACTGAAAATGTTGCATTTTAATCAAAATTAGCGTATATTTTGAGAAGGATGATCAAGTTATGTTAGAAAATTGAATGATAGATGTCTAATGATGTATGAAAAAAATTTACTTTCTATTAATTAAAGGGGATGGATTCTGGAAGACAAAATGTTGGAAGAAAGAAATGAAGGCAACAAATCTTACCTGAAGTTGAATTTTGTTACGTCAAATCCTTGAACATTCTCGTGCTGTGAGTCTCTCCTGATATCTCCACTCGGTCATGACACGAATGCAAGCTGCTTGTCGAGCTGATGCCAGGCTGAGTCTCGCGTCTCCCGAGCAACAATCTGCAGGGAAATCAGGCAAACGATTCAAGGGCACGATGACTTCTTGCCAGCCTGCGTTTTGCTCTTGTCTGTGTGTTGGCGCGCGCGAGCTGGGGAAAAACCTGCTCAGTGAATTCAACATAGAGAACCATTATCCTGTTTTTGAAATGCCATATCTCTCTTTTCTATTTTTCAAACACTTTTGCGTGCATATGTGTAAATTAGCACTTTGTTTAGTTTAGATGTGGAAACATAGGTGAAGAGGGTAAATTTATCGTACTGTAATTTAAATGCTTGTCTAAAATGTGTGAGACCTCTCAATGTTTTTATTGAGTTGAACGACGTATGCTGTGATAAACTGAAAAACATAAGTAAGTGATGATTATGTATAATCTTGTAGCCTCCTGCTGTTGTTTCATTTTGCAATGATCAAACTACACGATTTTCCTTTATTGTTGCTGCAGTGCTCTATCAGGTAGTTTTTTGAGCTGAAGATTCAACTCCTGGTAAAGTTTTATGTCTGCTGTGCAGTAATCTGAAAGCGCTTCGTTTGTTAAAAAGTTAGGACTGCAGTTCTCATCAGTCACTGGCCTGGCGTGTGGGAGGCACTGCGGTGTGGCGTGACTGAGAGACATTGAATTTCACGTCCGTGCGAATATGATAAAGTTGGTGGCGAATTTTTGCCTGGTAAATGACACTAACAAAACTAATTTGACTGAGAACTTGTTCACTCATAAAAGTTATTCTCGTTAGAGTCTAACTGTCTAACAGAAAGGCTGGGTAGCTGTGCTCTGTGTCTGGTTTGTTCGGAGCCTCTTTTGAATGAACACCATGAAAAATTATAATTCTTTTTTATGTATCGAGGAATCACAGTAAGTGTGGAATACTTTCAACCATAACTGCCGTGGCGTAAATTGAGCATAACTAGAGTGGAACACATCCAAAATGAATGGAATGCTCGGAAGAACGTTTTCAGAAACTTCTTCCTTGTGCTGCATTTCAAAGGTTGCAGTAATTAATGAAATATTCCATGAAATTAATGCGGGTCAAGTCATGTACCGTCACGATGTTCGACTGGTGAGTTATATCTTTTATGACCACGACTTACATATTTCTCATTTCAATTTAATGTAGAGATCCAATTGCATGTTTTTGATCCCAAGACAATCAGATACCCATTACTCTCTCCATCAAAGAAGTGTGGCTGCAAGTTCCCCCCTCTCCCCCCCTCCCCACCTCCAGGCGCTGTCTACCCGAGCAGTTTGAGTCACGTCACCGTACGCGCCTCTCTTGCATCGCGCGGCGTCTTTTCTTCGTGGAGGCCAGAATTTTATCATCAAGCCACGAGGCTACAAAGTGTTTACGTGCGGCTCGTCAACTTGATGAAGTGGATCCTCAACCTGTTAACTACCAAGTTTCTTATTCATATTTTTGGCCTCGTCATCTGTCCTAGCAGTTGAAATTATACATCGTATTCAAGTTTTTATTTTTATTATTTTAAGGATGTTAATTCATTTACGTCGAATAAATTGATAGGAAAATAATAAACACAAAATGAATATAAAAAACACAGATTTTACTGATAAATAAAAATTTCCCAATTTCTGAGAGAAAACTCCTAAATACTGTTTTTCCCAAAAGAGAATGATGCAATTTTATGAAACTCTTCTGTGAAAAGTTTTATAGTGAACGGGGATCACTGATAGTGATGTTAGTGTATAGTGATCGGGGATCACTCTGAAGAACAATATTTTTCTATTCAATTGTTGGAAATTATTGCATCAAATGCTAATGCGTAAAAATTTCAATAAATGACACAGATGGGAAATGAAAAATTATTATTTTTTCGAAGGAATAAAAGTTTTCTTGTTTGTACAATTATGTGATAATTAATAACGCTCTCCAGTATTAAAGTCCTGTTGAGCATTTGGTCAATTTGCTGACCGGTATTCTCAACACGAGCAAGGAAGGAAGAAAGACTGCGTCAGTCAAAAACATAAAAGAAGAAGCCGAGTTTCCGCCCAAATATTAGTTTCCTTCAGTTTTGTGCGTCATAAGTTGCGTTACCTTTGCATTTAGTTCTCTTTTGCGCTTAATGTTTCGTTTTGTGGAAAGTTTTCAATTCTCTTAATGGACAGCAGCCTTTAACTTGAACTTAAAGCAGCAAACGCTGTAACCCCAAATTGAAGCTACTGATGCTACTATCCTGCAAGAAACCTTGTAATATAGGGTGGCGCAAAAATAACTCATGGATTTGACTTGCGTAGTATCAGTGGTGGGATTGGGGATGGCCAATTACACTAGTTATAATTGTAACTAGTGTAATTATAAATTAAATTCCAATTATAATTAGTATGATTATTTGAACTAGTTATAATTATAACTAGTAAAATTAAATAAAGACAATTTTAACAGTTTGAAATCCATGCGTTCTTTCTGCTCCATGGGTACTATGAACTTTACGTTAAATTAAAGCTTCAAACTGAAGCTTGCAATGCTTAAGTCAGTAATATCGAAATACTTGAACCGTCAACTTAAATTTGAGTGCAGCATAAACTAATTCAATAAGCAGGTCTTATCAGCGTGTGGACTATCAACTTATGCATGAAATTTTTGCACTTCTTCGCACTTGAGTGGATTCGTACGCTACTCTTTGGTTTGTTTTAGTCTTTTCGCAAGATAAGTCGTCCCGGAAAACACTTGAAGAGTGCTCTTGTTTATTTCAGAATAATATAAGAATTCGTGTACTGATTTTACGAAATAAATAATAGGATTAATTACTAAAGTTATCCATTGAAACTTGTTTTATTTAGAGGTTTACCATTGGTTTTGTTTTTAGTTAAAGTGTTCCTTTAAAGCTTCAAGCTAACAACGAAAAAGACTCCTCAATAAATTTTTCCTTTTGGATCCGTCATCTATTCCATCTACGTACGTTTCCAAGCACTATAGTTGTGACTGTGAATGGGTTGGTCTCAAATGTGTGTAGTTTTTGTAAAATATTGAATTGCAAAATTCTCTGGTTATTACACAAGCAATTAGTAGTCATTTTTTCTTCTCTAAATGTAAAAGCACCTGGCAATCAACAATTTACGCTTTTTGACAAATGATGTACGTTTAGAATTGCTCATCAAAGAATTAAAATAAAACTTCAAAATTTATCCTTTAAATCTATTAAGATATTTCCTAACTTTTTTCGGCGGAGTGGATTTTCTATAAAAAGAATACATTAGCTGAAGGAAGTTCACTGCAACCAAAATTAAAAATTATTATATCAAATAGTAACCTCCAATACATACTTGTTCAAAAAACAACTGACCATAAGATCCATCTTTCCTTACCTCTAAATGATACGACAATAGAAGGATTAACATCACAAGCAGGGAATTTCGTGCCACATTTTTTCGTGTCATTCTGTTTGATTTGCCTTAGACAAACATTACCTGCAGCTCTATGTATCACTGCTACGCAAACACTGAGATCTCATTTGGCTATCTTTCTATCATTGTGCTCAGGCATGATTGTATAATGATAATGCTAGAAGGTGCTAGAAATAATTGACTAATATAAAGCGAGATCAATTTCAAAGGTAACGTTGCCGATCTGAATTTCTTGCAGACTGCAGTTAGCGAACGTATTAATTGAAGTTAGCGCACACTTAATGCAACAAGATAACCAAAAACTGCACGAAGTGCTCAAAAGAACCGAGGATAAAACAAATGCACTCTCGACATAAAAAGAACATAAATAAATTTTAAATGTGAATAGAAAAACAATTTTATATCATTGAGAAAAACATTAGACCTCGAACATGCGATTGATTTCGAAATTTTTAAAAAAACATGAGGCTCTAGAAACAACGTGACATGCAGAGTCCTTAACTTCATTGAGAAATTTTTTGGGGGTTGAACCTCTACTTGGTGAATGGTGGGCAGTTCTTAGTAGCAAGGAACTTCTGGAACAATAGCTTTTGTCAATGTGCTCTGGAACGGTAACTAACAGGGCTGTGAGCGTAGAACTTGCGTATTTATAGACGTGCAATGTCCATAGGTAAACAACTGATGAGAGAATGCCTTCTGGTAACTCACCTTTATAGTTGAAAATAATGTCCAGTGTGTGTTTATTCAAAGGTAATACAACACCGTTGCTATAAAAGAGCAAGTCATTTATCTATAAGGAAGTTATAAATCATTTTCCTTATTCACATCTCTGGCAAGAGCTACGAATCGAATGGCATTGATTTGATTTCGTCATATCCAGCGTCCAGAATTTTTTTGTGCTATGGATTACCTTGAATGTTGCGACTGGCCCTCGTATTCACTTCGAATCTCCAAGAAGAACTGCGTCGATGATCATATTTGAAGAGATATTCCATCGCGAGTTATCTACAGATGAAAAGCACGCAAACTCTACCAAGAATCTTCTGGAAGCCCGACATCTGAGCAAGCCTCCACGATTCAGCTATCGTACTGACCATGTTACAACGTCGTATTCTACCAGCGAGTGCCCGAGGTTGCCAGCTATTACCATTCACGTTATCCTTAATATGTAATTCTTCTATTTATAGGAATATTTCTTATATCTTAGTAAGCATTTCATTATGGGAACTCATATACATATTATTGATTCAATTAGGCATATTTCCGTGTACGTTAGAATGAATTTCATATTTTGATAAAACATCGTTCGTTCGGGTTCGCACAGGGGTTGGTGACGCTCAGCAGGAGCCGAGGGAGAGCAGGTCAGTGAGGTTGGCGGTACCACATAAGCAACATCTGTGTCGTTCCGATATCTTGAGCCGCGCCCTGCGGGGGGCTGGCGCTGGTATTACAAACATAAAATAATAGAACAATCGTCGTGAAGTGATTTCAACATGTGGAATACTCATATCAAAGTGAGCCAGCTTTATTGACTGAGAATATCAACAGTCAAACGTCTACCGCCACCCCGAAAGTAGCAGGCTAACCTTATCTTTGTCATTACAGAGTATATGATAAATAATACCGAGTACAAATCAAACGTAGTCTCAGTGGGAAAGACATTCTATCTCCGTGTTTGAGTGCCAATAACCGACTTACAACGGCGCTTCTATGTACCTGCGTGCCTGGCTGTCATCCCAGGGTGGCACCCCTGGCATTCCACATCTCGACATCAGAGGGACTTCACATCTCTCTCTTTAAGTTGAGTTCTCATTTCATAATTGGCTTCGCATTGTTAACACAACCCATATCCTCAGGTCGTAGGTCAATGTAGGTCTATTTCAATACAGAAAGCGATATCTTGTATTAGTACCATTATGTAACAGGAACATTCATTAGGATTGTAATGCGCATTTAATTGATTAAATCTCCATCTTGATTACCAGTGTATCAATACCTGTGTTCTGAAAGTTGAGAAGAGACATAAAAGGCATGGAAAAGCGTTACCTATTATCAGTCTATTCATTTTTATAATATAATCATTCAATTTCCCTTATTCAAAGGGAGGTGGCAGCAGGAGCAGTCGCTCCTTATTAATTAAAATCATGGCGAGGACATAAGTCACGCCTTGTTATTAAAATAAAAGAAAGTGATGTACTCCACATATCACGACAATTGCAATCTAAATTGAACATCTCAGCGGACGATCCACGTAATTCACAACGAAATGCTGACAGAGAAGAGGATCACGACAGCATCAGCATTACTGCGATGACGTCAATGACAGTTTGCCATACCAATATGGCTGCTTTCCTGAAGAACTCGCGTCACTGGACGCTGGTGGAGTTAATATTCGCCTAACTACACAAAGCCTTACACGTCCTTAGAAGATACATAAAGTACACTATTTCTCACCATTAGAGCAATAAAAATTCGTAAAATAATTATGCTTCTTTCCGCGAGGCAAGAGGTGTAGTTACCACACTATCGCGATATGGTAGCATTTGTGGAGTATTCATGAGGCTATTTCCAACGCAGCGCATTGCACAAAAATTTGGGAAAGATTTGTAAGGCTAGTATATAAATGTCGGTGATGGGAGTGCAGGGCAGTGAGAGTCGTGTTGCGGGGCAGTGAGGGTCGTGTTGCGGGGCTGTGAGAGTCGTGTTGCGGGGCTGTGAGGGTCGTGTTGCGGGGCTTTGAGAGTCGTGTTGTGGGGCTGTGAGAGTCGTGTTGCGGGGCTGTGAGAGTCGTGTTGCGGGGCTGTNTGTGAGAGTCGTGTTGCGTGGCTGTGAGAGTCGTGTTGCGGGGCTGTGAGAGTCGTGTTGCGGGGCTGTGAGAGTCGTGTTGCGGGGCAAAGGAAACAGAACTAACAAAATGACGCTGCAGCTGCTGATGACAGATAAGCAGCTGCCAGCGGCCGGAACGCGTGAGTTAAGCGTAGAAATGAAGCCGCTGGTCGAAGCCGGTGTTTCTAATCAGAAACTCCTGCAGAGACCGCCCCCGAATATTAGTTAGTGAGAAAAAATCAAATCGTGGTATCGTGATCATGTTGTAGACAATGGCATGTCAGTTTTATGTGTCGCTCACAAGCGGTATAAAAATTGCCTTTTGTACCTGCTGTCGTGATCCTCTTCTCTGTCAGTATTTCGTTGTGAATTACGTAGATCGTCCGCTGAGATGTTCGATTTAGATTGCAATTGTCGTGATATGTGGAGTACATCACTTTCATTTATTTTAATAATAAGGCGTGATTTATGTCCTCGCCATGATTTTAGTTAATAGGGAGCGACTGCTCCGGCTGCCACCACCCTTTGAATAAGGGAAATTGAATAATTATATTATCAAAATGAATAGACTGATAATAGGTAACGCCTTTCCATGCCTTTTATGTCCCTTTCTCAACTTCCCAGAACACAGGTATTGATACACTGGTAATCAAGATGTAGATTTAATTATAAGAATCAATTAAATGCGCATTACAATATTGACTAACTATTCCTGCTACATAATGGTACTAATACAAAATATCGCTTGCCATATCGAAACAGACCTACATTGACCTACGACCTGAGGATATGGGTTGTGTTAACAATGCGAAGCCAATTATGAAATGAGAACTCAACTTATAGAGAGAGATGTTAAGTCCCTCTGATGTCGAGATGTGGAATGCCAGGGGTGCCATTCTGGGATGACAGCCAGGCACGCAGGCATCGGGCACGCAGGTACATGGAAGCGCCGTTGTAAGTCGGTTATTGGTACCCAAACACGGAGATGGAATGTCTTTCTCACTGAGACTACGTTAGATTTGCACTCGTTATTATTACCATTTACTCTATAATGACAAAGAGTAGGTTAGCCTGCTACGTTCGGTGTGGCGGTAGACGCTTGATTGTTGATATTCTCAGTCAATAAAGCTGGCTCACTTTGATATAAGTATTCCACATGTTGAAATCACTTCACGACGATAGTTCTATTATTTTATGTTTGTAATACCAGCGCCAGCCCCCGCAGGGTGCGGCTAAAGAGATTGGAACGACACACCTCTTGCTTATGTGGTGATGCAAGCCTAACTGCCTGCCTTCCCTCGGCTGCTGCTGGGCGTCACCAACCGCAAGCTAAAACTTCGATCAAACGTCGCTCTATAAACATGAAAATCATCCTAACGTATATGGAAATATGCCTAATTGAATCAATAATATGTATATGAGTTCCCATGATGAAATGCTTACTAACATATAAGAAATATTCCAATAAGTAGAAGAATTACATATTAAGGATAACGTGAATGGTAGTAGCTGGCATTCGATGTAGAAACGACGCCGTAACGCGTTCGATAGCTGAATCTTGGAGGCTTTGTTCAGATGTCGGCTTCTAGAAGATTCTTGGTAGAGTTTGCGTGCTTTTCATCTGTAGATAACTCGCGATGGAATATCTCTTCAAATATGATGATCGACGCAGTTCTTCTTGGAGATTCGAAGTGAATACGAGGGCCAGTCGCAACATTCAAGGTAATCCATAGCACAAAAAATTCTGGACGCTGGATATGACGAAATCATATCACTGCTCGTTCAGTGTAAAGTGTTCCCTAGGAATTCTAGTCTTGAGAACAAATAGCGCTTGTATTCAGTGTTGGGAAATAATAAAATTAATGTACATCTGTTTCGAGCTTTAAATTGTCCCTTAGGTCTGCCGTAGATGTATGTGATGCACCTGCAGCACGCATGCGTTACCGAAATCTTAGAGTTGCGGTGCCGGTAATTGCTTTGATCGCCAGCCTTGTTTGTTCAAAAAAATATCAGAATTATCTAATCTTTATCCTATTTGTTCCCATGATGTCTTGTGTCGTGTACAATCTGCTCTGGAATTATTCTGTGTCTCATAAGCTATGTTTCCGTACGGTTAAGGCTTTTATTTTATTTTGTGACGCGTGCTGGATATTTGTCTTCTTTCAGTACTTGATATTGAGAGTGTTAATGTACAAATATGGTGAGATCGTGGGCATTTAATAAACCGACATGATAAATGCGTTGAATGTTTACTTCAAAACTACCATCAAGTATTAAGTTGTACACTTGCAAGTTAGGCGAACGATTGCGCGTTCATTATTCAGTCGCATTCTGTTTTCCCTTTCGTATCGAAGCTCGTAAATTTTACTCCACAGCCAGGCATTCGATTTAAAAACTTCATCAACCCTGCATGAAGTAAAAGAATAAAAGTGCCGCATCTGCTCACGCCAATTAATATCCTGCATGAAATGTTCCACAAATTTGTTCAATTAAAAACGAAGTTAAGTTGCATTAATCTTGCACGCTCGCAGGCTTATTGACGTAGGAGTAGCAAATTGTTTCTTCCCGCAGCTTTCTGGCAATGTGCATTTCCTTACCTCCACAAGCTGACGACTTCCTCCCCACTCCAGAAACCTATTGTCTCTCAATTATGGATGATAACACAGTAGTCCAAATATTTTAGAAAGTAAAATAGGACAATGTTAGTCAAATTTTCCAGGTTGTGAAGTGTGGAAAGAAGCTAAAATGATTAGTTATTTTAAGTGTTGTTTGCTGATGAAATAAACTCTATGAATTAGTCTAGAAGCGAACACTCTACAGAGTAATCGTAAAGTCAACATTCATATATTATCAAGTTCACAAAAGTTTCATAATTATTCGGAAGCACCTCGTAGGGGCTATATGAGTAAACTCGTCAAGTACCACATTCTCACACGCCTTATCAATTGGGCATTTCAGCATCATTGACTTATTTCAAGAATGCTGCGGTAACACAAAAATCGCATTCGTGCCTAACTACATATGTACCAAATTCAGAGCTTTAACACCTCCCACTTTACATCTTTGAAATTTGGCTGAGGAATGTGCATCAATGCTCTTATGAGAGAATAGGTAGTCATATCCTCCTATCATATATCGAGGTAGTCATATTTCCCCATTTCATTTTTCCAAATTAAATATCCCGGGGATTTGAATTGTCGACGTCTTATTCCCCACGTGAGAGATACATACATGATCTTCACTTCATATACCATGCGTCTAATATATTGCTCACAAAGTAAATTTTACGGGAAATGTTTGGCCTCTTTCTATGTGTGATACATGTGCACATGTTTGTCAGATTAATTTATTTATGCAGCCTCGCTCCCAGCAGTTAATGAGAGAGAAATTAGAATACGCACACATTCCAGGGTTATTCCTATGGGTGACAAGCAAGTAAGACGACTCAACACAATATACAACACTGCCTAGGTATAACAGTGGCAACTCTGCGTTACCAGCATCAATTCTACGTAACCAGCGTCAGATCTGCGTTACCAGCAGTAACTCGGCGTTACCGGTGGCAGCTCTGTGTTACCAGCAGCAACTCCGCATTACCGGTGGCAACTCTGCATTACCGGTGGCTTCTCTGCGTTACCGGTGGCAGCTCTTTCTTTGTTCTCATATTCTGTCTTTCAAATGCGCCAGAAATCATCGATTTATGATATAAAACAAATTCTTCATTCAAATGTTGAATATTTACACTTATTTTGTTGAAAAAAATTACCTGACGTTCCACAAATATAAAAAATCCGATTACGTGTAAAAATATCAGCGTACGGTGAATGGCATTACGATATTTTGTTAGTTTATTGGCGTTCTATAATGTTTTTGTTAGCCTTATGGGACATTGCTTCCTTGTTTCTCATTCTACAAAGTCTTTTCCGCAAGCGTAATTTACTTAAGAAACTGAAAAAAATGTAGTTATGATGAATATGTGGTAATGTTTTATTTTTTAGCCCGAATGTTATAGTACGTATTAAACAGCGTGTAACATCTTTGGCAAGAGATTGATTTCCCATCCATCTTCGTTCTCTGTGTTATAAACAGCAGCTTTGCCTCGACAACGTTCGTGTGACAGATCACCTCATGGAAAATTTACTCACAGTTTTCAAAGCATTTAAGTTTTTCCGTGAATATGACTCGCAAAATGTTTCTTAACAATTTGGGACATAAAATTTGAAGCGTTGGAAACTGTACGAATTGATCACATGCACGCTGGAAATGTGTGCCATGCGAGGGAGCACGTGAATAGAACTTATTTATATAATAATACTACTAGTATAAAATAATTTGAATAATAATCGTTCACTTATGATGGGTTCGCTTCAGTTCCTTTCAAGTTCGCATGCATGTGAGAGTAAGGTGCGTGTTTGCATGGCATATCCTTAGCTACACAGTTCTCTACTTCACCATGCCTGTGCGTACTTGTGGTCGTATGTTGAGTTCATTTGCAAATACAACATCAAGTGAGACCGTGCACCGCTTCGCCACGTTGATAAATCATCGAAAGAAAATCTCTTATCTCGTCCCTGACAGTCGTAGCATTCCTCATATAAATGCTTCGAAGTTTTCTTCTATTAGTCAATTTTTAAATCGAATGACGCTCGGGGCGGAAATTAAAATATCGCTTAACAGCTTCTGGTGTTTTGTTCTCTAGCAATGTCGAATGAAAAGTGATTGGAATAGTTTTATCATCGAATAATTGAAAATATATTTCAAATGGAATCAAATCTTTTGAATAATAGTATTTCAAGGTGTGTGATTTTGCTTCAGAACAGTAAAAGAGTATTATGTAGACTTGAAATATCTCAACTTTGTAGAATGTCAGCTCGGTTATTTTCATGTCATTTTTTTGGCAATTGATGATGATATCCATTATTTTATGAGATACTTTTTCTGCATTTAGAAAGAACTTATCAACAGTTGAACAATCGTCAATATTTTAACATAAAAAAGATCTTCAATCAAGAAAAAGTTTTGAATTTTGTTTGCGACCTCATGCAGTAAGGTGTTTTTTTGAGGGACTGCAAAATAACCAGAAATAGTTTTTTTGAAAACTAATCGAATAATTGTTGTAATTGCTAAGGAAATCAAATTCTCTCAGGATTGAAATGTAAGACTCTAATCTTATATCAGATATGAGAATGAATTTTATTGTTCAAATTTTGTTCTTCTGGTTTTGTTACGAGTAAATTGATAAAGACTTTGTTCTCATCGATTGCTGTGCATCCTTTGCATAGGTACTCGGAATCACGGAAAAACTACTGACATTCTCAACTATTTTAACCGGAGTTCAGCCTTCTATGCACAAAGTGTGTAGCTAGGTTTTACATCGTAGGTACGATCCACAGAATAATTTTAAAATCCCACTATATTTCAGAGTTGCTACATTCGGAATTGAGGATATCGTCATTCATTTAACAATATTTCCTTGTAAAATTGTCAACGGAGTTTGCTTGCGCGCCATTAGTACAGACGCACCGCGCGATGCCTTGAACTTGGAGCTGGTGCAGCAGGGCTGCCAAAATTGCTCGCTCTCTCTCAAGCGCATCGCGACCTGCAGCCTCCGGGTAGTGGGGCCGTGCTTGCTGCTGCTTGTGGCCCCCCGACCTGACTGCGTCCAGCTGCAGCATGACACGCTATGTGTTTACTGCTGCAGCGTGACACGCTATGTGTTTACTGCTGCAGCGTGACACTCTATGTGCTTACTGCTGCAGCGTGACACTCTATGTGCTTACTGCTGTAGCATGACACTCTATGTGCACACTGTGGCAGCGTGTCCCTGGATGTGCATACTGTTGCAGCGTGACATTCAATGGGCATGCTGTTGCAGCGTGACATTCAGTGGGCATGCTGTTGCAGCGTGACGTTCAATGGGCATGCTGTTGCAGCGTGATGTTGAATGCACATCCTTTTTGCATTGTGTACTGGATGCACACATTTTGCGTATTGTGACATTGGATGAGCAAACTATTGCATCATGATGTTGGCTGCATATCTTGTTACATGGTGACGCTGGATGCTCATCCATCCAATTCCAGGTTCAATGTGAGACAAGAGAAATATCGGGTCACAATATGAGACTGGAAACGCTCCCGTGCTTTTGACAGCTGTCAGGAGATAAATGCGAGAGCATGCTCGGTCTCTCGGTCTCTGACTGAATTAGCTGACGTCTTGCAGCTGCTGCTGCTGCTGCTGTTGCTGCTGCTGTTGTTGTTGGGGGCGTCTTGATACAGCGTGCGCTGGGAACTGTAGCTTCTATGCATGTGCTTTGAACATCGAGTAAGTTCAATATCATCAAAAAGACTTTAGCAGCTAACACACTAAGGGAGAGAAAATGATTCAATACATTTCCCGGCAAATGTCACTAACGAAGCCAAATTTTAACCTTCAATTCACTGATCTTATACCCAGCCACGAGCGGCGCGTGCGTCAGAGCGCGTGACGGCACCAGGACCCAGCTGTGTTGGCCTGGACTACAGGGGCCCGATTTGCAAACAATTTACCTTGTCGTAGCTAGCTAGCAAGCCGCAGAAGTTCTTACATCGACTGGGGTATGCCACATTCCAGAATCCTAAATTTTGTTTGAAAGAAACTCAAACTTGAGGATTACGGCAAAAAACAGCACGTAATGTAGTCAAGTCGACAGAAAGAGTCCTGATGCAAGCTGTACCACTACAAAGACAAAAGTTATTTAAAAATCCAACCCTTAGTTTGCTGTTGTCTATCAGCCTTCATTTGTGTGCCATTCTGCCACGGAGAAATTGTGGTCATGACGAGCGTGAATTTCGAAAACTTTTTTCTGTTGATAGCATCCAACTTGTTGGGTATCATTCTGCTCAATAAAGCGCTATGAATGTTTTAATGTTCTCGTGCTGCATTACAACTGTTGAAAACCTGTCCACAAAGTGAGAAAAATGCAATTGAATTTTAATTTCTACTTAATATGTACTTCTTTATTGCTCTTTGATCTGTACTGTTAGTTGAAATAACTTCGATTTAACTGCACGAAAAAATACATTTTGAGCTCAGAAGTACTTCTGACATTATTTCAAGGCCTAATTGAACTACACTCTAATAGAAGTAGATGCATTTCAGAGGCATTTTAAACAGACTCTGTTTGAACCTATTTCAGTTCGAAAGAAACATGCAATACAGCTTGTGTTAAACTCTTATAAAAACATCAAAAAGCGTCCAGCAACCAAGATATAAACAAGTAATTTTATGCCAGGGGAAATTCAAGTTCGATTGAGCACCATTCCGCAGTAACTAAAATAAAAATAGCGGTGTCAATCAGAAGACAGCAGCAGGCTTGCGTGACGTAGTATAGAACCTCTGAGATCTTGGCCACGGAGCTGCTGCGTGCTGTAATGAGGGCTAATGCACTGCCGGTGCGTGCTCGTGTGCGCACCTACAGTTAATTGGAAATGTAAAATGAAAACATTGATAAATTGATATTATGAACCTGTTTGTAAAGTGTTAATTGACAGTGCTATAATGAACGCAACATATGATAGTGTTTGAGCCAGACAAAGGAGCTGTGGTCATTTGCCCTACGAACATAGATTTAGCACCCAAGAACAGTCGACATCCAACGTTTTAATTTTTTAGTTTCATTTTAAATAATTTTCAACTATTATCTGACTTATGGATACCAGCGACTTTCTTCCGTGAAAATCTTAAATTGTAATACGGTAATTTTGAAAATGAGTGCAGTCTTTGAATCAGAAGAGCTGTTCCTTTTTTACGTAAAATTTTTGGAGCAGTCATAACCCAGTCTAACTTTTTCGCCGCCCAAGCGATTTAATCGCTTGGGCGGCGATAAACATGCATGCTTTGGCGAAAAAGTTGAGACTGAGAACAAAATGCAAATAACACAAATGTTCTAGCTTAGCTAGTTCGAATGAGGAGAGAATAGAACGCATCTCTTGCAGCTGCGCAGGCTGCTCGGCAGTTGCGCAGCATTTTGTTAAGCAGCGTCTGTGTCACACACCACCTAGGAAATTGTACAGAGTGCTCAGGCGATGTCGTTAGTTAGCTATATTGACTGGTGCTTTGTGCTCTCGGTGAGCCGCTCAATTACTGTGTGCCAGCGTCTGTTGTTGCTCGTCCTGCTGCACAGTTCATTAGCTCGTGTGGGTGTGTGTTTGTGTAGGTGTGTGTGTGGATGTGTGGGTGTGTGCAAACTCAACTGTGCGCTCTTGGCTTTAAATTACCTCCACAAAATCAGTCGTTCATGTGTTTCTGGCTTTCCTAATGATTGGGACATCACGCGTTGTTAGTGTCTATTACAACTGTCATCCCTTCATAGTTTCAGTTACTCTTCGAGACTTTTTCACGTATCAAGTTGAGAAACAATGCCATCTGCAATGGTTTTCTGCAGTTTAGAGCAGCTAGTGCAGTTTACGGTCGTTCTCAGTGTATATCTTGAATTTCTCTCTTGTGTCTGGAGTGACATTTCTAATTCCTGTGTTTGATCACCACTAACGTTGATTCGCGCTCTCCGATTTTTATTGCTTATTAGTTCCGTGCTATGAGAAAACGGAAGTATGAGGGAGAGGATTTCTTGGTTTTAAATGTTGCTGTTAGTAATTTTATTTCGTATTAATGAGTTAATGCTCAATGAAATGAAAATAAGAGCAAATAATTTTATAATCATGAACAAATTATTAAAATAATTATTCGGTGTTTTTCTTTTACTTCAAGAAAAATTGTCATCTAGGTATTTCTTTGGGCTTTGCAGAAATGTTATCGTGCGAGGTTTAGCTTTTCTGAAGTTTGTTTGTCCCGTATTCCTCAGCGAAATTACTGTGTTTTTTTCTCTTTTACATTCATCTATTTGAGTTTCTGTCAAACTCTTAACTTTTTGTAATTAAATATAAAACATTCCTACGAGACCTAGTCATACACCTCAAATCTTTCCGCCTGAGGTCTGCGATGTACATAGCGCTAATAATTCTAGTGAGGGCGACTACGCGCAGGCAGTTCAGTGCTGTAAAAACTTAGCTCGCATTTTGCAGTACATGCTACCCGAATCTACGACTGACTGATTATGGCCACTAGCAGTTCAGAACAGTTTAATGCCGCTCAGCGGAGTTCCCTGCCGGTATTACAGCAGCGGCGCACGCAGTCACGCGTGTGCAAGAACTGCAGTGTAAGAGGCCGTGACATCTGTGTTGCTGAACTGCTACTTGTGCAGCACGCCACTTGTGCATCACGCTATTTATGTAGCACCTATAGGCTATAATGAAGTAGTGCTGCTCTGACTTTTGACAGGGTTTGGTTGCTCTATATTTAAATGTAATGTAGGAGTGTATGATCTTATGTGTATCTTATTTTTCGTGTTGATTCATTGACTTACATTAGATTACTTGGCAGTTAACTGCAGCTGCTTCATTAAGTCAAACTGATTCCTGTCGTTGTAATTGCCCTGACATTTTTTCAAGATGTGTTAATACATGCTCTCGCTCCCTTGGACAGAAATTGCATTCTTCGAGCCTTATTTAAGTTTGTGCAGCAAAGTCAACGTCTTTGTTGCCTGGAATCAGTGTTGAAATCATTGGGGTGTGTGCACACCACACCTCACACCAGGCTTGAGGCGCTATTTAAGGGACTGGGAGATGCTTGGAAAGAAGGAAGAGGAAGCAGAGAAAGGAATTTTTATGCCATAGAAGACTTACTCGAGGTTCTATGCAGGTCTTTGGAGTTATAATTTATTGTAGAAAAACAGAAGGGACATTTCCATTCGTGAAAAGATTAGACAGTTAAATACCTCACGGTTCGTAAATCTGCGTAACTTCTTTCCAGATTTAGCCTTGTATAAAACTAAACATATTATACTTCAGTGTAAAGCGTATACTATTACTCGTGGTTGTTTGCTGCGCTTTATCGAATTTCAAAGCGTTTTGCTAAATTTTCACTCAATATTCCACATTCTACATATGAGTGTCTGAATATATACATGTTTCGTTGTAGAATACTTGAGTCTTTAGTTCAATAAATTTTCAATGCATCACAAATTCGCTCACTTCAAAAAATCCTTCAGTCAATAAGTATACATTTTCGCTACTCCATAAGTCATGCAACCCTGACAAGTCCGTGACTGACTGCGGCTGCAGTTCGCCAGAGAGTAATGAAAGTGAGCACCATTTGAGCTGCGGCCTCAGCCCGTCTATTGATGGAAGTAGCCACAGCCCAACTTTGTAGCCTCGACCAGATAATGCTTTTTCCTGTCATGACGGAGTCATGCATTTTCCGCCTTTGTTCCATTATTCATTTCATTATATTGAATACTTCTTTATTCATTTGTCCTGCATGGTTGTTTGCTTGTCCCAATCGTTGAGTGCTGACCCAAATTTTGAAATTCTTTGAATAGAAAAAACTGTTTTCAGGCGAGGAAAGCTAAGTTGTGTTTAGTCGCTTACCGCCGCTAACCATCAAACATTTAAAAAGCGGATACGGTTGAATAAAATTTGTTACATTTCCGAAAAAGTTAACAAGTTTCGTTAGTACCAAGGCGTAAGATAAGAATGTCACAAACATTCATAAGAGGCTGTTAATTCATTTTTTATTTTGGACACGCGCATACTCTTGTAAAGATCCGTTGTGATTTCTTATCGCTAAATTGTTGGCGCGGTGTGCTTTACAGAGTATCGAAAAATAATTAAAATACTCATAAGTTATCGGCATCTTGGAAAGCGCAAATTGGCGAGTCTGGATATTGGGTATTGTGTCATTATCGTTGAAATATATTAGTTTATTTATTGTTGAATTAAAAATTGAAACTTGTTGAAAAAATTTTAAAAATTGTTGAAAATTTTTTGAAAATTCAGTTTTAAAAATTAAAAAGTTCCATTGGCAGAAGGCTCAGCACTTTTGATGTTCGTGTTCCTCAATCGAAGCTAACCCATGAAAGTTGAGAGATTTCATTGGTATCTTTCGCTAAGGTAATTTTGAGACAGATATAGCATCACCTGTCGCAAGGAAACTCATCAAGGCATCACCTGACACAAAGGAACTCATAACGGCATAACCTGACACAAAGGAACTCAAAACAGCATCACCTGACACAAAGGAACTCATAACGGCATCACCTGACACAAAGGAACTCATAATGGCATAACCTGACACAAAGGAACTCATAACAGCATCACCTGACACAAAGGAACTCATAACGGCATAACCTGACACAAAGGAACTCATAACGGCATAACCTGACACAAAGGAACTCATAACGGCATCACCTGACACAAAGGAACTCATAACGGCATAACCTGACACAAAGGAACTCATAACAGCATCACCTGACACAAAGGAACTCATAACAGCATCACCTGACACAAAGGAACTCATAACAGCATCACCTGACACAAGGGAACTCATAACAGCATCACATGACACAAAGGAACTCATAACAGCATCACCTGACACAAAGGAACTCATAACAGCATCACCTGACACAAAGGAACTCAAAACGGAATCACCTGATACAAAAGAACTCATAACAGCATCTCCTGACACAAAGGAACTCAAAACGGCATCACCTGACACAAAAGAACTCATAACAGCATCACCTGACACAAAGGAACTCATAACAGCATCACATGACACAAGGGAACTCATAACAGCATCTCCTGACACAAAGGAACTCATAACAGCATTACATGACACAAGGGAACTCATAACAGCATCTCCTGACACAAAGGAACTCAAAACGGCATCACCTGACACAAAAGAACTCATAACAGCATCTCCTGACACAAAGGAACTCAAAACGGCATCACCTGACACAAAAGAACTCATAACTGCATCACCTGACACAAAAGAACTCATAACAGCATCACCTGACACAAACAAATCAAAATAGCATCACATGATACAAGGGAACTCAAAATTTTTTGACTTGAAGTATATCTCGGTCAGGCTAGTCAACGCTATTGAGCAGACAGTGATGTGAACTTTAGCTGATAATAATCTCATATCCTACCAGTGGCTTTACTTGTCTTCATTCAAATGTTTTTCAATAGGAAAATATTGTTACATTAAATTTTAATTTGACCGCGAACTCTTCCTAAATGATCTTTTGAAGCCTGGTGCCTTTTGATGAACTCGTCTCTCAGACGATATTTATTCGGTACTGCCCAACGTCCATGGCTAAAACGTTGCTCATTTTCAATAAACTTATGTCTGTGAAAGCTACTACCGCTTTTGAAATCAATCACATCAGTTGACAAGGAAGAAATAATTCAACCCAACTTTACCCCGAAAAATTGTGATGTTGCACAGTGTTTTAATCTGTGCGCAGTTTACGCGTCATTTCTTTACTACAGAATTGGGGCGGTTGCTCCGACAAGAATTTTGTGGAAAAAGGAACTTCTCAACGCTCATATTCTCCAGGCCTTATTATATTAATACGCAAGCTTTTGCTCTAATGGCTGCACGGATTATTAATTCTCTGGAACGAGGGACGGAATTAAGCCTCGCAATTCGATGACTCAATCCATTTTATGCAACTGCAACTATACTCGGTTACCAGGTATTCGAACTGAGTGTAGTTGCTTCGAGTAGTCATAAATGTTGGTATGATCTACTTTGCCATGCATAGCGAGAATTGAGTTTCTTGAAGGTAATTATAATTCAGTCAAAAGGAAGTTCCGCTGGCTACTCGAGGGTGTTCAAACAGCCGTCATATTCATTAAGAATTTAAAGACGAAGAATACAGCACGGTAGGTATCATTTTTAATATGAAATTACGAAGCTAAATATAAAATATCTGAATTAGTCTATTTTAAACGTTTCGGAGACCAGCTCCATCTTCAGTAAGTCTGAAAAAATAAAAACCAAAATTGGTTAGTTCCTGACAAAAGTAGGGGGAGAGAAAAAAATCTATACCAAAATTTCTAAAGGATATGAACTATTAGCATTATTTAAAAGCGGCTTCTCTTTTGCAATGTGAAGGGATTCTAAAATGCGCAAATCTAACTCGTTAGGTGCAGAGCATAAAATAGAAAAATTGTCCTCGAAAATTCGGCTGCTACATTGTTCGGTATGAAGGCGGATTGATGAATGAGGAGGTTGAGCTAAAGGTCTCCCGGTACGAAAGCTAACTCCACGGGGCGATCCTGACGTATAATAAAAAGGCAGCGTCGTCATGCCGACGTAGCCAGACGTACACTGTACGCAACTGAATTTATATACTAGGGATGCCCGCATCCGCTTAGGAATCCTATCTTTGTACCGAAAGAAAGAGCCAACTCTCAGTGGATTCATATTCATATTCAGTCATGTGCGGCTATGAGTTGCTCACGATTTATAATTTATTTTATATTCTACCAATTGGAAAGATCTTTATGTACCTCCCTCACGAGAAACTCATCGAGATTGTCATTTTTGCCTTTGTGTGCAGTTATTCACTCTTTAATATTGAAGCAAGTAAAATTCGCCTCAAACGATTTTTCTAACAGCTACGCATGAAAATCAAAGCATTTGTGTCTTTTTTTTTAAATAAAATGGAAATAAACCTATCTGATCTATGTATTTTACCCGAAAATCTCTTTCTCTTTGCAAATATTTTACAACTTTTAGAACATTTCAGTCTTGGTTTATTTTCACACGCTCTGGTGCGGTCGATTTCCTGCGCTGCTGCCTCCATTTTAAATCCCGCAAAATTTGAGGCTAAGATGGCATTCATCGAGCACACAGCGGCCTCCGCTGGGGAAGCCTAGCTAGCTTATCACTGCCTGCGCGGGCAGGGCGGATTGCGCGGCTGCGAGGGGCTTTTTGCACATCGCCACAGAAATATAAAATTATCTTGAAGTTTTTTGGGTGGATACGTTGCGTCGAGACGTGAAACTGCTATGGCTTTCATGAGACGGAAATTACGTCCGTACTTTTTCACTCAAACGGCTTCAGTGTCCTGCAATTGCTAAATTGTTATGGGGCGAACCAGGGGAGGTTGTTTGCCGCTGTGGAGCCAGTAAACTGATTATCCAGTGAGTGTGATATTGTACGTTTTTTTTATTCCATTATTTTTTCAATTTTAATAAGTTTTCGACTAGACATTTGTTGAAAATTCGTTCCCGAAGAGCTTTAACATCTTGTGGAAAAAACTGCTTAGCGTTTTGTGAGCCTCCGGCTCTCAAGATTCAGTATTTTGCGTGGCTTCATTTCAGTATTTTGCGGGTGCTTGTTATACTCTTGTAAATTGAAGGTCCGAATATCATAATGATTATTTTGAAGATTCCATATGTCAGGATAGATTTCAAAACTCAACTAACTCCCCAAATCACGGCTCCTATAGAAAACTTTATTCCACGCAGTATGAGTAGTGAGTGCCTAACTAGCGGTGCCTTTCAAGATCTACAAGGTGTGTTCAAAATTCGTAGATTAATTAAATAGTAAATTAAGTTTCATGTTTAATATTATTTTCTATCCATGTGCAGGTCCTGTTTAAAACGGGAACGGATATTTTAAACGGGAGCAAAATTTTAGTATGATATTTAAATCGATATTATGACTACTTATCAATCAATGTGTCGCCCTTCAACCCAAATGATAAATTTAAGTCTATCTCAAAACACTGCTGCATTACGCAGCACATCTTGAGGAATTTTTTCTCTCGCCGTGTTCAAGGAGCGCTTCCACTGCATGTTGTGTGGGATGAAGCACAAACTCTGAGAGAATGGAAGGAAGAGAGCACATTTCCTGCGTTTGAGTAGTGAGAGAGGCACACATCCTTGCTCAAAAATGGAACGCAGTTCTGGCTTTCTGTGTTCAGTTTGGTACCTGACTTTAAACAGGGGACGACTTTTTTCGAATACTTTTAGCATCAATAGGCACTGAAGCTAAAGTTGTTTGCTGTACAAATTTGTACTCACTTTCGCGCCACGCTCAACAAAAATTGGATGTTTCGGTATATGTGCAGCGTTTGATAGTAATCGATTTACCACTTTTCGGTGCTGAAACATAGTTAATTAGATATAAATAAACAATATTTCATTTATGCGTTTTCCGTCGCAAATGAGTATTTTACGAGTTATAGCGGTTGGTTTAGTCTTGTCTGTGATGACGAATGCGCTCGATTAAACAGCTACTCTGTAATAGAGCCGAATTTTCCAGCCTGTCTCTAGTAGGTGCCTGCGGTGCACAGAGTGATAAGAACTTAAATTATGCCTTCGTCCCGATAACTTTGTCATTCAACTTATTTCGTATTATTCCTTATATGTATTTTTGTTTTTGTTATTTTCTACGAAATATTAAATTTAGTTGCTTATTTGGGATCTGTTTATGCAAACAGAGTAGCCGCCGCCTCTGCGTTTACATGCGTTGGCCTGCCGTCGCACCCTATTAGTCTGTTGTGGGTTGTATCGGTGTGAAGGTTTGCGGGGGCTTCTCGGGCGGTCCCTCGGGACCGCTGTGACCTTGTAATAATTATAGGAATTGAGGAAAGTGTTACTGTAAGGGTAATTTTTATTCATGTTTCATATTAGTAAATCTTAGTGTTCGTTAGTCTAGTAATTATTAATGACCTGAAAGTCCGAACGCGCAAAGATTATTTCAGATTATCCATTGTGTAAGTTTTAGTTTTTCTAAATAGCAGTCTGTTTCGATCATAAATGTTTGTAGAGCTCTTTGGATTCACGGTAGCTTTGGTGAAAGTGAAATGTTTTTCTCTCTGCCTAGCCCCCATTATTGTTGCTACAAAACCGTGTTACCCAAACGTAACTCAATAGAGTTCTATTGTCTATAACTAAGGTTTCTGTGCGTAAATGGAATAAATTACTCTGTATGTCCTCGAATACTTTATATTGATTTTGTATAACTTTCCATTTCATTTTTGTTTTCCAGGCTCACCTATCGGACTTGTTTACTTGTTTTTTTTCAATTTTATTCGTATGTGCTAATAAAGCCTGCACCCCACCGCCTCTTCCTAATTTCCACTGAGCAACTAGTGATAGCTACGCTTAGTGGCTGGACTTATAACAACTCATCTATTTTTGAATTTTTGTTGCTTGAATCACGGTAATAACATCAAAAAAAAAAATTTTTTTCTACTCACTTTTTGCGGCAAATGAGTATTTTACGAGTTAGAGCGGTAGGTTTTTTTTGCGCGATTGAGCTGTTAAAGTACTTTTAAGTACTTTGTAATTTATTATTTGCCTGCCCCGCGGAGCCTGAACCCACTTCTAGGATCTTTTGGTTAATAATACAATAGAAATTATCACCAAAAAATAACGAGTTATAGCAATATGTTAACTTTCGTTTTAAATGGCAGAAACGCGTTCGATCATTCGAGCGCGTTGGAAGGGAGCGTCCATTGCAGTGTGACCATCCGACCATATGAATTACTTTCCGCTTCAAACACTAGAGTTGCAGTAACTAATTTAACGCTATAACTCGTAAAATACTCATTTCCTACGGAAAATGCATAGAAAAAACTTGTTTAATTCGTTGTAATTAACTATGTTTAGGCACCGTAAAGTAAAAAACGATTACTAAAAAACGCTACACATTTACCGATGTTTCTAAATTTTGGCCATAGCAGCCTACATCATAAGTTAAGCATTGTTTGGAGAAAGCGCAATGTCGCTAAAATGATTGAATTTTACCTTAATAGTGAAAAAGTTGAATTAAGTCACTGAAAGTTGAAAGCACGAATTCATCCATGAGCAATTCCCTCCTTGAGCTTGTTCAGAAAAACCATTGTCCAAGCTAGTCTTTTTATTTTAGATGTCTGTGAATTGCTACTCATACAGCATTTTGAATGGTGATAAATTCAAATTTTTATTCACAATGTTCTGCGCATTTTTTTCGTTCACAATCATTTATCTGTGTGACTTTCGCACTGACCTTTTTTGGGCTTCGACTGGACTTTTTTGGGGGCTATTAAAGTTCGAGCACAACTTTTAGGGGCTTTAAGTTCGTTTCGCAAACTGAGTAACGGTTAATTTTGGTAAGCTAACTTGACGACCTCAAATTTTATCTTGTACACGAGGTATTTCAACAAAACCTGCAATTCTTTTTTTTTACTTACTATGCGAAAAGATAGTAAATTATCGAGATTAATAGAAATGATTAAACATTTCTCAATATTTATCAATTTTTAGCTGAGTAAAAATTTGATTGTATCGACATCTTAACCCAGCAAAGTCGAAGAACTTTGTCTACATCCTTCATAGTGTTGAACTATGTAGACAACTTCTCTGATTTACTTCAAGCAAAAACCTGCGACCTCTTCACAATTTTCCACCATAGATTCTTACATTTTTCATCTTGAGTTGCAGTTGACAAGCTTCCTCTCAGTCGCTGGCATCATACACGACTAATGGCTTTGCTAACCTTCTTTGATGCTCTCTTCGGTGTCAATGTCGAGCTGTATACCGAAATGATCCCTTTGTCAACTTTTTTCGGCTTCACTTCTCTCTGACTTTTGACGACGACATCCAAGCAGAGCATGAGAGTGTCCATTGACTAATTCAGGTCTTGGTCGCTGTGTTCTCATATGATTTTCGTAAAGTTTCTGTCTTGTGTTTCATGCTATCGTAATTCAACATTTTAACCAAGATTGAAGTTAAAACTCGTAGAATTTGGGCAATTTTCCCGCATTTATTATTCAGTAACTTTTCTGATAATAATATTTAATTTTTAATATAAAGCTTTCTGAACGCTTGAATCGTGCCATTTTGAATTCAAACGACCTTGAAAAGTTGTTAATTTAGTATGTTTTCATGAATAAGAAACTGACTTGCATAAATAAATAAATTTTCGCATTACTCTACATAATTGTTAATTGAATCAGCAATAAGGTTGTAGGATAGAAATTAAAAATCTGGAAGAGCTTTTGAAAATTTACGGAATAACAACTGAATTCAGACCTACTGCACTGAACCTAATTACATTTATTCGTGATATTTTTGAACACATGTTTAGTATACAGTTTACCTTACAAGTATACTGTGTGTTGAATTTCAGTCGCAGCATTTTTCAGTTTTAAATAATTTTCTTTCCAACTATGCAACCAATTTGACATCAGTAACAGTGACAAAGAAGCACTGATATCAAAATGCATTTTAATGTTCGAAATTCTTTAATTTGTTTGCATTTACAAGGAAATTACGGAACATTTGGATAGACTATGAAACGTTCTGCTTTTTCACAGTATTTGTGAATCCACGCTTCTACCTGCAGTAATCGATCACTTCATGCGCTGCAAAACACTGCAATATTGGTGGCGCGATTTGGCGCGTTGAGCATTTGTCATTTGAATAACTGCAAATTGTAATTCCTTAGGAAGCGCTCTCGTATTATTCCGATTGTATTTACAGAAACAATTAACTCGCTTGTTACAGCGTGTCATTTTCTGTTCCCTATTTCTATTTTAAACGTCAAAATCAGCTTCACAATCGTCTGCAATTGTGTGGAAAGAATAGGCAAGGTTACCTCGAGGATTAGATCTGACTGTATATGGCCCTCACGTGAAGAGAGCTTCTTCTGTGATATTATTCTTCATCAACTCAGAAATTCGTGTTCAACTACCTATGTGCTCGATTACAAATCCGAGATATACTGTGTATTAGTGAAATAGCACCTTACATCATGCATTTGCTTACTTTCTTTGTTTAGGCGACAGCATTCGTATTCAAAATGGGGAGCATGTGAGCGATTACTTTTCTCTGCTTCGGTAGTGGTGAATGTAAAACTGGTTAGGGCAGGGGAAAAAACTATTATTGTGTTTCCTTCAATACATACAGGCGAAGTGGACCGTTTAAGGCACGCCAAATGATGATGTTTTTCTTCAATTTTATGTTAGCTAACTGAACAAATCATGTTCAGTAAAACAAATTTCTATTTACCATTGGCTTTGTGTTAGTTCTATAAAAAACGTGTTAGTTATATAGCTTTGGGGTGTGAAATGCATTCTGTCGTAGCAAGTTGGCGCAGTAGTGGCAGGCGTTAGAGCACCGTTCGTTTACTGTTTTGACTCCAAGTTCATTAAATTTCCAATAGGTCGATTCTTTGGGAATCTCACGCGTAAAATAAAAAGAAGAACCAACGTAAAATGTACATTTTTATTTAATTCTTTTCTTGGCAAACGTTTCGGAATGTTTTAATTCCATCTTCAGCGCTGAAAAAATACAAAACGGTCAAAAAGATAAAAAACACCAAAAATACAGAAAGTTCATATAAGTTCAAAAAATAAGCAAACATCTATAAAACTTCAATCCTACTGATAATTCAATTACAGTAAAAACGATCATTCTCATCGGCTCAATCACCCACCCTTTTTCAAGTACATACATTCATACATTTACACATGGGAACCTAACAAACAGACGCGCGCAAACACACTCCACACACATACATACACACAGAAATATGTCAGTGGGTTGACGCAATGTTTAGTTTCACCGCACTCAAGTCTTTATTTAAGTCAGGTTTATGAGTAGATATGAACAAAGATTCTAAAATGCGAAGATCTTGTTCGTTGTTGGTGGTACATAGAGTGGTGAAATTTTTTATTCTGAAAGGATGATTAAATTGCTGACAAAGATATCGGATTGATGAATGAGAAGGAGAGGAAAGTATGCGACCGGTTCTATGGGAAATTCCTGCATGTTGGCTGTGTCTAATAAATTGTTGAAGTTAAGTACTACCAACATAAGTCTGCATGCAGCAGTCACACTTATAAAAATAAACACATCCACTCCACAGGCATTCCTCCAGACGTTCTTTCCTCCTAAAATATGAACCGATTTTAAAACTATTCTGTAAAACACACGGATGTCAACTGAAGTGAAAAACCTACTAACCCCTTTCTTAGATGTACTCGTGAAAAAGTCAAACTCCAGGCTCATTACCTCTGTCTACAGGAAACCAAAATTTACTGGCTCAAGTACGATCTATTTCAGTTATATTTATAAGGGATATATCAAATCTTGTATAATTACATTACTTCACCGTGCATATCGTATATCTAGCAGTTTTGAAATATTCCACCGTGAAATAGAATTTATTAGGACATTAATGATTAAGAATTTGTATCCTAAATTTCTAATTGATAATTCGGTCAGAAAATTTCTAGATAAAAAATCTTATCCCTCTCCTGTCACCTTCAGCGTAGCAAAACAGAAATTGTATGTAGAGCTACCTTTTATGGGTTATATGAACTCGGAACTGAAAAGAGAAGTTGTATCTCTGGTTAGTAGGTTTTTCACTTTAGTTGACATCCGTGTGTTTTACAGAAATAGTTTTAAAATCGGTTCATATTTTAGGAGGAAAGAACGTCTGGAGGAGTGCCTGTGGAGTGGATGTGTTTATTTTTATAAGTGTGACTGCTGCATGCAGACTTATGTTGGTAGTACTAAACTTCAACAATTTATTAGACACAGCCAACATGCAGGATTTCCCATAGAACCGGTCGCATACTTTCCTCTCCTTCTCATTCATCAATCCGAGATCATTGTCAGCAAGTTAATCATCCTTTCAGAACAAAAAATTTCACTACTCTATGTACCACCAACAACGAACAAGATCTTCGCATTTTAGAATCTTTGTTCATATCTACTCATAAACCTGAGTTAAATAAAGACTTGAGTGCGGTGAAACTAAACATTGCGTCAACCTACTGACATATTTCTCTGTGTATGTATGTGTGTGGAGTGTGTTTGCGCGCGTCTGTTTGTTAGGTTCCAATGTGTAAATGTATGAATGTATGTACTTGAAAAAAGGGTGGGTGATTGAGCCGATGAGAATGATCGTTTTTACTGTAGTTGAATTATCAGTAGGATTAAAGTTTTATAGATGTTTGCTTATTTTTGAACTTTTATGAATTTTCTGTATTTTTGATGTTTGTTATCTTTTTGACCTTTTTGTATTTTTTCAGCACTGAAGATGGAATTAAAACATTCCGAAACGTTTGCCATAAAAAAGAAATAAATAAAAATGTAAATTTTTACGTTCGTTCTTCTTTTTATTTTACAAGTTCATTAACAAAAATGTTTCTTGAACACTTAAAATAAACTGAAAGTTTACTATGTATCACACAGTGAAGTATCAGAAGTGTGGAATTTTCTTCGATGTTTTCCTACATACACAGCCTTCATCCCAGGTAGACAGCCTCTACCCTCAGGTAGAGGCTGACGTGTGCGACGCTTTAGTCGTGTGAGACGCTGCTTCGTCCTGTTGGAAACTCAGTGTCAACGTCACGCCCACTACAACAAACAGGTGATTGTTCCTAGCAGGTGTTTGTCAAAGGAAACTGTGATTATATCGATTGTACCAAAGTAAAGCTCAGCCCGAGTATCCACTTTTTGAAACGATGGAAATATCTACATGTAAGTACGGAGGAAACCTGTATAATCTCTTCGTATAGGTTTCCGGTCTTCAAATGAATGAGACCAAAAAAGCTGGTCATGTTAACGTGGTGCGCCTCATTCTTCTTTTGTCTTGAAGAAGTCTGATTCTATGCGCTTAGTAAAAATTTAGGAAAATGATTGTTGTCGTATGTATCACAGAAGTCAAACACACTTTGTAATTATTGAGTACAAATGAGAACTCTAACACATAGTACAAAAATTATTATTGTTTAAAATGTCATGAAGAACTGAGTCAACATGTGAGATGAGGCACTTCAAATGAATCGTCAAATATTAATTTTACACCTATGGTAACCATTATACAGTATTTCAAGGTTTTGTAGGCTATTTGTCTTCTCCGCTCACTAATGACTTACAGTTAAGTTGTTTACACAGAGTGACAATCTGATGCCCGCGTTCCTGTCCTTAGTGGGTCAGGTCGAGTGGTAGTCATTCTGAAGAACAGAAAAACGGAGAGCGACCTTGTTTTCAGTAAATATAGTAATCTTCAGTGCAGTGTTTTTATCGAAAAGAAAAGTTCAACGATCTTACCTGCGTACATGAATGCCTGTTTACTTCTCAGAATGGAATTTTTCTTGTGATTACAAGAGATTATGTGGCTGCCCTTAAGGTACATTTACTACACTTGACACATCTTGGTAGCCTTTTGAAAACCTTAAGTGAAAATTCTGTTTAGCATTACTTTCACGCGCTGCAGTTTCGCATCTCGCATGACACCGTCCTTGTGGAACGGTCGTGGTTCGACACTCACTTGGTGCGGGCACAGCGCGGCAGGAGTGAGGGAATCTCTGGAACGTAACACGCGCTAATGTGCGCCAATACAGGGTGAAACGCCACTCAACTCTGAGTGATGTGAATGATCTTCCTTGACTTGCTATTCCAGGGTCATCTTCTGCTATTCGTATACCATCTTATGAAAACTTGTTGCTTTGTTACGCGATATTCTCGTCTGTTGACGAAAGCTTTCTTTTAATTTTCTGCTACGGTCTTCACGAATGTACTTTGCTGCTTTATCCTCTCTTTAAAATTCATGGAGAATGAAGACAGTTTTGCAATGCATCGCTTTCATCATCAGTATTGACTTAACCTGTTTGAATTAATTCATTATGAATGCAACTACAACAGCTCAAAATAACTACATTAAAATGGGCGACTTCATGTTAATCTATACCACCAGTGTTGCTCAGAGACCCTCTTCTCCTCCTCCTTGCTCTGAGATCACCATCTAACAGTGCTATGAATATCGTGAAACTTCTGCCCTCAGATCGGCGGAAATAATTACATTACATTTGACTAGGCGTCACTGGCTTTTCCGAACGCGAGGATGTTTGTCTATGATGCCTGACGTAGTGCTATATGAAGAGAGATTGCGCCGTCTCGATCTCGATGTCACGCACGAGCTTAACAGTGCATGGCTAATTCCCACTCTCTGTACTTCATGCACGCATCAGCTCCTGATAGCAAACTTGATTAATGTCTTGTAACAAAACAAGCCTCCCTTTAAATGTGCATCAGACTCATTTTGGCACTGCAGCAGCAGCGCTATCACAGTTGGCAGCGTGCTTCAGTCACGGTGGTGATGGTGCAGGTGGTGTATGCGTTGCAAGAGTCAAGTCGAGTTTCTACGTTCAGTAGTGAGTTGGTGCTCGGTGACTGATACGCTCGTGCAACGCACGGCACTATCGCTCTTGCCGTGTGGACAGACGCTTTTGCGGTTGTCACTTCTTCACTTTCTGCTCAACTAGCTGATACAGATGTGGTGTTGGAGTTGATAACAGGATGTGCCTTTTCATACCCAGCAATTTTTTACGACATTTTGTACGAATTACGAGTGAATGTTCAATTCAATTGATTCATGCATAAATGATAACTGATTGTAAAACAGTCTCTCAATGCGAATTTGGTACGTGCTACTTTGAACTGTAGTGCTTTAGTCAGCTATTATGTACCATCATATCAATGAAATTCAAAGCCTTGCATAGCTTGAATCAAGTTCTCGCCGTTTGTCAGAAGATTAGGTGGTTTCTGAAATGAACTGCTACGATCACGAATACATTGCGACGATCGCTGGACTGGGTATGCATTTGGTCCTCAGAGCGAACTTGGAAGTGCGCGCAAACAAATCTGTCAAATCTTAAAAAAAAGCGTTAGTGAGAGTAGCAGAATATGCAACCGAAAATTGACCCTCAGCCCGTTTCATTGATAAATTGTTTTTCAAAGCAGTCTTCAATATAGTAGATAGATCATGATCAAATTGTGATATAACCAACCACAAAGTTCACATGACTATCATCAGGAGATCTTATGATTTTGGGATAGAAACAAACGTTTATTTTTACCCAATTAAATGTGAATAAATCAGAATAAATACTGTGCTTATGAACAACTACGAGGCATTAAGTGAACAGCAAGTCCATCTTTGAGATCACTTTTTGCCAACGATAAAATGTGAATGGAGCTTCTCGCATGCATTTCAACTGTCGAAAGAAAACTTTGTGGGCATCAGATAAATTTTTTCACTAAAACAAGCTTCTAAAGCATAAGTTTCAACGTACTTCAGAATCAGAAAACCATGATCCTAACAGGCTCATGAGCAAGAGAGCACATTCTAGCATTGCTTCTTAGGAGCTTAATGCCTCCAGCGCTACGCCCGCATCAGCGCGAGACGACACGTGCTCTACTCAGCTCAGAGATCAATTCTTCCCTGCGGTTAGACGCGACGTTAATTAACGTCGTAACTGCACGAATGATTGGCTAATTCTGGGGCTTCATTGTTCTTATTGCCCTGCACGAAATGGACAACGTTGTGAATAACTGGTGCGTGTGTGCGTATAAAAGCAATGATTTGCTCAATTGTGCGAATAACATAAATGTTGATGCATTATTTGCGTCAGATCGAAGTCTCACAACAACCTCTCATGACTTGCTGAGGTGCGATAACAGATAAGCACCATAAGTAGGACTTGATTACGCCACTTGAGAGCACGAAAGTTAACTAATGTGATCGTGACAACAGCAAGACAAAATGTTCTTTGGGCGACTGTTGCTTGGCGCGAGCGTTATGCCTCACGTGTTCAATGAACCCATTTGTTGCACTAAATACGTTTCTTTTGTATTTGCTGAAATGCTGAAAGTTAATTGATTTACAGTTTACTGGTAGGCCGTTAGAATATCTTAAAATCGTTATAATTACATTGAAACATTTTGAAATGATGAAACTGGAAAGAAAATAAGTTCTGCATTTTTGAATGAGGTTAACGGATAACATTCTTTAGTGAGACATGTAGACACAATGGTTTGTGAGGTTTAAACCTGCATGTATTGAATGCAAAGAGCTCTCTGTCATATCCCTATATTAAAGGGAAGTATCCATGTATAAAACAAGTGTTTCTGTAGAATGTGCCTAACGAGGTGAAATTGGTGAAATGTAGAGTGTGACCTGCAAGAAAGCATGACACGGAGCAGAGAGTGTGCCGCTTGGCAAGGGACAGGGTTTGTGGGCTTGACCCCATGAAAATATGCGGAAATACTAATTGAAAGTGAAACATTTTTCAAGGGTATTCAAGAGCCTTGGAAACATAAATAACATTTTTGACGGCAGTACAATGCGACTGAGGTACTGTGAAAAGGGATGATTGGAATAACAAGTTATTTTGTTCAAAGAGTGTCAAAACTTACGAAACAAGGAGTGACTAGTTCCTAGGTTGGCTTACCAGAAACAACCATGTCTGTTCAGTATGAGAGGGTGATGTTAGAAAGCGTGGGCGGAGAACAGCAAATGTCGGAATTGCAGTTGGGTGAAATGTTAATGTAGAGCAATTAGCCCTTTCTAAACTACTTCTGTGGGAAAATTCTCCCTGAGTTTTATTTCCCGGCTAGCGTGAAGGCTTTTCTGGGTTAGGTGGAGGTAGATTAGGGGAGATTGCTAGATTAGGGTGAGCATTAAGGTTGCATATCTTGAAACTAACAACCTGAGGTTGTCACTTTGGTATATTTTCCATGTTGTTATTTTCCAGCTAAATCAGTTTTCGTTGCACATATTAAAGCTATTGTGCTGCGTAAGCAATTTTAATCATTAGGAAATTCCTTGGATAGATAAAAATGCATGATCGCCTAGGATAGATTACTTTAAATTGCATTAGGTTTAGTTGGGTTAAGATAAGCTGGAATTCATACTATTAACCTCTAACAACAAACTTTAGATTTTTGACCTTGGTATACTTTCTTCATTGATATTTTCTCTCGTGAACACTTTCCCCAGCTGACATTCCATTCTATCGCATGGATAGTTCATTGGTAACTCCTTCAACGACAGCAAACCACCTAGAATCGCGAAAATGATGAATGCGAGAATTTGGCCGAAGTCTAGCTAGAGCGTGCTGATGTAGAGGGACGGGATGTGTGTGAATAAAGCATATTTAAAAAAAAATTTACGCAGATTGTGAATTTTGAAGTGTAATACCGCACGCATTTAAGACTATACTTAACACTGAATCCAGTACATGGAAATAATGAGGAAATATTACTATGAGTAAAGTTACGAAGTGATACATAGACAAGAATGTGACTGCTATTACGTCTGATATAGAAACTTAGGACACAGTCAATGATCTGAAATCGGTTTAATAAATATGATATGAGGAATTTGGAAGTGTAGAATTGGAAACGAAATTGAAGAGTGCAGGCTGTTGATGTTGGTTGGGTGCATGACAAATTAAGGAATGAGTTCCAATCCCTGAAAAATAATAGTTGTCGTAAAATACACGTTTTATACATAAACTGAATCTTGATAGATAGGTGAAGTGAAAGAGAATTGACGAAATCATCTTCGATGAGTTTCCTCGACTCTTACACTGACTGTTACCATCCCGATACATTTGCCCAATCTGGTCTTTGCGTAAATAATACGGGGCTCTTTGGCAGTTATGAAACATGTCATAAAAAGTTAAAAACTAACGTAATAAACGATAATAAACGTAAACGTAATAAACGTAAACGTAATAAACGTAAACGTAATAAACGTAAACGCAATAAACGTAAACGTAATAAACGTAAACGTAATAAACGTAAACGTAATAAACGTAAACGTGATAAACGTAAACGTAACAAACGTAAACGTAATAAACGTAAACGTAATAAACGTAAACGTAATAAACGTGAACTTTCATTTTATCTTTACTTTCTTTATGTCTTTTAAGTGACGTCTAGAAAGGGTTCGAGAATGATTGAAATGGTCACACGGGCGCTTGCAGGCCCTGATGACAGCGAGCCCAACGTTGCGGTGGCGGGACTGAAAGCCAAGCTTTTTGTGGCTCATTAATGGCCTCTCTCGGCGTCGCGGCCTGAGTCCACATTCGCATCTATTGAAGTGAACGAGTCTCGCTCGTTAATGACTTTCTTTAGTAATTAAATGAAATACAACTTTTTTATCAGTTGGATCAGCCCCAAGCGTTTCTGATCTTCGGTGGCGCTGCGCTGCTGCTGTCTACAGCCTCCTGGTCGCGGTTCGGCTGTCGACATTCCATGTTCTATTCTGCACAAAAATGCATGTGATAGGCGAAAGTTTTCCTTGCGTTTTTAGTTCATCGTACAAATTCAATCCTGAAAATAGGACAGAGGAATGTAATACTGGGTCTTCCCTCCCACTTCTGGAAATAATCTAATTCTGAATTGAACTAGGGAGGTTTAAAGCTTGACTAAAAATTTGTAAAAGCAGAGTGATTATAAACTCATACTGGCACTTCTTTGCTGCTAGCATTCAACTCTTTATTTAGCCTCTTCACTTCGGTTCCTTATAGAAATGTATTTTTGAATATTTGATGGAGGAATGAAATTTACTGAGTGTTCCCTCTCAAGCGTGGGAATAAACCTAAATGTCATTTCGATGCTTTAGAAATTTGTTTTTCCGTCATCGAGGAAACAATAATGTCCCAAAGCTCACTGCGTGTTCAACGCGGGAAAGCGAGCTCAATCCCTCGTGTCGGCTCTGCAGTTGTAGTAAAAACGTCCTGAATGTCATGTAGTAAGAGGGGCATTTGGACACGGGTGTTCTTACAATACGCTGTGAGAATATCTATGAGCTGTGAGAATATCTTTGTGCTGTGAGAACATCTTTGTGCTGTGAGAATATCTATGAGCTGTGAGAATATCTTTGTGCTGTGAGAATATCTATGAGCTGTGAGAATATCTTTGTGCTGTGAGAATATCTATGAGCTGTGAGAATATCTTTGTGCTGTGAGAATATCTTTGTGCTGTGAGAATATATTTGTGTTGTGAGAATATCTTTGTGCTGTGAGAATATCTTTGTGCTGTGAGAATATATTTGTGTTGTGAGAATATCTTTGTGCTGTGAGAACGATGAAGCCTTTCCTCTTTCTAAACTCGTTTGTAGTGCAGGCAATGTGTCACACAAAAAAAGAAATGCGCACCAAAACTCAATATAGTATAGGAAATTGCCAAAAAGTCGTTCTAGATTTACTTGAAGGCTGCTCCTCTCTTTATTGGGATTTCTATAAAAATTATTGCGAGATTTGGAACAGTTTGAATGTCATGTTCACGTGGAAAATTTTCCTGGTACATGAAACATTGAGCGCCTTCCTACATTTGTGCGCTTTACTCTTTCACTTAGCCATGGCACGTCATTAAGTGCGAATGCAATCATTTTATGCTAACATTCAGGTCAAGGCATCATAAGTGAACCGTCTGTGCTTCAAAACTTTAGTCCTAATATTTCAATAGAGAAGGTTTCGTTTTCTACCAACAAATGTCTTGCTCCTGCCACAACAGATTGCCATTAAGCTAAAGCGGCCTCTCTCTTTCAAAAAGTAATCGCTGGTGACGGCAGCGCCTGTTAGTGTTACATTTATTGCAGTAATATCATTAGAGCAATGGAAGACTTCGTTCGAACCTTCATAAATGCATTTAATATCACACTCCCAAGCACGGAAGAGGCCGTTAAAACGACCATAGCCTTGTTGTTTTCTCCATTTTTGCCCTGAAGTTTCACGGAAAGGAGTTTTGTAAATTTGTTTTAATATTTGTATATGTAATTGAGAAAAGGCTTATTGCTTGTGAGCTTTGTCTGAAACGTAATTAACGGTATTTCAAAGGCTGCCTCACGTTTTTCTCACTTTACATTACTTCTTTAGAGTTGCAGTACTATTTCACACAAGAATTTAACGGCTAAAATTGTAATTCATTTGCAGCATTCAAAAGGTCACACAACTTATTTTTCCGTATAGTTTAGCGCTTTTACTTTTCTGCCCCATCGATTCGCTCTTCGCAAATTCGTAACATACTTCGGACATTCCAGATAGAGAGTTATAATTTCTCTTTGCAGACATGCTTGAGAGAAAGTGCAATAAATTACTCTCCGCCAGCACATCATACAGAAACACACCTACATTTCCCAAACACAGGCTAGAGAAAGCTCTATAAATACTTCGTGGAAGTATATAAAAGAAAAATTATTATAACTACTTTTCTGTAAACACACGCAAGAAAAAAACAGGCTAGCTATCCTTCACAATACTTACTTAAGGGAATGCAATCACGACTCACCACAAACATGTACATGCTAGGGAAGGCACAACAGCTACCGTCTGCAGACGCTTGTTAGAGACAGCACAATCATAGATTATATTATTAGTTAGTTTAAGCCGCCCTATCCTCAACAAATGAGATCCAAAGAAAGGAAGGAAGAAGGCACCATTTAGTATGGAGTTAAGGGAATGTGGAATCTATGCAGAAATGGCACAGAAACAGTAAGATGAGAAAGAAGTTCATGAAACAAGATCAAAGTTGAAGAAGAAAGTAGTAGGTGTAGAAAAAACAGGACAGCAGTGAACCAAAAAAAAGTTGGTCCGTAACAGAACAAAAACCTATGTTATTTTAACAAAAAGAAAGCCTACCTAACCTTTAGCTCGGGCCCTCACATTTTCCCCCTGGGAGTGCTAACTCCCATAGATACAATAGTTGTATCCCCTTGAGGGGAACAGCATAATCATATCTACTCTCCGCAAACATATGCAGGAGAGCAGAATAATTGCTGTCTGCACACACATACGAGAGAGGAAACAATAACTTTTCTCTGCGAACACATGTTAGAAAGGACACAATAACTACTCTATGCACATTCATGCAAGAGAGGAAACAAAAACTACTCAATGCAAACTCTTGCTTGAGAGGACACAATAATTACTGCCACCAAACACCATGAAAATAAAGTTTACAGACGGGTACATTAGCTTCACGTACATCGTTCCTTCAGTCGAGGGCATCTGTTTCCCCTTGGTTTTATTGCTGCAACTGGGGCTGCTCACGCATTACCTGCAAGGAGACGCACGTCATCGCTGGTGTGGACTTTTCCTCGACCGAACCGCTCAGGCACTTAGCTAATGATCCGCTCCTCAGGCAGGAAACACTTCGCAAGGCCTTATTGTGTGAACGCGCGTAATTATTTCTTTTCTATGCGCTTCGGAAGAAAATGGCGTTGTCGTTGTGATTGATCCCACATTTTTGTGTTCATGCTGTACCGCATTGTCCAAGATGTTCACTTTAGATTTAGCTACTCGTGGATAAAGCTTTGCCGCAGTAATTTTTTAACCCGTACAAACCTGAAAAGTGCACTCACACAAGCGGAAGAATTGTTAATTTGAATATGAATAAACCAGTAATTACTGAAATAGTTCGCTTTAGTTCAAAATTCGTGGAAATGCTTAAAAGGCTTCAAGTACGATGTTTTGAAAGGTGTATGCTTGTTTTACAAGTGTTCGTCAGTACTACAACTCTTTTATTAATTCATTGAAACTCAACAAATACTTCTGATACGGAAGTGAGAACACTTGAGTTTGAGGTGGCACAGGAGTCCTAAACAAAGGTCCTCTTAAAAGTCGCGGCTACAGACTGAGTGAGGTGCCCGACTGGAAACCGTTTTTAGGCGAGCTGGAATGCTGAGGTTGTAATCCTTGCTTCCACTCAAGAATGCACCACACGTGGTCGGTGCAGAAGCTGCAGCTCTGCAGACCACAAGTTCGGTCCTGGCAAGAGCAGTTCGTAGCCCATGGCCGGATATTGAGGGCATCCTGTCGCTTCCCAGCAGCCTTGCCTCTCTTGCTACGCAGCCTTTTCTTGCTCGCTGCTCGCTTTCTTTGTGTTTCTTTGCACAGTTCTACCATCGAAATTGAAGACGCAATCTTAATAATCCAAGGATATGAGTTACACCGTATGAAGAGCCCAGCGACAGCTATCAGATTGTATAAATCGTTTGTTAAGGAATTGGAGGTGTGCAAAAAGACAAAAACCTGCTAGAAATTAAAAAAAAAAATCTCGTTTTAATTTTTATTTATTAATCCTACAATAAATACACGAAAAACTCTACTACAGAACCATTTCTAAACTACAGTTAGGTCAACCGAATCAACGCCTAAAAATTTCTGTGCGTCAGTTCACGTTTTCCCGTCACACTTAAACATAGATACAAGTCTACTTTGACGGCACGAAGCACAGATTTACTCTAAACCAGCGCGCGCGCGCGATGCCTGCAGAATACCAGGCATTAAATTATAGCAGTTTTGCATCCATATTCTAAGGAAAATGAGTTCTAAATCCTGAAAAACTTGTTTACGTATTGACATTTTGGTAACATTAAATTAAATTTTTTCCTTAAATTATTGATTTTTAAATCAACTATGCAAAGAACTCTAATTATTAAATACACGTCCTACTGATGCACCTCTTAAGGCAAAAAATAAATATCGTTGACGAAGAGTGAAACTGTCTTCTTAGTGGACTCGAAAAGTAGTATGAATTAGAGTCGAAGAATCTTTGGAAGTAGTTTTTCCCTCATTGTTGAACACTTTTCCCGACTCAAAGTGCGGTTTCTTAATGCCAATTAGTCGGTTCTCAGCCAGCTTTCAATCACCCACTGGAGCGATTCTATCAACCTACGATGCGCCTGAAGGAGCAACACTCGAGATCTCTGCAATCTCTGCACTGCCGCAACTTTAGAACAAAGCTTGCGAGCTGCCTAAAGTCCACAACAACACGCGGTCCATAAATCAATTCTCCAATTGACTTTATCTATTGTCAAGCTCGTCATTAACTTCACGTTCACAGAAATTCAATAGTTCAGTAAGAAAAGGAAGACTTTGTGACGTCTGTCACTTGACAAAAAAAACAGTGCAGGTTGAGTGAGATCGTAATGTTCGCTTTCTACATTCTCATCGTACTATCCTCATCATCTTTTTTAACACTCAGCTCAGCAATCTCTGAAATTGAAATAAATCCGCAAAATTGATTGGTTTTGAACATATCTACTTCTACCTATGAGGAAAAACATCAAAGAATACCTTCAAGACTAAGGACATTCATGGCACTGTCCTCTGCAGCCGTATTACTAGCTAAGCGCTTGAGCTTCATCTCTATCCCATTTATTCCAATTCTTTTTCCAACTGTTAGGTAAAAAGACTCGCTGATAGGATCGAGGAAAAGACCAGGGTACGACACGTGACTCTAATATGAGACCGTGAAATAACAAATCACTGCCCACGTCTTGGATGATTTTCGCAGGCACGTGTTTCACGCTGGCGGCGCCATAGCAGCGCACTGGGCGCTATGTACTCACACGAGCGTTTAACATAATACCGTGCTTAAATTGTTGCTCTTGTCTCTCGGTGCGTCTTCTGTGGTGGTGCGCGTCTTCTGTGGTGGTGCGCGTCTTCTGTCTTGGGTTGTGTGTACTTTAGGCTTGTATCGTAGGCTGACATATTCGTCTTGCGGACGCGTGTGTGTGTGAGTGACTAGGGCTCTAACCTCGATGAATAAAACCAAAATACAGGATTCTGACTTCCATTTTTGACGTATTTTGTTTAATCTTCTATGAGTTAAATAAATGGTTGCTCAACGGACCTATTGTCAAGGATCATCATTGGTTGCTTTTGTGAGCAGTTGTGAAAATGAATTCTTAAAATTTCAAGAATTGGACACGTGGTGAGAATTTTAACATTGCGTACAGAACTGTTCTGAGAATTTGTCTGAGTGTGCGCACCAAGTTTGCCGACAATTTATAAATAGAACTCTACATGGTGGGTGAGATCGAACACTGTGCAACTGGCAGATGTGGTGTGGCAGGTTTATTGCTGACAAATAACGTTTGTCAGACTGATGGCCACTGCACTAAATTACGTTGTACGGTCTGTAACAGCGCCTATAGCATCTATAAGCTCCCATATTATTGTGGCATTGTGGCGCCCTTATTACTGTACTACACGTGCAATATCCTGGTATATCTGGTATCTTTGGTTCCTTGTTTTAATTTACACGTTTTCTCAACAGGTTGAGATTACAAAAATGAAGTATGTTAGGAGAATGTGAGATATGTGTAATTTTAATTTTACGTAGCTTACAATCCTGTGGCCAAATTTACGCGCATTTTTCCTGATATGCACTTGCTCAAGTGATTTACAAGTTAAAAAACATGCAAAACACAGGACACTGAAATGAGCAATGGAATTTGTCAACAAGGTTTTATGTGAATATTAACAATAATTCACTCCTGTGAAAGTAACGCTCAAATTTTTGTGCTTCATTTTCTTGTGATGTGAAAAGAAAAATACTTAAAGTACGGGAGAAGTTATTGTCCAGGATGACACACATCTCTCCCTGTGGCCAAGTGATGGTACATCGCTTTCTAGTGCTGGTAAACTAGTCTACTGATACAGTGACGACAGCTCACTGTAAAGTACGGTGTTTGTGAGGAGTAAACTCAGTGTGCTGAGTTGAAATACGTGTTTGTGTAGCGAAGCCTTTTAAAGTCAATAGCGTGTACCTACCATGCGTATCTTGAAGTTCATCTGGAAAAAAATCTGGTTCGACAGGACGTCTTTGTGACTGTTAGATAAATATTCAGGCTTCATCCGGACGTGTAGATCATGACTCTGCCTACTCAACCACACTGGTGTGGTCGACACGAGCCCTCTGGTGGGGGGAACCAGCTGCTGTACCACCGCCACCTGCAGCACAACCCCGCCATGGTGGGGTCATGGGGCTGCTGCTCCCCCATACTGCACCACGTCGCTCCCCCGTGGACCGAGCAGGCCCTCCGTCGGCATAGCGCACCCGGGTGAGACAAGATAGTCTCTTTCATTTGCGAGGGCTTCAAGCGAGGACAGCTGCGATTTCTCTTAGAATGAAGTAGAGAGTTCCTTGACTGCAATGTGATGTTGAAAATATCGGTTTGAGGTTCGGGCATGCGAATGGGCACAGGTTGTGCGTTGTGCCGCTGTGTGGAACCTATAGATGCTATGATATACCGAAATTTAAAGTTATTTGAAATAAAAACTTGCATTTTAGGTTATTCACGGCACGAAGAACTTAATACCTCAACTTGCATTTACTGTCACTCATTAGTCTCACATGGATTTCTGCCCTTAACCGTCCTTGTATTTTTTCAAACATTTAATTGAAAATGTCTTTGAAATTAGCGTTACAATCGATTAGGTTAAGTTTGAGAAGTACTCTCATTAATTCATTCGTATATTAGGAACCAAAAATCAGTTGAATTATGTACACAAGTTTTTTTTCTCAAAATGTTGCTTCTGGTTTGATTCCTTGCTCTGGATTTTACTGCCAGCTTTTGTGCTCGTTTGTTTGTTGCGTGACGACCTGTAAACCCTTAGTCTGCTACATAAAAAATTTTCAAGGCTTGCGTCATGAATGTACAACTCTCTGTGTTTCTACGGTAAACATGGTGCAGCTCCGTGCTATCTTATCAGCAGATGTGCGCTCGAAGTTCCAGATTTGATATTTCATGTAAAATTCAACTCTCATGGAGAAATATCACTGAACATTTACTCATGTTTCTGTGTTTTAAAAAAATGAAGAATTGTTAGAATGTGCAGTTTGTTGGAGGGACTTGCCCACATCTGGTTTCTTCTAACGATGCCAAATGAAAGTACTCCCACTTAACAAATGACAGGACGTCTTTGTGACTGTTAGATAAATATAAAGGCTTCATCCGGACGTGTTGATCATGACTCTGCCTACTCAACCACACTGGTGTGGTTGTATGATACTCTATTGTATGTATTGTATGTATTGTATTGTATTGTATGTGTGGTTGTATGATAATCTCTACTCTACGTATGATACTCTCTTGTAGTGCGTCACTCATTGTCATTCATGTAATTTTCTTACTGCGTTAATTCCACGTCAGCAGATGTAGACGACCGCCCATCGTTTCCCTGCCTCTGAGGAGTTCCCTCAGTGCCGCTGAGCAACCATAAGTTTACACTAGGAAGGAAAGCTTAGTGACCCGAGGTGTGCTTCATATCTGGCTGTCTTGAATGTAACTGATTATATTTTAACGTTGTATAATGGTGTTGTTCATTTTCAAACGTCAGAATGCTGATAACATACACAAATATACATGCATAAGCTACGAAGGGATGAGATTGGTGGTTTTTCAGAACTTCAAGCTTACATTAAGATCTCATTTCGTGAAGGTTCAGCCGTGCATCTATGTTGAACCTCTAATGCTGACATCTTTTTGTGATTTTTAATTTGATTTCTTGTTTTCTAACTGTAGGCAAGCGTTAAGTTCCATTTATGTTTCGTAATATATACATGTACATACTACGACGCGTAAATAGAGCTCTAAGCCTGGCAGGGGGCGATGGTGCTCTGTCACGAGCTCATTATTTAATTAAATTTAATGACCTCGGTTTAAATTCATAACAAGACCCGTGACCAGGAAGCTTGTGATGAATTCAGGGCAGCACTGAAACTAAAGGAATTGTTGCGCATGCGCTGCAGCAAAGTGCACTCGTATGCATGATACTTGCACACCTCACTGAGGCGGAGCTCTTCTGTGTTGTACGAAGACTTGCGTGCCAAGAGTCAGCAATATTGCGTTCCTGATATGCTTATCTTCTTCAACGTACGTCCTCAGCTTACACGCAAATGGCGTGTGCAACAAAATTCTGTTATTTGATAAGCTTGTTTGAAATTGCTTTGTGCCAGTTAATATGAGGTATTTAGGTTTTGTTATCAGGAGTGTCTAAACGAAATTTATGCCTCTTGAAATTTATTTTTGGACATACACACCAGCAGTGTCGAACATCAAAATTTTTACATATGCGGACCTAGCATTGCCCCTATTGTTACGAAATCCCATGGTCGAATTTTGAAAACTGAAAAATTTTGGAGATAACCTTCACTTAAGTGGCGTTCGTTGACAATTGCTGTACTAAAGTTTGTAAATTTTAAGGTGATATAAACAGGCAATCAAGGAAAGCTGTAGCCATCTATACATCAATCACAATATCGCCTCTTATTATTGAAGTCACTCTGTAAGTGAGTAGGTTATAATAACTTGAGCATTTCACAGTTAGGATGACAAGAGCCAATTTCTGTAAAGCCGACGATCGAAGACCACAAAATGCATAATGGAGTCGTTGAGACGCCGCGACGTGACGCTGCAGATGGAGACAAAGCGCGCATAAATAATGCAAAACTTGTCTGCAGGTTTGTCTTTTGCTGAACATCGATTCCATCTCACCTCACTGCTCAGGGTTTAAATCCTCTGCTATTTCCTTCAGCTGGTCACGTGCGAAAATCATTCCTGAGACTCAGCTGAATGCCTTCTGAGAGTGGTTGAGTAGGGGGGAACTTGTGTAGCGAAGATCAGCTTTACATCGACTCGCATGACAGACCTGGGAGCACATTGCACTTTTTTCATGCTTGCTTTGCTTCTCTATGAAACCGTATTTATGGTTTCATTTTCATGCCTTGTCCTTTTGATTGCATTTTTGCTCTCTCGCTCGAATCTTTCCGATATTGCTGAAATCTGTTTCGTGATTGAGCTTGTCGTTTCCTTTTAATGTTTTCTCAAAGTTTGCTAGAAAACTTTCGATAGCTCCGTCAGAAAATATCATAATCGGTTGGAGTGTCTCAGAGCCGCAAATGTTGTCCAGCCTATAAAAATCATGAGGCGTGTGAACTAAAGGAAAATGAATTTCCTGAAACTAAAATACCTTGAACTCTGAATTCTATCGCTATGATACAGATAGTGTATAAGGTCCTAATTTTGACTTCACAGTATTAATATTAATATTCCAAAAGTTTGAAAACTTAGGCACTGTCCCTGTTTCACGAGAATTTCCTGCTCAGTATATAATTGTTTCTTCTTTTAATTTTTGAGGAATACATGCGTCGCATACATTTACAGTTGGTCCATGAATAGATGAAGTATATATAAAGTATATATTATATTGTCCAGAATGCTTATTCATATAAAGTATATATTTTATTGTCCAGAAGGCTTATTCATATAAAGTATGTGTTATATTGTCCAGAATGCATATTCATATAAAGTATTTGTTATATTGTCCAGAATGCATATTCATACAAAGTATTTGTTATATTGTCCAGAATGCATATTCATATAAAGTATATGTTATATTGTCCAGAATGCATATTCATACAAAGTATTTGTTATATTGTCCAGAATGCATATTCAAATAAAGTATATGTTATATTGTCCAGAATGCTTATTCACATATTTCCGTACGCGTACTTGCCTTCGCAATATGGGACATTCGCACATTTTATACACAATCCATTTAATGGTAATTTAAGTATTGTACAAAAAAGAGGACCGCAAACATACCATTGGGGATTGACGATGTTTTCCACAAGGTCTCATTCTAGGCTTAGATATGATCAAATAATGAACCTCTGCATTTCAGTTTTTGACTGCTCAGATCACAGGTGAGATCGCTGCTCAGATCTCACCTGTGATCAATTTCGAAAAAATTTAGTTGTAGTTAAACGTATGATACTCTCTTGTAGTGCGTCACTCATTGTCATTCATGTAATTTTCTTACTGCGTTAATTCCACGTCAGCAGATGTAGACGACCGCCCATCGTTTCCCTTTTGAGGAGTTCCCTCAATGCCGCTGAGCAACCATAAGTTTACACTAGGAAGGAAAGCTTAGTGACCCGAGGTGTGCTGCATATCTGGCTGTCGCTCACAGCAATGAAATGAGCGTCACTGCCGCTGCTGCCGGACGTGGCGGCCTTGGTGTTATTCTCGCCCGCAGGACGGCACCTGCTGCAGCTGAGGCAGCGGCACCAGCTGCAGTGCCCTGTTTTTTGGTTGGCAGCGTGTAAGCCAAGCACAATTACAAAGCTGCACGGCGGATAAACCTCACGTTGGAACGTTTTTGGAACGGAAAATTTTGTTGCCTAGACTTGCCGCCGTACGAAATGTTGGGGGAAAGTGTATCTCCAGGTTTTACGTATCTATGGAACTATGTTATTCCACATGTTCATTAGCTGCATTTCCATAAGATAATATCTTAAAATTAAGTAGAAATTAACCTGGTGTACTGTATCGTTCACATTTAATATTATTATTGCGTGGAATCATTGAATACACGTTTATATGTGTGTATATTGTCTGGCCTAAAAACTATTTACCGGAAGCCACCCATAACAAAAGCCTTCCATTAAGCCTGCCGTCAATTAATTTCTACTCGAACAGTGAGGTACATTATACAGCATGTAATGTTAATGGGTATTGTGGTTTACGAGTCAAAACTTGGCTAGAGAATTTTTTCTGTCACCACTGAAATGAGGTGTAAAAATGAATTGTCAGCAAGGAAAACAAACATTAATACTCGTATATATCATACTGGTGTAGTTACACATCTTACAAGATCAGCTAGTTTGGTTGAAGGAGTGATGTTTTTTTCGCATTGGTTGCTGAACCATGCCATCAAATATGAGAATTTTATGTCTTTCTTCTGAGTTAAATAAATTCTGATGGCATGGGGGAACTCCGTGAAAAATCTTAACTCTCCCTTTGCTGAATAAACTACAGACACTATTGTACACATTGTAGTTTATCCGCACCGGCAAGGCGTCTCCTATTTCTTGTGTGTTTCTGTTTCTTGCTTTAGAATAACATCAGAAGGAATTTCAATCATGAATAATGAATTTCAATCATTATCAATAATGAATTCCAATCAGTATGAATGAATTTCAGTTCAAAAATGCTGAATTTGCTTTCATTAGGTAATTTTTTGGCATCCAGTTTACAAAGTCAGAGTAGTGACGGACAGACCTATCAAACAAACCAGCATACTATATGTCATAATATAACAAGTTGAATGTTTTTTGCTTTAAATTTTCGCGAAGTGTAGAATTCACGTTCGAAGGGCAGTTATATTTTTTCCCGAAATAGAAAAGTATCGGAAATAATTCGTGATACTCTAAACGTATTATTTTACAAAGATAGCAGTTAAGCTAATAATTGAAAAATTTTCAAAAGTTTCTTCATTAGGGATTCAAATTGAGAGGCGAAATGCCAGCAAAATGAGCTCGTGGCTAGAAAATTTATAACACCTCTGCGCCTCTGTGTGCAGCGTACGACGACTGACGAGCCAATGCTTGTTTAGTCTACGGAACTTCGTGACAGAATTTCAGTACTCCTAACTTCCTACATGACTGGCAAGAAGTGAGTGACACTTTTTCGTACGTTATTAAGTACCAAATTGCTAAAATCTGAAATAATGTTTATTCCAGTGCAAAAGTTCGTAGTCACTTGCTTATTCTCAAGTTTTAAAACGTCTATTCTCTTTTTTCAGAGCAATAATTTTTAACTAGACTTTCATATCTTTTGCTATACACGACTCATTGCGTCAGGTCTTCAGCCGCGTCACTGTACACTTTGTGATAATTTCTACGCAGAGTCGGACGAATAACTGTAGGAATTGATGGACGTTTTCTCAACAAGATTTTGAATTGTCTCAACACTTCTTAATACTCAATAAATAGTAATTTATTGAACGTTCCAGGTCTTTCCTGGTTTTGTAAATTTTCTTCCCAAACCATTAATTGTACTGATGCACATCGTTTCATGAGGAAATCTTAGGCAAATCCTTTGTACTCTCGTGAGCGACTCGGTGTGAGTGAGCCTTCACATCACGTCGTCTCTCAGCGCAAGTGTACGGCGCCAATCCTGAATGAATTGGTTTTAAATCGTTTTTTAGAATAGTGAGCTCTATGCATGTTTGAAAAGCATTTGAACTGTAAAATGAATAAACTTTCATTAAATGATATTTCGTTGCATTAGCATTTCACTTTATTTTTGACGTCGAGTGCTAAGTGTCCTAAACTCAGACTGATTGCGTAATTCATTTTCAATTAGTTTTTATTATCCATCGAGCACTAAACCTAGCGATACTTTTGCACAGATAGTGCTTCTGAAACCACCGGCATCAATCACAGCATCGCAGTGTCAAATGCTGTTTGTGGAGCTTTGATTAAGTGCTAATATGATGCTAAATTACAAATTTGATGCTTAACTACTAATATGATGCTAAACTACTAATATGATGCTAAACTACTAATTTACCGCGAAACTACTAATCCGGTGCTAAGCTACTAATGAGGTGCTAAACTACTAATACGGTGCTGAGCTACTAATACGTGGCTAAACTACTAATACGGTGCTGAGCTACTAATACGTGGCTAAACTACTAATACGGTGCTAAGCTACTAATACGTGGCTAAACTACTATTACGGTGCTAAGCTACTAATACGGTGCTAAACCACTAATACAGTGCTAAAGTACTAATACGGTGCTAAAGTACTAATACGAAGCTATACAACAATATGTTACTAAACTACCTCATTTGTACCACGAGATGTTCCTACACTTATGTATGATGTCATGAGTCTAACAATCTAGTCCCTAGACTGTGAGTCTTTAAGCACCTCTGCTGATGTATTCAATGGACGTTATTTTAAGCACGCGATGTGAAAAAATGACACGCCGATGACACGCCGAGGCCGCTTGTAACGCAATTTTCTTTCACCGTGGCCTATGTAGTTATTCCAGCAGTGGGCTCCAAAGAGCATCAAACTGCAGAGGGCAGTTGGGGCCACTATTGAAATATTTTTCAATAGTGGCTTCAGGCTCATCAATAGCAGCGCGTGTATATTTGTCCATCCTTGAACTGTTATTTTTCATACTAGATTCACAGCAGGAAGAACCTTTGGGCGCAATGCACTGCTTCGAACCGATCGTAAACTGCACTTACTGCTCTGAACTGCAGTAAACCGTTGGAAACACAGCATCAATTTTTAACTTAAAACATCTTTGTTCGTATTAATTTGTGTGAAGGTCAATACTACCATAATGAGATGAAAAGAGACGATGAAATTGAAAAGGCTGATAGGTATGATTTTTAGGCGAAACACTGATCAAAATTTGACTTTTACAAACTATGGCAATCATAAACGCCTGAAACTCTTGAAATCTTTTGAAATTTTGCAGAAAGTGAGGCACATATCCGGCCAAAAAATGCACTGAAAATCCTCTGCAGCACATTGATTCATCTGCTTATGCTATAAGGCAATGGAGTCCGGCATGCACAGACAAAAGAAATGTGACAAAGTATTCACTCTACACAACATGCTATTAGAGCTATCTCTAACGTGAAATACAACTCCCACTCCGACGATTCAGTTTAAAACCCAAGAATGCAGAAATTGTCAAACTACCACCGATTTTCATTTGGAATTTTTAAACACAAAAACTCAAAACTTACAAGAACTTTGGACTTCGAAAGTAAATTTACGCTCAAGCTGACTACCATGGCTATTCGACCCGAAATAAAAATTAATTTATGGTCCCGCGTCACTCAAAAGCTACATGTAGATCCGAAAACAGTTTCATTTTTGCTTGGATCAAATTCTTGAATTCGACCTTTAACATTGTTTCCGATGCTTCCGCCTAGTCAGCATATAAATGCAGGCCTGAATCTAACACGATCTCAAACTGTATATGTGAGTAAAATAAATGATAACTAAAATTTGAAGAAAATTAATCATAAGAAAATTAATGGAGATCAGGAAATAATCTGTTTTTTACATGAGAATGAGAAGTCCAATGAGGTTTGAATTTCTTTTTAAAGGACCTCTCAAGTATAATTGATACATGCAATGGATAATCGTTCCATCACAGAAACGTTTTCATTAATTTACGCATATAATATCTAGTATGCATAATACACTTCATAATATTCTATTCCACTATTGCTTCAATATGAAATTATTCTTTAAAATTACAGAATATTCTTCTCAATGATAAACGCGGTATCTTATTGTTTCAGTGCACGCTTTCTATTATCTATAACTCGTTAAAGATATAAATAGCAGGAAGAGTTCAGTTGAGGCTCGATTTTTTGTTTGGGGACGTGTGGCGGGAACTAAAGCTTTGATCTGCCTGGCCGGCTTACCCTGGCCTTCTTTTCATTTACGGAGCCATGCGACCGCAGCGTTGGTGTGCAGAGCAAACAATTTGGCGACCTCACGAGAGAAGTGATGTCACAGATAGCCAGCGACGCTTTATTATCTAGTTTCATTCTTGCTCAATTTTACTTGTGATCTTTATCTGCACGATTGTTTGCTGCTCATGCGCTCGACTGAGTTCAGCCACTGACATCGTCTCTCGAATGCTTGCTACTTGATTGCTTTGTCGAGCTGAGGAGGCAAGCTCTAGCTGAACAACGACGCCGGTGTCATTCCCTGATGTTACGCGCATGTATTACAAAATATTAGTAGCTTTCTCTCAACGTCTACTCGCACGCCAACGCAATTTCCTTTAAAATCAACACTACGTTATCCGTTTACTTTTTACGATGAGGAATTTCTAAAATATAATCCCACTTACTTTATCAAAAAACACATCCCCAGATGCATTTCGCACGTGGATGGAAACGTTAGTGTGCTGAACGCGCTCTTGTGAACGCCTTTCTCGTGAATTTCGGAATAGAGTAGAGCATAATTTGCAGCTTTTAGCCATTCAATTCAAATGCATGTACAATGACATAAATTTCGCGAGTCCCATTCTATAGGGGACGGTTGTCAGCGCTTCACTGTGGCGCCATGACATACAACACATGTAGTTGAGTGATGCGAAGCATATCACGACTAACTAACGTTCTAAAACGCAACGCAATCAGGATTCTACCTGATAGTAGAAGCGCCTTACGTCATTGGTGGACACTATTGCCTAACCAATTACATTTATTTTAAATTCATATTTTACTGCTGTATTTATTTTTCGACTGCGTAAAATGGTGGAATCTTTATTCGTTTTGTCCCGAGAGTATTCAACAAATCGCTGATCATTATAAATTTCCATTTATTCTGTATATCCATTTCGTTCGACTGCTTCATCTTGATTGTCTATTGCGCACCGAAATTACTTACTTTGTGCACGTGTCTACGTGCCGATAAAATGACGAAATTTTTTATGCAAAAGCTATTATTCGTTCTTCAAAACCGTATTTAAATTTAACTGTTTTAATACGTATATTCTTCTTCCGACCAATTCATTTTTTTATGTAACGATAACACCGAACTAAAATGTAACCAACATCCACCATAAATCTTCCAATTAGAAAAGAAAGACAAAATAGAAATTTGCCGGTTTCCAGCTTACATTGAGGGAGTGAGGAGGGACGCACCAAACAAACAAGCTGGCATGCAAGCAAGCAAACAAGCAAGTAACGAACTGTATTTTATTCGTAGGGGATGAGTATTGCGTCAAAAACATTCCAACATGTGACTTTGTCCAGCTCTTCGTGATTCTCCGCGTTTTACCGGAATTTCTGACGGTCATAGGCAAACCGATCCGTACTGATAGCACTTGAAGGTCAGTGAGGAATAATAACAGTACTCGTTCTGTTGTTAATTCCTTCATCACCTCAAAGTATAACTTGTTTAAAGGAAAATTATTTCCTTTGCGCTTCGCACATGCGTCATCCAAGTAAAAATACAAAATACACCTTTTATTAAAATAGCCCTTCTTTTGATCTTCCTGTTCAGACTCTGGTTTTGATGAACTATTATTACTGAATGCTAGATGTGCGGTAAAAATTATTCCTGGCAGACCTCATGCTATTTTTGCTCATCTTTTATAGATCTGTGTAGTTTGTCGGACAGAAAATCCGCCGGCAGGGTCCATGAGGAGCGACAAATGAACCTCTGAGACTGTGTCGTTCGCTAGCGTCCGCCGCAGGCAATATGGATCCGCACGGGGAGTTGCCTGTCTTCCTCATCCGTGTTCTAAAATAAGAATAACCTTCAGAAGATGTGTTCTTAAGAGTGATATTCAAAGGATGTGTTCTTAAGAGTGATATTCAAAAGATGTTTTAGTCCAATTAAGTCTGATACATATTTTCGTGCGCATTCGTTCCTCAAGTGCCTTAAAACAAACGACAGGGCACAATGACGGTTATTTCCGGTCAAGCCAGTAAAAGTCTAGAAAGATTCAAAATGAATTTTACAAAAAATCAGAGTTTACTTTTTTTCATCAAATGTACGATGAAATGTAAAGTTTGGAGTACAAATAAAATGGATTTACATCAACGAAAATTTCAACTACTTCGTGCGGAAAGGAATTTATTTCATTAACAAAGACAGATTTGTTCTTGTCATGACTATTCCGAAAAAAATATTGCATTTAATGTAAGCTTTCGATGGCAATCGCATTTACAAGTCAGCATTTAAATTATCATGCTGTTTCAGCAATTTTTGGATTTATTATTACAATGATAAACACCATTAAGGGTTTTCACTATTATCATAAATAAAAGACAAGCGCTTTTAAAATTATTTGTATTTTTTTAAAGCTTGGGAAGCTAACTTCAGTCCTCATCAGAAATTTTTTTTAAGGTTCTTAGCTCACAGATTTTTAAAACAATAATATTGCGAGTAACTTTGCGAGACGAGATTTTTTAATGCCTTCGCTAGCAGATCTAAAGCTAACGAAAAAAAAAGAGCACAAAGAGACAAAGAAGCAGCAGCTATTGCATGGTGAGACAAGCCATTCTACCAAACAACAGAAGCACATTAAAGATCTCATTGTATGCACTTCAAATTTAAGATAGGGTTCTGTTGTTTGATCTCTATGGTCTCAGTGATAAGGTCGATGACGTTATTGAAGGAATAAATGATTTTTTCATGTTTTTTATGTGTATTAAAAGGTGAAGTGATCATACGATGATCTCTGCCGTAATGCTTGTGAACGTAGCTTGAAGTACATTTATGCTTCACGCATCTTGTAAACCCGTGCTGCATGCAGTGCTGCCAATATTGTGCGTACAATATATACAGTGCTATATTGAAGTGGTACGTATCTTTAATTCTTGAAAGTTAAAACTTTTTGATCTTGTAAAGAAATGAGTGAACGACTTGAATGCTTTAAAAAATGTTGAAAAACAACTGTCTTTCGAAGGAATTTAGGCTTAATGTGTTTCTTCAGGAGAGATTTTAATCTTTTATGGTCTTTGTTAATTAAGAGTTGAGAGGTTAGATAACTGAAGGCAGAACTTAATAAATTACCCATTGTGATGCGAGGCCATCTTCTCGTGAGCTCTTGAGAGATCAAGATTCTGTGTTGAGTCGTTGACTGAATTTCAGTGTAAAAAGTGAAGATCAAATAATATTACTGAAGCAACAGTAAGAACAATCAGCTTTTGGTTCAAAGTAAAAAATAACAAGATCGAAATTGCAGCAGAATCAGAATCACATGAACATTTTATAGTTATAAACCTACAAAAATCACGGAAAAAATTCGTCTTGTATTGAAAAACCATCGTTTAAAAGACTTAAAGAACATGTCTCGTTAACTTTGCAATGCCACTATACTCAATGTCGCTGATTGTATGAGGAGAAATTGGAAAGCTTAATTAGCGATCCTCTAAAAATGCAAGCAAAGCCACTTCTCAAACATCGAGCGAGAAGAACAAAATAAATATAAAAGCCTATGCTTTCAACAATATTAGTGGTTTATTCTTTATCATTATTCTTTGTCAATTCATGTCTCATTGTCATTACCAATACCCTGATGGCTTCGTATGGTCTGCCAAAAATTCACAAGAACACTAATACGTCCGCCCCTTGAGACCAATATTTAGGCACAGTCGTACACGACATTGCTCAATAGGAAACCGGTTTAATCAAATCATAGTTGAACACTGCGCATGTTGTACACTGTTTTAACGAATTGTTTATGCGTTTAAAATATAGGCGTAAAATTAACTCTCTACCGATTGCTTCTCCTGACGTAACACGTTTATTCACTGACATACCTGTAGAAAAGACACAGTCAACATCATTTTTGACGTAGCGTTTTCACTCTCATATCCACCAGCTCCAGCGCTTTTTTCGACCATTATCCGCCAGCTTCTCCAGATTTTCGCAACGGAAATTTCCTTTGTCTTCAAAGGAAACATCGTCATCCAAGTTGATGGCATCTCGAAGAGTTCTCCGTTCCATGGGCCTCACATTTTGATGATTTTTAATAAGTCTGGTTTATAAAATTTTGTTCTAAAAATCAATTAAAAGTGGTACCTAATGATATCTTAAAATTATTGATGATATTTTTGCAATTTAGAACTATCTGGTGTGTTATTAAAAGACTTGAGAAAACTTGAAAACTTGACTTGAAAAGGCTATCAAAAGACGTGAGAAAAACTTTTTACTTAAATTTACAGCAGATAAAATGAACAAGATTAGTTTTCCGTTTTTCGATGCCAAAATACGTATAGACTCTGAATGTCGCATACAAATAGGAATACATACCAAACTGATCAGTCCTGGTACTTATACGTCTTTTGATTCGTTTGACCAAAACGTTGGTTCATAGAGCGATCAAATACTGTTTGAACTGAAACGCATCTCACACTGAGTTGGAACGGCTCTAACAGTTATTTACTAGTAGCAAATATCGCCGAAAGTTCGTTGAGACCATAATTAAAAACCTGCGTGCAAAGTACTTCGGACAAAATTCTTCATCTGTTTCGAATGATGTTGTGTTCTTCTTTCAGTTGACTAACCTCTCAACCTCTCAATTTTTGAACGACGAACTTTTAAAATCAGCGTAAGCACGTTGACCACGATTGATCAAACTGAAGGTCAATGTTCAAGTCAAATTTAAAGTCAATTTTATTAAGCTATTTTGCATTAACTGAATCTTGCCTTCATTTAGCTTTAATTGAGTATTAATGAAAATTGAGTATGTGGTCACTGGTCGGTCAGCAGCATTATGAAAATCCCCTCCGTGGCCCCGGGTAATTCACGTTGCGGTCAATATGTTAAAGCAACAAGTTAAGCTTATGCTTGTTTCATGAGAATACAACTGCTATTCAACTTTCAAAACCATTCAAAATGTCCTCGAATTTCATTCCTAATCGAAAACGTCAGAACTTACGAGGATTAGAGCTGTGTGCCACTTCAGTGGCTCAGACACTGGATGTAGAGCTACCTAGTGTATTGGATAAACAACGAACATGCTCGAAACGTGGCAGGCAGCTTAGATAAGCTTCACACGTGTTCACAGCATTCTTCAAAGTTATAGTTAAGATCATTGCACGAACGTTCCGACCTTCGATACCTTTCAAAACAGTTCTCAGACATTCATTCCTCCAACAACGTAATCGACCTTCGTATCGCCGAGGCATTCGGAAAACACGCCTCGCAAACTAACCGGCAGTATTTTTGTCCTTGAAAATCTCCGAGCTAAGAACCTTAAAATAAATTCTTGATGATGGTTGAAGCTTTTTGCCGAAAACCTAAAAACAAATGAATATATATTTAGAAGCGCGTGTTCTTTTTATTCTGGAATAGTACTGAAAAACTTTGTGGTGCTGTTCTATGAAATTATGGTAACTAGAAAAATTTATGAAACTTCAGGATTAGATAAACAGAGGAATTGAATTGCAGAATCTTAGCATTAGCTCAGCAGTTTCAGCATATAAATGTCAGTGACGAAAAAATCTGATTTTTAAACTTTTCAAGTAATTTTTAGAACGATAATACACGAAGCTTCAGACCAGCGCATGAGATTTTCAGCACTGCACCTGTAGATACCGATGTACGTACATACTTGCCTGTACGAAGCGACTGGTAAAAATTGAGCGTACGTGGTCTTTCAGATAAATTTGAAGAATTACCCATTCCATGTTTAAATCGTAATAAATCATGGAAAAATTAGTATAAAATTTTCAAATAATGATAGTTTTTTGGTAGGCCGGGAGGACTGAAGTTTCATTAGATATGACCGTCTTTAAGCTGGACACGTCGCGGAGAACTTCTGTCGTTTCCAAAGACTCCGTTGCCAATTCGATGTTCTTATTGAGGGCTGTGACTTGGTTTTGGGACTTACCACTAGCTAAGTAATCCAGAAATAGTAATACAAACTCACAAGTAAGACGAGTTGGAAGGTCAAAAGTCTTTCTCACAGAATCGCAAGTCTGACCTCTTGAGCAAGTCAGCGGTTTTGCTCGCCGAGTGGGACAGGAGTCCTAGTACAATATGAAGTTCTTGCTTGAGGCCTTGCCTTCATCCATGGAGTGATTTTTATTTGCAAGAGGTAGCAGTAAAATTCGGCATACACTTTTCCGTTGTCGGCGAAGAAGTGGGTAAAGATGTGATCTTCTCTGGAAACCATTCAGAGGGTCATGACGCTCGCTGGTTTCTTCGCGCTCATCGTAGGTCGAAAGCCCGTGCTCGAAGAGGCAATCCAGCAATTTTTTGTTACAAGCCCAATCAACTGTAAAAAACTTCATCAGGAAATAACTTGATGGTAGATCCGTGGTCTTTAACCAGTTCAACATATGTATGTACCTCTTCTGTACAACTTCTTAACTTTTTTCATTCTATTGGTTAGGAGATGCTCCCTGCTTTGAGCGTAAGAGGTTAGGTCAAAATCTTTGATCGATTATGAATAGTCGTGATGCAACGAGCTTCTTCTCATACAATGTCGATTATGACACAGTTCGATTGAGTTGGTACGTCTTTTGACGCTGGTCTTTTGAAGCGAGGTTAACAAATGTTATTTTTGTGGGTGGCTTTCCAATCTTGGCCAGATTGATCAAAAGACTGTCACCCAGGATACTGAAGGAATTTTAGAATAAACGCTGAGCTTCGACCCTTGAGACAAAGTTCACAGATCGCTAGACGTTTTCAATGTTCCATTTCGTTATGTTTATGCAACGAACTCTAAATGTTTTTTGCCGGCTCCATAGATAATTAAGCATAACTGAAGCACTTCAGTTGAGCGAACTATCAAAGGAATCATAACCTCTAAAGTTGTAAATTTGTACGGATTTATCTGGAAGACCCTGTACAACGCGACTGGTCAAAAAGAGCTTATTAAACAAGTGTCGTAAAGTACAACGTATGAGTTTTTGTATGGTACAAAGTTTGAGTTTTATACTCATGGGGTAAGAGTGAAGCTTCAAACTTGAAGAGGTAATTTTGTGACTAGCAGGCTTCGTTTTTCTAATGGTCTTCTGCATGTGAGCCCGCGACTTCGTCCTCTCGCAACGAGAGCGCACATTCTACGGACGTATCTCTGTGTTTCACAGATGGTGGGAGGTGCGATCGATTTTGGACTGAACGTATTATAGGAGACATAATTAATTGTACACTCCCTTGGTGTCAGCCGCACTTGGTGTTCACACATCACTGATGTATTTTGAGGGTACTGAGTGATTTTGAAAAATATGGAGACAAAATGTTTACGTTTCTCAAAATTGAAATGATGAAAGGAATTGCTGAGTCTGAACTGTAATAGTTCACAACTAAATGTAATTTTTAGAGCGCCAATAAGCGATAATTACTCTTTGAATTAACAAAATTACCGTTCAGAAAACAAACAGTCGACACTTGCAGCCTAACAGTAGACGAGGAAAGCACACTACACGGCGTCAACATTAGGTATATTTGGTCGTTGTAAACGAGCTAAAATCCAAAAGGAGACTAGGACAAAACACTAGCTAGAGCTGTAAGCCAGAGTAGACTACGTTTAAGTAGAGAAGTTAATGGCCAAGAGTAGACTTGGCCTAATTAGACGAGCTGAAAAAAGCGAAGAGTACACCATGGCATGGTGCGCCAAAACAGCAATAGAGGCACCCACCCATTACTTGGCCAGCTACTGAGCAAACCGAGAGAAGGGCGGGCAGCTGCATGGTGCGTACCTAATGACCATCAGCACCTGCTTCTCCGCTACGCAGGGTATTGCTGTAGGTCATTGGGAACTCTTTTCCCCTCTCTTTAAAACTTGCCAAGTAATTTCTGACGATGGGTACAGTATAAATTGATGTCAGGAAAAATTCCCAATGCCGTGCGTTCAAAGATTGTTCATCTGAATTACAGAATATCGCGTAAAAAATTATCTGAACGAGATACGAGCATAAAGTTACAAATATGCCCATTTTCACGAGCAGGGATAAAAAATCACCCAAAAATGGGCTGCGTCGAAGTATGATACTTATGAAGGAGACGAAGTCAGGTGGCTGATGCCAGACTAGCCTTAAAGTGAACCTGAACAGAACATGAACGTAGGCTGAACTAAGTTTCTCGTTTACTGAGAATAAGCGGAACTGATCTCGGTTACTGATAGAGAACGTATATCGCAATCCCTGAGGACAACAACGACACTCTGAATGAGATATAGTTGTTTCTGCGTTGAGAAAAGTTATCTGATCACGACACGCTGCATGGCATAATCGTACTTTAAATGCATTAGCAGTAATTCTACCTTAAAATTTATCTCTGACAGACAAGTAATACTTCCGTCCTACCGTTACGCCATGATGTTTGTTGGTTATCTCCACTGATAAGATCTTTATTGTCATTCCTTTGTTATACTTTCGATGTTGAGAATTTCCTTTCCCTTCACACATGAGGCACTGGCTACCAGGCCCACGTGACTCACCTCGCATCCCAGGGTCTTGTGGATTGACTTTTATAAGAATCGATCATGTGATTGCATCAGGTAATACGGTCAATCCTCGAGTTATAGGACAACGTCTTACTCGAATCTTAACTTACACCGATAAAAATTAGTCTCAGTTATTAAGAGTTATTCATAACTGGCATTGTATTCCTTGAATAACCGGAACTTGTTTCTTTTCGTATGAGTTCAGGTTTGCACAAGATAGTTTCAGTAAGGTGATCAATTGTACTTTTCTGAGCAGCTTCATAACGTCCAAACCTGGCCTCTGTCAGACGCTACACCTTTTGCACCTCGTGAACTCAGAGCGACCTTTAAAAATCAATGTGATGTGTGCGAACAGAATTCAGTGTTGCCAAACAAGCTGAACCGTCCAAGAATCACGAGTGTTATGGGTGCGCCAAATTCCTCGGGGAGATTTTCTTTTGCTCCGGAAAATAACTAGCCAAAACTCTTTTAAATATCACCCCATGTTATTTTTGCGCTCTGGAATAGGGAGTTAATCTTGAACGTGAATGGAATATTTGAAAATAAGAATATTCGGAAAAACTTGGAGCTAAGAGACGCGACACATCTCTTCATGGTAGCATCGATGTTGCCATGTTTATCAGTTCCTTGAATGGTTACCTCCTATTTTGCAATCATGGATGGTTAGCTCGGGAGAATTTTAAATGAACTTAATAAATAAAAATCCTTATGAAGGAAAAATGTTTGTTTTGAAAAAACACAAAATAAATACAGTTTTTCATTTTCCATTTATGTTATTTTGTGTTGAAATTACAGTTTAAAAAGTACTTTCCAAACCCTGACAAAAAAGTTAGGCCACAGGGGAATTTACCCAAAAAACTTCATAATTAATTAGCAAAATAACAATCCGCTCTTCTTATCCTCGTGCGTTTGTGGTCTTAAGTGGTGGGAACACGCCCTGGCCTAGTACCACAGAAAAAACAATTTTGAAGTGACAAATATATTATACATACAAATATATGTATATAGAATACTGTATATATAAATATTTGTATATTTATAACATATGAAACACTCACTAGCTGCATGCAGTCACCACAGACACCGGGAGAATGACTCCCAGGTAACCGGTTAAGGTTTAATAAATACAGTTCTAATCACGCAGCATCCCTCAGGTCCCCACAGCGCAGGGTGTTGTCGCATGAAAAATTTTAGGCAGATACAGCGGTGCACACTTGATGCGTCAGGCGATTTGTGCTCAGATACATACTCAACTCCACAGCGCATCCCGCTAAATATAGGCTTAACTTCTCCGCGCGTCTTGTTGCTTGAAAAGTTTATTTCCCACAAGAAGCGGCTTCGTCGAGGTACACCAAACATGCTTCAATTGTTGAGTTGCATGGATTTACTTTCTTAATGAGAGCAACCGGAGTATTTTATCAGGAAAGAAGTTTTTGATATGTCATTGAACAAGTTATTATTCCACACTTCAGCTTTGCCTCAAGGAAGAGCTTCTGTCTAAGGATAGCGCGGAAATTTTCCAAAATAGTCAATGGAAATTTTCAAGAGAAGCATGAAAAAAATACATGAGAAGATGTGATTGTCAATTGATTCCGTGTGAGGCATTTCTATGTCTTATCGCTCCATGTGTGCTTAAAATTACAATGAGCTCATTTCACGGACATTCACTCGTGTACGTATTTCCCAGAAGCTGGCGTCTCGAGCGTATCGTAAGATCGACGTGGTGCTGCTGCTTTGCGCCTCCGTGTTTTTATTTTCACTACATCGCGACGCTTGACTTTCTCCGGTTTATTATCATTATATTGAGGGAGAGTTGATTATCATTATATTGAAGGAGGAGTTGATTATCATTACATTGAAGGAGGAGTTGATTATCATTATATTGCTTCTGCGTTCGGTCTGCCTATCTCGTTGTTCTCCTCGGTTTTCGTGGTGTCAAAGCTTAGTGCCGGATTTTCGAATAATTTATGCCGTCACAGTGGTACAGTTGAGAGCGCAAGTTCTTCTAGTTGTGCAGCTACGACAGCGTTAATTTTTTTAAACGATGGGAGGTTACTGTCGAACTTTTTCCTTTTCTGCTTCTTTTCATCATTGTTTCTCTTTTCATGGCTCATGCATTATTCTTACGTAGGGCGCTCAATAGGTCATCAGCGGTAATAGACATTCTTTTGAACATCAGCGGAACAAATGATTAAAATCATGGCTTGTATGATATGTTCCGTATCTGATTCAAATTTGTTGAGCACTTCGATATGAATTTAACCTGGAAACACAGCATTGTTTGCGCTAGTTAGCAATCGCTGGTGAAATGAATTATGCAGTGGAATATCATCGTGATGGAAAACTTCAGACTTTACGAATTTTTGCTTCAAGAAAACGAGCAAATTAAATGTAATTTTCATAGTTTTTAACACAATTAGCCGTAACGTGAAGCCTCGCTTAGGTTGAATGACAAATTATGCTTGCTATCTTAAAGAAAATTAAAATAGTGCGCTGGCTTAGGAATCAATGCTGAATAAGGTTTACCGTATTGTGAAATTTTGATTTCACCCTGTTCACCCTTTTCATCTAAATTCTACCCAATGTAGCAATTGTAAAAACAAAACAATCAAGTAAATCACGAACTAACTTCAGATACTTGAAAAATAAAGTTTTTCTGATGCTTTAAGAATAAAATTACCTTTAAATATGGACAGGTAGCGATGCGTCAGAATCAGCTTTCGCAAATCTATAATATTTCCGTTTCTATTTTTATTTCAGCTAAATAAGGCCATGAATCACACAACATGAGTACGTGCTATTAACTTCTCAGCGCTTAGACAGCATTCCCCCTTAAACGTAGCGGGTACTGCTGCAGCACGTTCAGAGAACTAGCCTACGGGAACATTATGCAGGATGCAAGTGTAGGGAATCGGAACGTGGTTGCAGAAGGAATAAGAGAGCTCGTGCCACATCGCTGAGCGTCAAGCCGCTGTGCATTATGTTAGTTTTGATAAAATTACTGGCGCGTATGCATGTAAAAGGTCATTTCTTTGCCGCTAATGCAGTCAACAAACAGTCGAAAATGAAAGTAAGCTCCATGTTTCCGATTAACATTGGTGCTGTTAACTTAAAATCCAAGGAGGAACTGGACAAAAAACGTAAACATTTGCTGTTGATACACTTCAATCATACGATGATTGTAAAAATTGAGATGAAAAGTGTATATTTCCACTGAAGTTTCAAGCTATAATCTGTAAGATTATTTTTATACACCTAGTCACTGACAAACGTAAGCTGTGAGAACAAATCAGCTGATAACGTCCCAATAGCGCCATGTCTGCTCATCTAGAGCTAAATACAAAAATTAAATGCATGATTAAACAGCGGATAATGCTAGCGTGAAAAACACTCTCGTAAACATAGGGATTGTAAAAATTGAGAGTTGGTAGTATTGATAATAAATTAACTCAAACGACTTGAACGACATCTAATTTGAAGATTCATTAGACATTTTCGAGTATTTCACGCTATCAATCTAATAAGGAGACAATAAATGGATTGTAAAGTTAAAAAAGCGCTTCATTCACCATGAGCTACGCTATAATGATAATTACATAAATCACTTGTTTTCAAGTTCACTTTGTGTTGCAACCTTCTGGGTTTAGTAATACAATCACTGATAAAACATGCGCAACCTACTCAAGCAAACGTGACGCATGTTTGCATGAAGATAAAGCATGCGCTTCATGATTTAAGACGCCTGTGTCTCTAAAAACATTCATACTAAAATAAATTTAATTATGAGTAGATTCTTCAGTGGATTTTTTTGTTATATTTTGAATAGAAATGTTGCACTTCATCACCGTGCTGCCAAAAAGCACACGAATTGAATATGTTCAACAAGTTACCAAATAAAATATGATTATAAGTGCCATGCGCTGTACATCTAGTGATTAACCACTAATGATAAGGTAGCATCTTCATAAGTATACCGTGGCGAAGAATAATATTATTTATAAGAAAAGAAAGAAAGAAAGAAAAACAGTTTATTTCCAATAGAGATGGTACAAAAGTACCATCATTGGTTTTTAAAATATCTTAAAGTTAATACACTTAGATGATACACACACACGAGTATTGTAATACCCAT
>JACJUY010000172.1:87714-100351 GCA_014220935.1 Platorchestia sp. MABIK | reverse complement strand
TTTGTAAACCTGGATTCCTCTAGTATATTTGGGCAACTTCATGCTTCTTTTAGGAAACGGTAAGTGTTATCCTGTAATTGCAGAAATTTCTGGGTTGTTCCTCCCTTTGCCCCCCTTCTCTCTGTTCCGTCGACCGACCGTCTCTAAATTATTGCGACACATCTTATGTTATCTGAATTTTCCTTTACCACACCAAATGATATTTTGTTGTTTCCTAGTGGTGATTACCACCGACGAGCGATATGGTATAATGATCATTCAATCATGCTGATTTTGTCCAGGGTTGTATCCTTGCGTCATTTTAAAACACGTTTGAGCCCGAGTCTGAGTAGTCTGATACTCCGCACAACCTTCGTGATGCTGCTAACTAGCTTTCTGATTGTTTCATTTTTTTGAGGAATTGTTTTGAATGTTCAACTGATGTTCATTCTGTCTTGCATCTGTGAGGATTTGTTCATTTTTTGAGGAATTGTTTCGAATGTTCAACTGATGTTCATTCTGTCTTGCATCTGTGAGGATTTGTTTATTTTTTGAGGAATTGTTTTGACTGATATTAATTCTGTCCTTCATTTCTGACAAGTTCCATCATAATTGGCATTTAATTTTAGAATGGATAAGTTTACCTCTAAATTATATTCCCACAATGAGAAAAATTTGGGTTATTTGATATTATCTAATTTATTGGGTAGTAAGTTTAGAAAAGGCAAACAAACTAATTTTAAATAGGTGTTGTAAAATTGTCAATTCATCCCTATTATCAATTATATTTTATTCCTTTGTATCTTTTATAGTTTGTGGTATTCTTTGACTTAGTTGTACTATAAACAGATATTATACTTTTATTTTTTGACATCTAAAAACTATGCAGGAAGATTTTATTTTGTGTTGTGTAGTGTCAAAAATATCTTTAAATTCTGGTAAACTGAATAGAATGTTTTGTATTAACTGAAATTATGAAGAGATTCATGAGTTTCATCTTAAAAAATGACATTTCTGATCACTTCTTATGCTTAGAGAAAGATTATAGAAGGCAGAATAAGCATAATACTTCAATTATACATCTATTTAATTTTAATCATTAAAAATCTTTGAATGAAATGATTACAAAGTTACTTGATAATGTTGAGGTACCATAAAGAATTTGTTTGTAAAGTAATATAGTATGTAGTCCTAGTTTGTCTTTTGTTTTAATATATTCTATTGGTCGATATTGTGTTGAATGCGCTCACAAAATTTATAAATTCTCAAGAATCGGTAAAGGAGCACATTTAAAAATGTTTTACATCAGTGATATTTTGCTTACTGATACATCATTTTTGAGATATAATATGAATTACGTTTAGTTAAGAATAACATTATATAGACAGCTGCATCGTAACTGCATTGTTGGAACACGCGCAGTATTTTGGTGGGAACCCTCAGTGTCGGTATGGCTAATATAAGTAATTTTGGGTTGGTTAGGTTTAGGTTTAATTAAGTTAGTAACTTCAAAGTTTAGTAAATTAAAAATTAGGCATCAGCAAGCGAAATGTAATTTCTGTAAAACGTTTTTAAATGTGTTCCTCTAGTGATTCTTCGGAACAGAATTTTTAATTTCTGTGAGTGCATTAAACTCAACATTCACCAAATCTGGCACCATGTTTCAATAACTCCATACTAAATGGTGCCTTCATCCTTCCTCTCTTTGAACATCTTTGTTGTGATAAAGGGAGGCTAAGACTTATTTATAATCAATCATATGGAATCTGGCATCAGTCCCTTGGTTACAATGAGCTTGTGTAAGTAATTTTTTTGTTAAAATGCTGGTAGTCATTAGCATCTAACAGTGTTAGGCAGTGGATCTTAGTTAATATTGAAGTGAGTTCAAGTTAATTTTAGGCTCAAGTTTTGAGTCTTGGGGCCCCAATTGATATACATATTTCTTGTTTGTTTGAAGGTGGTATTGCTGCTACAGGATATTTTATGTAGACCTAATGTACTGGAGCTTTCTTTTAAATACATTTCCACAGTTCTGAGGGTGTCCTGCAATCAAATTAAAAATTTTTTTGAAGTTAAGGAAAGTTTATCAAAATTAAGCTAAGATGTGGTCAGAACAAACACATCTGATTGTGCTGCTTGTAGTGTTGTGATCATGCTGTCCTGCTATCTGATAATAGGTTTATTGTGGTAAATAAGTGCAGCTTTCTGGGTATCTATGTCATATCAGACACAGGAGATGCTCATGAAAATGTAGATATTTAAATTCCATTTGAAAATGTAATTCTCTATTGAAAATTTAGGTAGTATGCTTAAACTATCAAGATTTTATCCAGAACTTAGGTCTACCCTTTTGCACACTTCCTACAAATGGTGAAGGTCTTGACTCTGCACCTGTAGATAGAGTGCTCTATGACATGAAGCATAAGTACTAAATTTCATGTGAAGATTTGCTCTCACTGCAATCAAGGTAGAAATTACAAGCTATATTTAGAAGTAACATAAAATTTTTCTGAAACCTGGAAAGAGAGAAAGTGCTCAAAATTTTGTTTTAGTGACTTTTATGTGCTGTGATTTACTTACAACACAGAAGATATTTTCAAAGGTTGATTGATTTGCACTGGTTCCATTCCATTGCTAGAGATATAATCTCATTTAGGAATAAAAAAGTATTTTGTTGGTTAAATCATCTTTGAAAGAAAAAATTGTTCTGTTGGTGCTACCTTTGAAAGTTTTTTTTAATTGCCGAGCAGTAAAGACGAAATGAGCTGAAAGCTCTTGATTAGAACTTAGATGAGTTCTTGCTTTTGGGTATCTGGTCTGGTCTGTCTTGAACATTCCAAAATTTTAAACAAAGAACTTGACATGGTACATACAAAACATTTGAACGCAAGGGATTAAGCCCATTTAAATTGTCAGTGGTATTGCAGTTACTCTATAAACTTCATTGATATCCATGTCATGAATCAGAGGCCAAGTGTGAAGGCAATAAGGCTGCTCAATTTTGAATGGTTTATGAGACAGATTAACACACTGCATTGGTACTGAAAACTCAATCACTCCAATGAGATGGATTAGAGCTTAATGATGCTAAACATTCAACTGTGTTGTGGACAGTCCAGCTGCCAAAAAATAGATAGCACATGCTTCAAGTGTACCATATTCTTCTTAAGAATGTATTTTTGAAAGAATTAAGCTGGAAGAAATTGGTATCACCACTTGCTCCTGTCAACTTATTGAAATTTATTTCAAAAAATTTGCTTAATCTGTGTTAGACAATAACCAAGTCATTCTGGTATAGTAGCTGAAGAGTTATAGTAACTTGGTTCATCAGTGGATATGTGTTACAATAACTACCATGAAGACCAAAACTTGTGGATTATTGAATGAGGGCTGCCAGTTGTGCAAGTTGTTGCTCATCCAATTTGTGGCTTATGTGCAGGAAGACTGACTGCATTCTAAGGTTTTAATATTTCTGAAAGAATAGTGTTCCATTTTTTTAATCTCAAACCAGGGCCAGATAACATTTGTATTTATGAGAATTAGCATCCCCAGGAGAGAGGTGTGAGGCTTTATTTAAAAATAAAATATTTTATCAAGGTGAAATGAGCTGTAATTTTCTTGGGATATAATAGTTTTTTGTTCTGTTATGGATCATACTTTTTTCTTTGGTTCACTGCTGCCCTTCTTTAACACATCTGATTAAGTTCTTCAATTTTTATATTTCATAAATGTCTTCCCTAACTTACTATTTCTATTCTTGTGTATAGATTTACCATTCCCTTAACACTTTGACTGCAATGTGCACCACCGGTGGCCATGGATCGGATTTTCATAATACTTAGCTAAATGAAAGCATGATTCAAGTAACGATTGCTGTTTTCAAAATTGCCCATTAAAATTGCCTTCACATTTGAATCGAATATTGAACTTCAGTTTTAGATTTTGCAGTGAAAGTGTTAACCCCATATTAAATGGTGCTTTCCATTCTTTGGAATGCCTATGTTGTGGTGAGGAAGAATTGAACCTCTCATCTAATCATTTTATCTGGAATTTCTGAGATTACTTTGGTATATCTCTCTGATGTTCTAATATATCCAAAAAGATCCAGGTACAGCTTGTCAATGTTTCATATCTTAGAAAAATAATTAGGTACATCATGTTTGCATAGCAACTTTAAAAGGAATGATTCAGCAAAGAAGTATTTTAAAAACATTTGGTTCAAACATTTCGAGCACTAGGCTCATTCTCAACGAGATCTGCAAAATACAAAGACACGACATAAGTACAGTTCACAAAGATAAAGAAAAATTCATACATTGACAGGCTAAAAGAGAATAGCAAAATGGACATCAATGAAATAGGCTGGCGGCGGTCAAGTTTTTTAACACTTACTACGCTGACGTTTTTCAGAAACATGGACAAAAGTTAGTGGTTTACAATTTTTAGTTGATATGAGCTCTGCATGTCATTTAACTGAGGTTTTAACTTATGTATATACAATGACTAATATTCTGTGGTCAAAACTTGCTGAACATGAATCAAGTATTTTAAATTGACCACTGTTAATGACTTGATCACATGAGGCATTGCAGTGTTCCCTTATGCTAGAATGAGACGGAGAACCTAATGTCCGACCAGTACGATGACTCCGTCCAGCATGCTCAGCTATCCGTATATAAAGTGCTCGCTGGGTTGAACCAACGTACTCGGATGCGCCATGCGCACAACGGAAATCATATACGATGGAAGATCGATGCTTTTAGGAAGTACAGTACATCTTTGAATCGAAAAAATGAACTAATTGTACGTTTATTAACCAATATATTGCGTGAGGAAATTTCAGGAAAATATTTAGAAATGAGATTAGTGAGATCTAGTTTTAATTTTTCTGACTGATAACCAAAGTAAAATACTGGATTCATATTCAGCTAGTTTTGACCTTCGAATGTTAGAGTCATTGTATATACATACGTTCAAACCCCCGTTAAATGACATGCAGTGCTCATATCAACTAAAATTTGTAAACCGCTAACTTCTGTCCGTGTTTCAGCGTAGGAAGTGTTAGAAACTTTGACCGCCGCCTTCCTATTTCATTGATGTCCATATTGCTATTCTCCTTGAGCCTGTCAATGTATGAATTTTTCTTTATCTCTGTGAACTGTACTTAGGTTGTGTCTTTGTATTTTGCAGATCTTGTTGCGAATGAGCCTAGTGCTCAAAACGTTCAAACCAAATGTTTTTAAAATACTTGTTTGCTGTTTTATTCCTTTAGAAAAATAAAGTATATACCGTTTTTAACTAAGAAATTTTTAATGGAATGAAGATATGACTAATATAAATTGCATGAAAGGGAATCGAGGTTTGGTTATCTTATCTTCAGACTTCTCAAACCCCTCAGGGGGATACAACTATTGTAGCCATGGGAATTAGCAATCCCTGGGAGAAAATGTGTGAAGGCCTGAGCTGAGAGGTAGGCCTTCTTTTTGTTGAAATAAAATGATCTTCTTGTCATGTTAAGGACAATCTTTTTTTGGTTCACTGCTGTGCTCTTTTTTAGCTCCTACTTCTGTCTTCTTTGACTTTCATCTTGCTTCAGAAACTTTTTTCTCTACTTACTGTTTCTATGCCCCCTTTTGCATAGATTCTGCATTTCCTTAACACCATACTAAATGGTGCTTTCCTCTTTCCTTTCTTTGGAACACTAACTGGTTAGGGAGGCTTGAACTAACATCTAATCTAAGATCTCTCAAAACTTCCATTGTGCAATGGCAGTTTTGTTTTTCCTATGCAATTGAAAAGTAAGCTCCAAAGCTGGACCTATTATAGTTAACCTTTAAACCTCTTAACACGTTGACTGCCATGGGTTGAACTGAATTTCAGTGTTCAACTCGAATTTACGTTTTAAAATTGTTAGAATATTTATAAATACCAAACATAAACTGGGTCTACTGAATACCATTAATTTTAAAAGATTGTTTGAGCTTTTTCAAACAACCCATCGATGGGTCATTGTGCAGCAAGACAAATTTGAGCACAACCCACCAGTGGGTCGTATTGCAGTCCATGTGTTAAAGGCTAGTGTTGACTTATGTCAATCTACTGTGACTGGCTTATTTGTAACTGACAGCTAACAGGTTAAGGAGGCCTAGAGTAACTTTACTATTCTAACATTACCATGACACACAACAAGTGAGATGTTAGGATTGAGTGCTGGACCCTCAAGGGCTAGGGCTTCATTGCATGTGAATACTACTAGATAGCAGGCCGTTTTTATTAGCTTGTCTGCAAGAATTTGCTGTGTGTTGTGCTCGATTTTTGACTGGCTTTCCATCTATCTTCAGCTACTCACGATTCAAGTTTACATGCTACTGCTTACAAGATTTGTTCACTTCTATCCAGCCTCTCCATTTTTCCATTGTATTTTGATTCAATGACCAAGGTTATTACTTTTGTTCTAGGTGCAGCAACAGCAGTATCGGCATAGGCGGGAGCTTCTTCTCACCGAGTGGCAGCATCAGTAATGGCACTGGCAGCAAGGGCGGCGCAAACAGCAGCACAGCAACTGCAGGGGAAGAAAGTACCGAGACATCAGGCGCAGGAGGAGGCGGTGGCGCTCCCGTGGTGACTGAGTCCAACACCATGTCCAAAGGTAGAGGCGGCCGAGCTGGCCACAGTGGCGGCTCTCCAGAGAAGGCTGGTGACGCTGGGCGTGCGGGAGAGCGGTCTCCAGATAGGAGCGGGGGGGAGATGTCAACATCACAGTCTCCCTCCCCTCGCGTTGGGCCAGCTGGTATGAGGGGTCGACGGTTAGGGGTGTTGCCTAACTCTTCCATCCCTTACAAACCGGGGATGCCTCGTCGGGATGATATGATGAAACGGCCTCGAGGTGGACGCGGCACCATGGTCGAGGAGTACCCGTGCCCCCGCAATCCTCCCACCATTACGACCATCAAGTCGCCTTTCAAAGTCCGGAGACCGGGCATGCCGGGGCCGCACGGCCGCAGAAAAACGGGCCACCCGCCCGTGCCGCCTCTCGCTGAGGAGGAGCCGAGCGCCGCGGAGACCCCGAGCGTGGCGGAGGAGGTTGTGTTGCGGCCCCCTCAGCCGCCACCGCAGCAGCAGCAGCAGGAGCCGCCGCCACCTCCAGCGGACGGTGAGGTCATCAGCGAAAAGGAGAAGCAGCAGGGTGAGGAGAAGGAGCGGGATGAGAAGGATGAAGATGGTTCAATGAAGCAAAATGATAAAGATGACGATATTGATGAGGCTGTGGACAAGTCCCCGGGATCGCGCTATCTCAAGTTTGAGAATGAGATCGGCCGTGGATCCTTCAAGACCGTCTACAGAGGCGTCGATACCGAGACTGGTGTGGACGTGGCTTGGTGCGAACTCCTGGTAAGTACCCTAGCTCAGTTCTTGATATAACGTGCCAAAATTTTGAAACGTATTTTGCATTTTCATCATTTTGTGCTTCATTTTCAATTTTCATTTGGTTCGCGTTATATAAGAAATACTGAATGTAAGGAAATGATCTAGCTTGAATTGTGTTCCTACTGTCCGCAAACTGAAGTGCGGTATGATTTTCACTTCTCTGTAACACAATCGCAATTTTTTGAATCTATGATTATTTTCTATCGTGAGCAGCGTAAAAGGTACTTACGATAAACTGCAAGTGTTGATAAGAATGCGATGAATATTTTTCAAGGGGTAATTTTTTCTCGTTGCTCGTAAAATTATTCTCAAAATTGACCTAAAATATCGTAAATTATCACTTAAAATTAGGTAAAGGTTCTGCGCTCTGTGGCAGCTCTTTCCTACTTACCATTGGAATATCCACGACTAATAATTCTGACTATAGTGAAGCTGCTCCCATTGCATTGCGTTAATTTTGCCATGGGAATATCTTGGAATAACTGCAGTGCAGTACGAAATAAGTTCTTCGTTTGAGAACATTTTTTTCATTATGTAGTTTCTAATGAAGACTTCAATGGCTGGTCATCCTACTCGTGGTCCTTGCGCTGGTAAATCACGGACCTTCTTCACGATGTTGGTGGTGATTCTTTTGTTGGCTTATTTAATCATCATCTTCACTACACTTTAGCGTTCGGGTGATGCTTACTGACTGTGGACGATGTATGCATAGTCTTTTTTATACTAATTGATGAATAAACATTCCATTATCATTCGGGGATGATTATTCGTCAGGTGATCTGTAGTTGGTAGACAGGCCTATGTTCTGACAAAACTAATGTAGTTCCAATTTTTCTGTTTTTCCAATTAAAATACTGCGCAGTAATAATATCAAGATTCTAAAATTACATGCTGATCCATATGAATACTTTGAAGTCATTAGCACTTGATAGATTATGGTTGGAATGCTACACACTTGTCGACAAGATATGTAAAAACCCACCCTACACATTTTCGGGATAATTTTAAATGTGAATATTTTTTACCGCATATTCATTGATGGTCAAAGTATTTTCCTGAGTAAAAAATTGCAGCTTATTGTTAGTCTCGTTGGTCTTAGTTTGAAAGCGTGTTTTGAGCAGTGCTTACTCATTGGTTTACTATGAAGCCGAGTTCTATACACTCGTACTTGAGGGGTAATAAAACCGGCTCGATTGCAACTTGCACGTAGACAGAGTTAGACATATGACTCAAGCTATCTGTGCTTAATAGCTATCTCCTTCCTGGTACGAATAGCCCCATCAAAGGGTCTGCTTCTGTGCTGAAAAGGATTTTTACCGAAGTCCGGTAACCTGAAACCAAACTAAAGCTTGCCATTTGTTGCATTTAACTCGTGTCCATTGTTATTCTGCGATTCAGTCGATCGAGCAAAGGACCAGTGCGACAGTCTATTCGGTGGCGCGTTGAGCGTTATCAAAGCTAGGTATTCCGTAAAGGAGTCCCTCCAGTCCTCTTACCGTAACACATCGTGTTGTCCCTGTCTTCTCTTCGCGTACTTGGTGTAGCCGACACTTGCCAATTTTCACGTTGGTGTTCATGTCGTCTTTATTTTGTTCATGCCGTTTCTAATTTTATTTGAGCGATTTTACTCGTCTGAACGTTTCTCGATTTTATGAAGTTATTAAGTTACACCTTCGATTTATTAGCCTCAGTTTCCACAATTTCGTCAATTATCATTTTAACAAATAGCCAGGACCAATTTTTGTCTACGTAAGTTGACTTTTCATGAGATGGTGCAGCTCGGGGATCGATTGTGCTGGCTGATAGGGGCATGCGTCACAAAATCCTCAAATAAAGCAATTGCAGCATTCAATCTCGTATTGCTGTTAGAGGACGGATTAAGATAAGAATTTCTATGGTGACGTACGATAGATCTAACGTCATAGCCATTAGTAGTTGAACAATTGAAACGATTCGAATTAGGATGTTGAACAACAGGAGTTCCCAAAAATGCACTCAATCTTTAACTGCCCTGTACTCTTGTATTTTGTTTTGATGTGTTTATTGAATTAGATGCGAGTCTGAGTTGAATCAAAGATAAAAACATAACATTTATTAAAGGTGTACATTGATGAAAGGTAAATGTCCTTAAAAAACTTACTTGCGCACTGAACAAATGCGAAAATTACACGAGTAATCATCAGCCAAAGGATGAATTCATTTTTTGGGGACACTATGGTATGCTTGGGAATTAGCGCTCCCACGAGGAAAATGTCATGTTCTGAACTGATGGTTAGGTATGGCATTAGTTGAAATGGAAGAGGTTTTTTTTCAATAACGGATCTTTTGTTTTCCGTTTACCACTGTCCGGTTTTCAGCACCTCCTACTTTCTTCAATAAACTTCTTTTCAAATTAATGTTTCTATGCGCATACAATCTTGTGTGGGAACACAAAATCTGTGTACGTAGTGCAAAGTTTCCCCGTTTCCTTATTCTAAACTAAATGGTGTCATCCTTCCTATGTTAGGAAACACCTTTGTTGAGATTAGGAGGGAGCTCTAACCAACTTATATAATCCAACAAATCAAATGATAAATAACTAAATTTTTAATCGTGGTCCTGAAGAGTTGAAGTATTTTGTTGAAGACGAAGTATGGGCTCGTGCAAGTAGCCTGGTCTGAAATGGACTTAAGAACTAAAAGTATTGTATTAGGAAATTACACAATTTTTTTACAACCAAATGAGAGCCCTGCTTCTTAACCTTTTTTTTTTACTATGCATTGCCTCTAATGGCGCTCTTCATTTAGCTGTGTTTCGCCCTGCACGTTAGAGCTCATCTTCGGAATCATGAAAGAAGCGAATTTTGGCGTGACAGTTGGTGACAAATTTGCTGCTGTTGCCCAACTTGCATATTTTAAAGTGAAATAGGAAATATTCAGGAAGGAGCGGGCAACGGTTGTGCAATTTATGTGCGTCAGTTGCAGCAACATACGTAAACACGCCGTGTTTGATTGTGACCGGCGTTAGACACAGTCTCACGCTGCTGCATTTAGCGCTGCAGAATGCAGGCATTAATTTGCTAAACGGTGGCGCATCTGGTTGGCGAAAAGTTGCATCCTGTCGACAGCATTGCTCTCAAACGAATTTTAAATGCCCGTGTTGAGTTACTCAGAATAGCTATTTCCGCATTTGTTAGGGCGAAATGCGAAAGACGTGCGTTCCTTCACACTTGAACGAGGATGAAGGAGAGAACGATGATGTTTGTGCCGAGGGCGTTGTGGCTATTTCAGTGTGCATGAAGGGTTCAAACTGTCCTGCGTGAACCTAACAACGGGAAAGAAACCTCATATGGTTGCTTGAAAAGACGGTATAGGCTATGATAAGGAACAACACTAAGAGGTCCTTGCGCAACGAACGATATAGGCAGGTTGCAATGCGCGGATGTGGTTGATCGTGATACGGAGTGGAACGTGTCGCCATCGGAGCGCTTGTTGCCTAGTCCCTGGCGCTCTTTTTGCTCTGCTCAACCTGGCCATTGTGTGCGAGCGGAGGCTTCTCAGCTGATGCAGTGCAGAGGCTCGATCCAGACTTGCTCGGCACCGTGATTGCCTGTCCGCTTCTTTGTGCTCCCGATATTTGGTGTTTGTTGCAAGACTTCTGGCTGTCCATCTAAGTGCTCACGAAACATCAAACTAAAGCGGGAAAACCTGCGCTCCTTTTATGTTTGGTTCTTCCTATTGCTATCAAAGCGAACGCGTCATTCGCACACCCAAAATCAAGTATCAGTTCTTTGGATTACTTAGAGCTATGCGTAGCTTTGTATTATACTAATGTAAAGTTATAAGTCCAGTTCTAAAGTTACAGATATTGAAACTTTCCTTTCATTTGTGAACACGGTTCCCCTCAGGGGGATACAACTATTGTATCTATGGGAATTAGCACTCCCAGGGGGAAAATGTGAGGGCCTGAGCTGAGAGTTAGGTAGGCCTTCTTTTTGTTGAAATAAAATTCTTTTTTGTTATGTTAAGGACCTTTTTTTCAGTTCGCTCCCCTCAGGGGGATACAAACATTGTATCTATTGGAATTATAATGTGAGGGTCCGAGCTAAAGGTTAGGTAGGCTCTCTTTTTGTTAAAATAGAATAGGTTTTTGTTTTGTAATGGACCATCTTTTTTTCGGTTCTCTGCTATCCTGGTTTTTCAGCACCTACTACTTTCTTCTTCAACTTTGATCTTGTTTCATGAACTTCTTTCTCATCTTACTGTTTCTATGCCCTTTCTGCATAGATTCCGCGTTTCCTTATCTCCATACTAAATGGTACCTTCCTCCTTCCTCTCTTCGATACGTTTTTTTTTATCGGTTAGGAAGGCTTAAACTAACATATAATCTAATCTTTGAGCATAGTTTTAAAATGTGAAATGAGATGAGCTCTTTTTTCATGAAATTGATGGAGTAGAGAAAAAATTACTTGTATATTATTTCGAAAATCTTAATTTGAGGTGATAATGAAGTATATTAGAATCATGTTGGAGTTCAAGAGGCATGTGCCCGGTCAGAGCGCATGTTGTTGCAAAGCCTGGGTCAATTTAGTCCTAGTTCGCTAAATGCACGCGTTTCCTGCAATGAGGCTCCCTACCAATCTAAGTGCAGTTCCACGATGTTCATTATTGTGCGCTGCTATCTCGTGTATGTGTTTCTTTGGCTGGACTTCATCCCGTTTCTTAATCTCGACCAAATGTGAAGGCCTGTGCTGTTCCATGGCCTATTCTGTGAAACAATGCGCCATTAGTTTGATGAGACTATCGAGGCTGATATTCATGGGACATTGCGTTGCGAGGTCTATGTGTTTGTCAGTAATGAACGTTTTTGACTTTTTTTCTCGAATGAAGGCCAGTTCTCCACCACTTGTTTCAATAGCGTTCATTCCATCCTAATCAGCTTTCGTACGAGCGAGTGTAATTACCATCCGGCGAACTATTTTCATGCGACTATTTCACCTTGTTTTAGACTCCCATCAGGAGGAAACAATTATTGTATTTATGGGAATTGGTTATTTCAGGTGATGAACGGTCTCGAGCGGGAGGTTAGGCAGGTCTTTTTTGGAATGATATAGGATTTTGGGTTTGTTGTGGCCTGTCTTTTTCTTTTCACTGCCCTCTCTTTTTAGTGCCCATCGTTTTTTCTTCACCTTGAGCCGTGTTTCATAAACTTTCAGGTTTGCTTTTCCTATGTGGAGACACATTGTGCATAG
>JACJUY010000172.1:43222-79503 GCA_014220935.1 Platorchestia sp. MABIK | reverse complement strand
AAAATAGAATTTTCGGCTACTTCTTTATTGAATTTTCAAAAACTTTAAAATGCACCTTCAACTTTATTTAATTAGTACGATTTTTGTTAGCCTGTCATATACTTTGAGAAATGGAAATTGGGTCAAACTATATTGGTGATAGTTTTAAAAGTATAATAATTTTATGTCGCTACTGCGTTTAACTATTCATGGAACATTGCTCTCACTGACCGTACGTGACTCATCGGGAATTTAAAGTTATAAGTTCAGTTAGCGGGCCTGATTAAACGCTGTAATTTCAACAGTTAGAGAACTAATTTACTAGGTATGAATAGGCTGTTTATTTGCTTATGCTTTTCCTTTCATGATTTATGACTTTAATTTTTATGATAAAATACGTATTATAGGAAAGTATGGGTAAAGTATCGGCCGGATTTTGCCGATACCGATACCAGTAAAATGACCGATACTTGCCGATACCGATACATCGGTACATCACTAGTACATACTACAACTATTGAAATAGATAAAACTTGATAAAATATATAAAAATGTGCGAGCAAATTATGTTTCTAATCCTAATGAAAACTGCTCATCAGCGTACTGTGTTTAAAAGCGAAAAAACGGCGTATATTTACCGATCAGGTAAAGGTGTCTGGATGAATCAAGACACTTGGTCAATTTCACTTTTCAGTGTCAATGTTGTGCACAGGAAAGCTGTAATGGCACACTGAATTTCTAACAGCATTGTAATTATGGTATAAATTGGTTAGAAATTTATTGTATAAAAATCTAAATTTGAGTTATGAAGAGTAAAAATTTCCTTTGAAGGTCCCCCAGCTGTGTGGGAGCTTACCTGATGACCACCGAATGTTCAGCTTACACTCCCTTGTTAAAGTTAAATCTTATTGCTGGAGAAACTAAAGGCCGACGTTATTTCTAAATATAAGCGAGTTCGGTGGCATTTGTGACATTGTTTCAACTTCATAACGGCAAAGCCGGGCGTATTGTTATTATGGGCTGGGGTATTTACTTCAACTGTCACTGAGCAAGAATTTATCACTAGCTAACTTTAGAACTAGGCACTGAAGGGGTGTGGAAGCGCTTAGTGAATGAGTTTCATATCAGTTCATAATTTATTAAGAGCAATAGATGTTACCATTACTGTTTAGCATTTCAATAATAGTATGTATCGTAATATGGATAAAGATTCTAAAAGTGCGTAAGTTTTGAGTACCGGATACAGTAGGGATTACTTGTAATACTCCAATGTAGAGTAGGTCTCATTTTTATTTGTTGCAGCTGTGGAGGGAGCGTTTGCAAGGAGACCGTTAGCTCCGAAATTCCTGTTCCTGATTCTATGCGTAGAATATCCTGTGTGGGAACGCACTCTTGTGCATAGATTCTCCATTTTTTAGACTGTAAGAAATGGAACGTTCTCTTTCTTCTGTGACCACATTTTGCGGTGGAAACGAAGCTTTGAACAACTAGTACCATCTACGATGTATGCATCTGCTGGCAAAGTCAGATTTGGACAACAGGTGCATGAACTCTTGAGGTGAAAGAAATTAATTTTCTCCCTCAGTGAGATACAACTGTTGTATAATTAGGGATTAGCTTTCGCAGGGGGAAAATGTGGGGTCCCGAGTTTAAGGTTATGTAAGCTTTTCTTTATTGAAATGATTTTTTTAACGGATCATCCTTTTCTAGTTAATTCTTCTTTGTTTCAGCTTCTATTACTTTCTTCTTTTACTTATATATTGTTTGATTGATTTTTCTCAATTTCACTAGTGCTAAGCGCAGGGCGAGGGAACTTGTCTTTTGGATAAAAGATTTCCCGCTCTCTTAATTTCAAATTGAATGGCGTCTTGCTCCTCCCTCTCTTGAGAACACCTATGCTGTGGTCGGGGAGTCGCAAACTCTCATCTGATCTAAACCAACTTACTTTTTCATGTGTTTTCCAAAGGATTCCGAGGAACGTAAGGACTGCATATAGCTCTTGTTTTGGGGAACCGTACGCAAGTGAAGGCTGCTAAAAAACATTGATAGAGGAGATTTGTGATAGAAGAATCAGCGAGTCATAACGAGAAACTTGACATATAAAAATATTTTTAAAAAACTTGATTTGGTCATGCAGAAGGAATAACTTGGTAATATCTGAATAGGTCTTCATTGTATTTCAAGGTTTTTGTACTGTTAATTTAAACATAATGTAAACTTTAGATACTCATTGTGATCTATTAAAACTTGCGAAATTCTGAATTAAATATTTTTGCTTTGTTTTCAGGTTTAAGAATCAAGAAAGTATTGTTACGTTCTAGTTTCATAACATCAATGTTGGGATGCGTGGAATTGAGCATTTTTCTGCATTTATTTTTTACGGTGCTACTGAAATTCGTTTTCCTTGTCCTAACTCTGCGTGTCGCCGAATGATTTGATCGTGCTCACATTCACTTAAAAGATCAGTGAACCCTAGTGGTGTAAACTTTTTGATATAATTTTCTAGGACGCCGGATAGGCAACAGGTTTAAGTTCGTTAAATTTGTCCGTCCTGTGCTGAGGACCAGCGTCCTCAAGGCAGATACTGTTAGGTTAGCTCAGCCATAGATGTGCTTTTGGGGCTTTTGTCTTTCCTGCCCACTTTTCTTCGTTTCCATGCCTGCGAAGCATGGAAACGAGTAAAAATTTTTTTTTGTGGTTTCTTCCTCATTTTTTCTTGATTTACTGTTTCTATTCATCAGGTATCCTCTGTAGGGACACGTCTTGTGCATAAATTCCCTCTTTTCTGTAGTCAATTCAAAATGGTCTGTTCTCTTCGTTTTCTCAAGAACGCCTTTGTTGTGGTTGAGTGAGAAGTCTTAAAATAATTTAAAAATATTAGAAATGTAATTTTTTGCAATGAAAAAATCGCTAGAAGCGTCTCTCAACATAGAAATATTCTTTCCGCCTATTTTAGAAAATCCGTAAACATTTACCTCTCATTGTTTTTTTCGGGTCCGTCAATGCGAGTAATGCAATGTATGGTTACAAGAAATATTTTACAACTTTCTTAATAAAATTCCCTGAATTCATTCGTATTTATTATGGGCTTCTTTATTACCAAGACAACGTTTAAGTATGTGACGTCACACTTGGGTTCAATAATAGCGAATATATCTTATGTGCCAAGGGAAAAACGGTTTTTGTCAATCATTAATCGAGACTATGTGGAAGACACTTCAGTTTCTTCCAACACTAATGCTATTCATATTCCTTGTACTCTCGAACGTGATGTTGGGAAGTGTCGCCATGCAGCTCTTCTTCGGGATTTCCCGGCCCGCAGGAAAGAGATTCTCTAGCTGCTCCTATAGAAGCTGCGTTATTAGTGTCTATCTTATCGTTATTAGTGTTGAAATAAGTGTTTTTATTATGTCAAGGACCCCCTTTTTTCGGTTCACTGTTATGTTTTTCAGCACCTACTACTTTCTTCTTCAACTTTTATCTTGTTTCATGAACTTCTTTCTCAACTTACTGTTTCTATGCTCCTTTTGCATAGATTCTGCGTTCCCGTATCTATCTCCATACAAAATGGTGCCTTCCTCCTTCCTGTCTATGAAATGCTTTTTTTGCGGTTAGGGAGGCTTAAACTAACATATAATCTAATGAAATCGGTAGGTGTTAATGCTGGATTTCGATGGGAATAGGGTTCCATTTTCATCTCATTTCGGGGAGATGGTCCCTCCAGAAGCATAAGATGAGCAGCAATAGGTTCAGGTCAGTTTGTCAATCCTATTAGGTTTAGATTTGCACTTTCAGGCCGGATTTAGTTAAATTACTTCAGCTATGAATAGGCCTTTGAGACTTTCATCCTTCGCACCCACTTCTATCTTCGCCTTTTCTCCTTTGTTTTTTTCCGTTTCTTCCTGACTTGTTTCGATGCACCGTGTTCTCTTTGTGTGAACACGTCTTGTGCGCGAATTCCTTGTTTTTTGCACTCCTTACTAGAAGGGTTGTACTCGTTCTTGGGATAGCCTTTGTTGTGGCTTGGGAGTTTTAACTTACTAATATTCTGGTAATTCGACGAATTTTGAGGTTATCGGAGGTCGAAGAAGAGTCTAAAATTTTGGAATCGGTTGCGGGTATGGATATGTTGCATTTTGTCGGCATGATTGCGCACTGCAGAGGCAGAATGCGATGAGTGAATGAGATTATAAATGGTCTTTGTTTCCTTCAAATAAAGACAATAATGTAATATCTATTGAAGAGAGCACTAAAGGCCATTTTAATACTAATTTCCGTATTTTGGAGCGCTGTCTGAAGAGCTGTCACGTGTGCCAAAATTACTATGTGCTAAATATTTCCATAACCTTCATTGCCGCGTCGCTGTGGTTAATAATTTTAAGGTTGCTTCTTTTTTTTCCGGTATAAGTATTCGCTTCCCATTGATTGCGGGCCTCTTTGGTTTACGTTTACAGCTGTGTTCAGTGCACATAGTCGTACGGCGTCACGGAATTTTTAAATCCCAGTTGCAGAGCATCGAGGTAGAAGCTTCCGTACTTCAACTAGCACACCCATCTACTAGAAAAATGTGTATCTCCTGATATCCGCTGCCAATTTCAAATTTCTGAAATTGGCCTATGTGGCATTTCGGCGAGCTCCTGCTGTCGCGGTCTTTTGCCTGAAATCGTCGTTATTTCCCTCTGTGCGAGGTGGTGGTAATCGTTCATTTTCTCATTTGCTTTTGAAACCTCCTTGTTTATCATGTAAGACTTCGTCGAGGGATTGTTATGTAAAATTTAAAAATGTGATAGTCACTATATCAAGGGTTTCATCAGGTCTCTTGTAAAATTTGCGAGCACACTTCCATCGTTCGTTTGTCCCGCTTTGATTGGGGAAAGAAGAGAATACAATGAGCGAGGCAAGCGACACGAGTCCTTCATTTGGAGGAACGTATGGTAATTTAGAGCGCTCAGACGAGCCGATGTTAATCCGAATGTAGTCCTGTCCTTCTCTTTTTGATGTTTTCGTGGTGCCGAGTGCCGCATCGCCTCCCTGCACCCGGCCGTGTTGACCTGTGCTCTTCTGACGACGCCTGATAACTGGTGATAGGCTGCTGCTGATAGTCCTTATCTTGTTCGTTTTTGCTTGCGCTGATAATGAGGACATTCCTCCTCTTCGTTTGATAATTTTCTTAAAGGTTTTCAGTTGGAAAAACCTCTCGGTACTTCTCATAGTTTTCTTATCGATGTGGTGCGTTGTTATTGTGTCCTAATGGGCTTGCTTTAGAGTCGTCCAGTTATAGGAGTTCACAACAGAAATTCTACGCCCTATTAGCTGCTCTTCTACCTCCTAGATAAACTAAAGATGTATGCTGACCAAGATGAAACGTGCGTTTGCTGGTGTGTTCAGATAACAAGTTACTTCGTTAGTAAAGATGATCACTTTTGTTCAACAAATGGTGGTCGAGCCATGACAATTTGACCCGTCGACTCGTATGACTGCGCGCAGTTTCAGATTGCCTGCTAGTTGCTCTTGTGCTCTTCAATGCGTTTCCAACTCTAACTTTTTTGTAGCGATAGTTCTCGTTGTTTTGATGCGCTGATGGAGCCTCAGAGCACTGAAGGTCAGCGATGTTGTTTTTCGTGATCAAGTTATTTGGGGCCTGCGTTGTCACCGCAATTTATCAAGCGTCACTTTTCCGAATGACTATCTTTTAAATATCAGAAATTGATTCGACCCCTCTCTATTTTTACATCTTATCAGGTCTGCGGACTATGTGTGAAAATTTACCAAGTTCATCGCTAGCATATTCTCTTAATTCATGCACGTACTGTTATAGCAACCGGTATATGGTGTGCCCATAATCGCAGGAAGCGTTAACATGTAGCTTGTATAAGCCCGTTAGGCTAATAAGTTTGCCATCTGTTGCCGAAAGCATCACAGGTCTTCGTACTAAAACCTGACACCGCTGCTAAGCGATACAACGAACGGGCGCCCAAGGTAATCATTTAAGAAACATCGGTGCTGTTAATAGGCGTCTCCCATGCGGTGTCGGTACGAAGAGGCATCCCGCACCTCTGCTTGCAGACCCTGACTTCGCCTCTTTCTTATCGATCAGTGCTTGCGTCGCTGCCGCTTGCCTGCACTGCCTGAACCCTCCCTCTTTTCCCTAGAAAAATCCTCCGCTGACTTTGCTTCTTCATCGTACCTTCTATTTCTTCCTGTTTGCAATGGTTCAACGTATAGTGCTTCATTTCCCTCTGCTTGGGGGAATATATGAGGTTCCGAGCTAGAGGTTAGTAGGCTTGCTTGTAGTCGAAGAGTAATATTTTCATACACTGTTACGGACCGACCATCTTTTCGGTTCACTATATAATGTCCTTTATTCAGCAGCTATTACTTTGTTCATAAACCTCTATTTTGCTTCATAAACTTCTTCTAATCTTTCTGTTTCGATGTGAAGGGTGTCGTGACACAACTTTTGCATAGATTCCCCGTTCCCTTAATTCTTACTGAATGGTGGATTCTTCCTCTCTTGAAAACCCCTCTGTTGTGGTTAGGGAGACTAGAGCTAATTCATATTTTAGCTGATCTAATTTTCATGCTCATGTCAACACAGAACTCTCCCCTCAGGGGAATTTTGTATCTATTTTATCTATGCGAATTTGTACTCCCAAAGGAAAAATGTGAGGTCCCGAGCCAACGGTCAAGAAGGTCTTCTTTTTGTTGAAATATTAGGTACTTCTTTTTTGGTTATGTTTAGGACCATCTTTTTTCGGTTGACTGCTGTCCTGTTTTTCATCACTTACCGTTTTCTCTTCAACTTTTGTCTTGTTTCATTTCTTGTTCTGTATATTCGGAGGAGTTAAATTGTCAAGGGAGTGGTGGCCCCTCAGGGGGATACAACTATTGTATCTATGGGAATTAGCGCTCCCAGGGGGACAATGCGAGGGCCCGAGCTAATGGTTAGGTAGGCTTTCTTTTTGTTGAAATAACATAGGTTTTCGTTTTGTTACGGACCAACTTTGTTTCGGTTCACTGCTGTCTTGTTTTTTCAACACCTACTACTTTCTTCTTCAACTTTGATCTTGTTTCATGAACTTCTTTCTCATTTTACCGTTTCTATGCCCTTTCTGCATAGATTCCACGTTCCCTAAACTCCATACTAAATGGTGCCTTCTTCCTTCCTCTCTTTGGATCTCCTTTGTTGAGGATAGGGAGGCTTAAGCTAACTAATAATCTAATCAAGGGAGTGGTGGAACTAATGCATCGTTATAAACTGTCCAACGCGAAGCGTAGATAAATTTCATTGCGTTGTCTTCGAGCTGCATTTAACCACCGCATGGCAAAGTCTTCTACTTTCTTGTCGACTTGACGTACGTGTACTGACCCTGCGCCCGGACTCGGAACGACAGCTTTATTGTGCGAATTGTTTCATAAATCTTGAGGAGCTTCTAATCATCTCTCTACGACACGAGGCTTGTGTTGCGTCGGAGTATGCAAATCAAAACGGCCGAACAGATGTCAACAAGTACACTTTTCTGCTACTCTGGTAATTTCGTGTTGCAGCTTATAATCAAAAGCGAAAATACTATTTCTGGCTTCGAAAATAACATAATATCATAGTTTCGAGTTAATGTCAATAGCTATTATTAGGAAAAACGAGCACCTTGTTATTTTGAAATTCTGCGAAGGAACGCACAAACCTGTCATAAAGAAGTGGATGTGATTTAAAATTTTGGAAAGTGAAAGTTCCTCCTTCGGTTGGAGGAGAGTGTAATGTCGGTTGATATGGTTTTTTATCATCTATAAATCAGTCGTGTTCGAGTAACGTCTTATTGTGAGATTCCGAGCTGCGAGTTACGAAGCCCTTTTTATGGTTGAATTAGAGTAGTTTTTGTTTTGTCCGGTACCAACTTTTTTCTGGTACACTGCTGTTCTATTTTTCATCACTTGTTACTTTCTTCTTCAACTTTTATTTTGTTTCATTAACTTCCCTCTTCACGTCCCGTTTCTGTACGCAGGAGATCTTGTGTATAGAAACACACTTTTTGCTTAAATTGCCCTTTCCCTCACCTTTGTACTAAATGGTGCCATCTTCTTACGTTTCTCTGGAGCATTTGCCGAGGGTTAAGGAGGCTTCAACTAGTCTAATCTGGTGTTGAGTTTGGTGTTCACGGAATTAGTTCATGAGGGCGTCGGTTGGTGGTATTTAGTGATCAACCCTCAACAAAATGGTTCTATGCTATGTGTAATTTCTGGATTGCTGGACCTAAGTATATGAAGTAGTTTGGCAATGTTTAACCAAATTAGGCAATGTGTAATTATTCAGGTACAGTTATGTAAAACTAGTGTACAGCTTCGACAGGAAATTCACAATTTTATGGAATTTAGGCATAATAAAGCCGTGTGTTCTGCAGTAGTTGAAATCTCTTTGATATCCGCCTTCTGGTATTTTTTGCTCAACTCGTGTTGTAATCCAGGTGAGTATTAACATTATTTGTAGAAGCTACGTCACTCGCGGCAGAGGTCAAAATTTTTATACGGGAAGGATTTGACCTCCAGCCAGTGCTAACTAGACCTTGACCGTGAATTTGATCGTCAATCGCAGGCACGTTAGCCTCAGCGTGAAGTTGATCTTCAGTCCCTTACTGACGCAAAAATAGAGGTTAGTCCTGTAATCGATACCTCAGGTGGGCGTTAATTGAATACTTGGATGTTGCCTGTTGCAAATATTAGACCATGGGATTTGTTTCGCCTCGTCAGTGGTATTGGAACGTTTTGCTTGTGGATGACAGTGAAGATTTGGCACATTATAGCCCTATGCGTTCATTTTCTCCCTTGAGCTTAATGCAAAAAAGTAAATTGCGTGGTTCTATGCATGCTTGTCTTTCGTTACTGCCAATGGCTTTTGTTTGTATCATAATTTAACATGTTGGTCGCGATCTGAGCTGTCGGTGTACACGGAGGGAATTTCCATAATGCTGCTGACTGGTCAGTAGTCACAAACTCAATTTTTATAAATACCTAATCAAAACTGAATCAAGGTATTATCCAGTTAACGCTTGTTTTTTTCAAAATTGTTTACTACAATTGACTTGGAATTTGAGTTGAATTTTGAACCCTTCGCGGTCATTGTGTTAACTTTCATACAGATGACTTCTACGGATGAGGTGTCATTTTTATATGTGCTTACTTCCTGACTCCTGTGCTTCCTGTGAAAAAATGGAGAATATTCTTGGATGTAATGTCCATGACGCCATCAGTAGTCTACACCAGCGTCTTGCGGCAGGTCACTCCTCTACATAGCAGTGTACCCACCTTTTGCTGTAAAACGAATTTTTTTCAACTGTGTTTCTGTTTGTGTGTTGTTCTCGCAAGCTGTAAGAAGGTAATTCTTTGAAATGCGTGTAAGTACAGTATGGTAAAAGGGTATGGAAATTATTTTCATGTACAATATTTTTTCCACTTGGTAGCCGGATCCGAAGTTGCGGACTGAGGGCTCGTATGGATCGATGGTTCGTGTCATGTGGCGTTTAGGGGCTGGAGAAGGAAGAATATTGCAGCCAGTAAATTGTTCGTTGTGTGTAGTATTCAAGTAGACGTATAGGACAAGGGTGTGCCAACTGCCAGTTATCTTCTCATTTGAAATTTTTTTTGCTCTTATTGACTGGGGGGGTCTGGAATGAAAATACCGGGAAATATAACATCATTGATGGATGCGTGAGGCTTGCTACCTCGACGAAAGTACGCAGATCTATTTTTATATACGGTGGTAATGATATAGTTTCCGCCCAGTTCCCCCCTCAGGGGATACAACTATTGTATCTATGGGAATTAGCGCTCCCAGGGGGACAATGTGAAGGCCCGAGCTGAGTGAGGTAGGCCTTTTTGTTTAAATAAAACGTTTTTTTACATTAAGGACCATCTTTTTTTCGGTTTACTGCTGTCCTGTTTTTCAGCACCTACTACTTTCTTCTTTAATTTTCATCTTCTAATAATCTAATCTTCCGCCCAGTTCCTCTTCTCCGATTACGTTAGAAGATAATTATAGTTATATGGTGAGCACTCTAACTCCTGAGGGGCAGGTGGCAGTGATGCCAGTTTGTATTGGAATATGGACAATGAAATTTGAATTTAAGAAACTTTGTTTTGAATAATATTGTACGTTCTAAGAATGTTTTCCTCGTGTGTAGATAAGTGCTTTGGATTTCGAGTTCTACACGCACCTTAGGTTCGTTTCTTTGCCCGAAAGTATTGCATCTTGGTACCTCTTTCCGTCCCATTTCTAAGATGTTGGCCATAACACGCCAGATCGTAGCTGTAACAGATGGATTTTACTGTTACTTTCTACTTCTAAGGCTGCCTTGTGCTTACATGTTCACATAAGACGAAATTTCACTTCATTAGCGTCATTTGTTGAGTCGTCATTTGTTTGGGGCACAGCATGTTTGATTCCAGTGTGTGGCGGTATTTTTTTAAAACTAATTTACAAATAAAAATATTTTACTGTGTGCGTCGTATTCATGTTTCGCATCTCTCTGATGTTGCATGGCTGTTTTTTACTGAGGAGCTTGCTTGTTAACATTGCGACGGTTCATTGCTACGTGTCGCTCATGCTTGATGTCTGTGCATCCCTTGTTTGAGTGGACGGTGCCCCTGGCCGCAAGCAGGCAGGCGTGTCCTCAGGGTTTCCTCCCCTCGATCATTACTGTTTCCCTCAGCCAACAGCTGACGAGGCGGAGTTACTCTGGCGCCCGTCACCTCCGCAGCGCAAGACTGGTGAATTGCTCCATGCCCAACCATTTCCTTCCTATGCGCCGCTGTACTTGCATTCTTACCTTAGTTCGAGCTGCGCTATTTGTGCTACGATGGGCTTTGGTGCGTCGTCTAGACGAGAGGAAATGCTTAGCATTACGGTTCAATGCTCCTCGAACGCAGTATGCTTGTGCTTCTCTTGAATTTAAAAAAAAATTTCGGCCAGCCTGTGAGTTGAGAACAACACTTGATGTACCAACTCAGTTTTGCGGCTTGCCATTTTGGTCTGTTTTATGCATATCTGTGGAAGTATTCTTCGGATGACCTTGAAAGCTATTCATGGTTGAGCGCACTAGAAAACTCGCAATGTTCAGGCTTTAGATCCCCTTCTGAACCTTTCTCAGTATTCTTGTTCAGTGAGAGAGGTCCTGACCTGAGCGTTAGTTAGGCCTTCTTTTTGTTGAAACAAATTTTGTTTCTTGTCTTGTTAAGAACCATTTTTTTCGGTTCGCTGCTGTCCTGTTTTCAGTACCTCTGACTTTTTTTTAACTTAAATCGTGTTTCATAACCTTCCTTCTTATCTTACTGTTTCTATGCGCCCGGGATCCTTTGCGGGAACACCATTTGTGCATAGATTACACGTTCCCTTAACTTCTTATTAAATAGTGTCTTCATCCTTCCTCTCTTTGAACATCTTTGTTGTGGCAAAGGAAGGCTAAAACTAATTTATAATCAATCAATCTTGTTCTGTGATATGACTGAATTCTTCGAAAATCTTCATAGTTTCCCGGAATTTACCCCTGGAAACGCATAATAGCTTTCGTGCGCATAAATTTTTCTTTAGTGGAAAGTAATTACTCATTGCTTACCGTACCATGTCGTATTCTGCTGATAATTTCGTACTCTTTTTTAAGGAAGCGTTTGACTCGAGATGTTCCTAGAAGCAAGAAACTGTTCGTCCGTTTTCTGTGTGTGCTGTGGGTGACTGCAGGTCAGCACTTTTACCAACCAGCGATGCCTGGGCGTTTCATTGCTTGGACAAGCGCTTCCTGGCGGGCCATGTCTACTCAGAAAAAGTTGAGTTTGCTTTCAGCCATTGGGCGATAATGGATGAGGTGTGCTCTACAGATACCGTACCGTGTACACGGTATGGAAGAAGAGAGGGAGGAGCTTCGTATTTCATGTATGCTGGATTGTGTATGTGTTCTCTTGGTGTACTTACTTGTCAAGGTCGTGCGTTGGCTAAGCTTCGCAGCTGCGGTGACGCTCTTCTAATGTTCAAAGCTAAGCCTTCTGCTGCTATTGCTTCCTAGTACAGGTATCGTGGCTGCATCATTTTCACCTCACATCGAGAGGTATAGTCGCATGCTACTCGCAAATAACTCGGTACTAATATTTCATGGATGTTTTTCATGTGCCGCCTTGTCTTCGTTGTCAAGCAGAGAGCCATAACCCACGTAAGCGAACATTGACGCAACTTGAAAGAGGCTGGAGAGCCGCCTTGTCATTAATACCCATTTACCATAAAGGAACTTGACGGCATTGGTGGTGTGTCACGTCAGGCACTGCGCCGTAAACTTCTAACGTCCAGGAGCGTGATGTTTGTTGCTCTTCTAAAAGTGATAAAATGATGCTGGGCAAGTCTGACTCCGTATCAGCGTGTTGTAGCAATTACGCAGCCTTTGACCCCGTGCAAATCTTAGCTTGCGCTCGATTGTTTTTTCTCTGGACGTCTTTTATTCAACATTTCGTACTCGTCAATTCATGGAATGTGTGTTCGATGCAATTTCACCGAGTTTCCATCGTGAGCATGTTGCGGAAGTGCGGCAGTGTGTGACGCCGCAGGTGCGCTGGAGAGAAGTAACCTGGCTGGGGCCCCTGGCGATTGCAGCGGCATGCGTGGCACTCGGCGGTCAGCTGTGGGTGTTGTTACCTGCAGCTGCGGCTCTCCCTCCATACCTCGGTGACGCTGTTACCTTCATTTTACTTCCCCGTTATGCCGCCTTCACAGTTTTTGAGCCTGGCTTTCTTCAGTGTCGGTTATTTCAGAAATTTTACAGACGTTTGTAATGGTTTAATTTCTTACATTCACTGATAAAGTGTCGTAAGAACTGTTTTCTAACATTTTATAACTTAGACATAATCTTCGTTATTCTCTTGATGTTAATCCTCATCACCCCTCACGGGGAAACAACTAGTGTATCTATGGGAATTAGCGCTCCCAGGAGAAAATGTGTGAGGACCCGAACTGAGAGTTAGGTAGGCCTTCTTTTTGTTGAAATATGTTTTTTTTTATGTTCAGAACCACTGTTTTTTGGCTTCACTGCTGTCCTGTTTTCAATGCCTACTACTTTCTTCTTCAATTTTTATCTTGTTTCATGAACTTGTTCCTTAACTTACTGTTTCTATGCCCCTTCTGCATAGATTCCGCATTCCCTTACCATCATGCTGAATGGGGGCTTCCTCTGTTCGATACGCTTTTTTGCGGTTAGGGAGGCTTAAACCATCATAAAATCTAATCTAATCCTCATCAGTGAATCTTGAGAAATAGGCGGTCATCTTTTTTCAGACGGCATTAATAAATATTGCGTTGTAAGCTGGTGTCAAGCGAGGGGACGTGTTTGCTTTGTTTCCTGTTCTGTTTGGAGGAGGAAGTCGGCGCACGCAACCCACATTACGATAACGTCGGATGGCTTGCCTCTCTTTCTTTCAAGATTTCATCTTCTCAAAAAGCAAAGTAGTCGGAGGAGCTGCAGTGGTGAAACCTAGTACATATAGCATTCACAGGTGTGTAGCCGCTGTAGCGTCAATTGAAGCGGGACATTCATGTTTGTAACCATGGCGTTGCGTTTTCTCTTGCCGTTGGGGATACATCAATGAAAATTTATGATTCTAACGGGGAAAATGTGAGGTTTCGAGTTGACGGTAAGGTAGGCCTTTTGTTCGAATAGAATTTTTTTTGTTCTGTTACAGAACACCTTTTTTTCGGTTCAACTACTGCCCTGTTTTTCAGCACTTGTCTTCTTTTTCAACTCATATCTAGTTTCATAAACTCATTTCCCAACTTGGCTGTTTCTATGTGCAGTGGATTTAGTGTGGGAACACACTTCGTGGATAGATTTCCAGTCCCCTTAACTCCATACTGAAAGGTGCCTTCCTCTCCTAGAACACCTTTGTTGTGGTTAGGGAGACTTGAACTGACATCAAAACTAATGTAAACAAATTGTAAAAGTTCAAAGTAAAAATTTAGTTTTCCCATCTCCCCTGCGGTGAGGCCTAGTAATGTCAATTATTTTCGTTCCATTACGAAACATGTTATGGTATTACACGGGATTCATTAGTGTATATCCAATCCCTCACTGACGGTGCATTGCGGCAGTGAGCTGTATATTTCACCTTAATTTTCCACAGAAAGTGTACAATGCGACAAAAAGAAATTTTCTCATTCGTTTTGACGACTCTGAATAACGTGTGTTCGGATAATAAAACTCTGAGATGTTGATGTATCTTGCAAGAGGGGCTTGTGCAGATTTACCAGGCTTTCCTATACGCTGCATCCGTTCAACCATCAATCTGGCTCTGCCCGCTTCAGGCTGCGCTGAGAGCACTCCTTCATCTTTAACGACTGCCTTCTCTTGCGTGCGGTTCCCTTCTTTTCAAAATGGGAGCAATACTGTCTGTTTCTTGTGTTGTATTGTGCCTCAAGTTACGGGCTTCTAGTGCGAGTAACTACAGTAATCTGCACTAGCTGAGACGTGGACCTTGGAGCGGTTCGCCGAACTCGGTCTTCGTCGAACTATGTCCAGACTCGAATGTGGTTTCTTCAGACTTCTTCCTTGTGACCGTCATTCCTTACTGGTCTGCGGCTTCTGAGAGTTGACATCTCCTCTGAGAAACTGGTGCTTGCTCGATCTTGCTGTATGTTAACTTCCATCGGAGTCAGAATTCTCTGTTTTGGGTTGGTAAGGTGCTTGTATTCTGCTTCGTTGTTCATCTTCTTAGCGACAAATGACAAGCTATGTACAATCATTTATACTGTAAGGCTATTTTTTTATTAAGTTTTGGAGATTTTGGAATTTGAAATGTTCGTCCTCACATACGAAACTACGATTTCCATAGTTAAGGGTTGTGTCGAAGCATTGGTAGCAGTTATTGTTACAGTTACAGTCAAAGTTGTAGTATTATTACTTGGGTAGAATACTTAATGCTTCTTATGAATATTTATGAGATTCGGTAGCATCATTTATTCTGATGCTGTTGATACCGGTCTTTAATTGAATTAAATTTACCATCGTTTTAGCATCTGTATTCTGTACATTTTTGAACTTTGCACAGATCTTGTCTGAAATTCTGCCTATTAACATCTGTAGAGGTGTTGGAAATTCTCCGTCGCACACATTTCTTTCAATTTTATTTCAATGGATTCTTTTTAGATTCAATCAGGATACATAGCTGAAACTACGTGCAGGGATTTGAATGGTTTTTATTTTCACGTTTCTACCCTAAAGATGAAAACTCAGCTATAGTCCTCTCAGAAGGACAACTCTAGTACCTTAGGGAATTAGTACTACCAGGATGCTCGGAGATGTGTGGGGTTATGCTGGCAAGTAAAATGCGATGTTTACATGTGTCCACTACGCACAATGAGTGACTAAAACTCGGGCCACGCTCCTCTCACGGGGATACAACTATTATATTTTCGGGAATTGGCATTCTCAGGAGGACGATGTGAAATCCCAAGCTGAAGGTTGGGTTGGTTTCCCTTTTGCTGTATTAGAATAATTTTTTTTTATGTATCATCTTTTTTCATTTCACTCTTGTTCTGTTCTCAGCATGTATTATTATCTTCAACTCCCATGCTTCATTAATTTTTTCAAATATCTATGTGCGTGGTGTGGGCATACCTTGTTCAAAACTTGAGTGGTATCATCCCGCTGGCTCTCTTGAAAACACCTTTGTTATGATGAGGGAGGCTTAAACTACCCTTAAAATTAACTTAATCTGCGACCATGATTGGTCTATTGCTCAAGTATTAAATATTGTGTGAGATGTGCCTTTTGATATAATATGTGTTTAGTTACACCCTGATACAGCAATAATTATAGTGAAAATTCAAGATTGTAAGGTAGTTTAAATTCCAGGCTAAGTTGGGCAACGTCCTGCATGGACTGCTGATTATGTGTTCGTATGTGGAATGCTCCCCTCAGGGGGATACAACTGTTGTATCTATGGGAATTAGCGCTCCCAGAGGGACTATGTGAGGGCCCGAGCTAAAGGTTAGGTAGGCTTCTTTTTTGTTGAAATAGAATAGGTTTTTCTTTTATTACGGACCACCTTTTTTCGGTTCACTGCTGTCCTGTTTTTCAGCACCTACTACTTTCTTCTTCAACTTTTTCTTGTTTCATGAACTTCTTTCTTGGCTTACTGTTTCTGTGCACCTTGTGCATAGATTCCGCGTTCCCTCAACTCCATACTAAATGGTGCCTTCCTCCTTCTTCTCATAGAACATTTTTGTCGTGGTTAAGGGAGGCTAAAACTTTCTTATATAATAATAAAAATAAAAATAATAACGTAGAATGCTACGACGCACCTCTGAGGTGATGAAATTAGGGTACCGGCAAGAAGAGGCGTGGAGACACAATAGGAGTTGTCAAATGGCAGACGCGTATTGCAAGCCACCTAATGGTACTCGAGCAGTAAGACGATGACCAAAACCCAGTGCGAGCCTCTGGTGGTGCAACATTCTAAACGGACAACAGCTAGTCGTTAAGCGAGCTTGCGATGATGACGGCGCTGTAACTCACAGTAGCTGTGGGAGCGACCAACACCGGCGTGACTGTGGTGGGCGTGCGAAGTGCGCGCCATGCCTCTCCTCGGCTGATCGCCGGCGTTGTAGGGACCGCCAGTTTAGGTGAAGGTGAGGCTGGAGAATCCGGCTTTGCCATACTCTCTCCTTATGCCTGCACATGGGATGGGCCGTTCTTTTTCATACGGGAATTACCGTGCCTTAGAATGACCTCTATTCTATATTAAGAGCTATGGTGGACAGTTTGTGCACCTATTACGTGCGTCAGAGTGAGCTTTTCTTGAGAGCTGAACTTTTCTGCATTATGGCCTAACCTTTTTTTAAGTTTTCATTCTGTACTACGCTTGAACATCAAGGCAGAGTTTTCTAATAAAGAGATTTTAAGTCAAAAACTAAACGGAGTAAGTATCCACACATCGTATGAATTCACATCCTGATGCCTCATACCAACTATGAAGTACGTAGCATTGACGTTGAAATAGCGTCAAATGCGACATATTAAGCACTTCACTTGAGTATTCTCTAAAGGTCAATCTATTTCGGTGTGCTCATTGTGCTTCTCTCAAAATTTTGAAGCGTCACGTCTCCGTGTACGAGACAGTGTCGAAGGCGGTGGGGCGATGTCTTTCACTCTAGATCTTCACATGTTACTCGCAGTTGTCTTCATGGTTTTTAAACCTACATGGATCATTCAGAAAACAATCTTACTTCCTCTGGATCAGAAGTCATTCAAAACTTAATCTCAGAGGATCACTTTTACATGTGAAGAAAAGATAGTATTTCTAGATCACATTTTCACTCAGCTTCGCATTAAAGTTATGTTTTCTTTTGCTGTTACGAATAAACGTTCATTTAGAACTAGAGCACGTTGTAAAGAGCGGCCAAATTAGCAGCACTGAACAGGAAGAGCGTCCTGTAGACTGATCGTAAGAACTTATAGCATTCAACATATTTGACTTGCCTGTATCATTTTATCAGTTCTTAAACTTTTCTAGCCCTCTGCTGTCGCCTCCTTTTGTAGGTATGGCGCTTGATCCAGTTCGGTTCGATTACTCTATCACTGTGTAATCGGTGGACTCTTTTCCAGTTATCTCATTTCTTCTGCTCAGCCGATGTCATTATTTGCTTTTAGTGCAATCTAGGTCACTCTATCTCTTCCTTACCTAGTCGATGTCTCTATCACTTCCCAGTCCAGTCGATGCTACTGTCTCTCTTTTCCAGTCTAGTCGATGTTTACTGTCTCTTCTCCAGTCTAGTCGATGTTTACTGTCTCTCTTCCCCAGTCTAGTCGATGTTTACTGTCTCTTCTCCAGTCTAGTCGATGTTTACTGTTTTTTTTCTAGTCTAGTCGATGTTTACTGTCTCTTTTCCAGTCTAGTCGATGTTTACTGTTTTTTTTCTAGTCTAGTCGATGTTTACTGTCTCTTTTCCAGTCTAGTCGATGTTTACTGTCTCTCTTTTCCTGTTTAGTCGATGTTTACTGTCTCTCTTTTCCTGTCTAGTCGATGTTTACTGTCTCTGTTTCCAATTCAGTCTGATACTTTTTTCCAGTCAGTCGGTCACTTTTTAGTGTAGTCGGTGACTTTTTTCAGTCTAGTCAGTGACTTTTTTCCAATCTAGTCCGTCCATTTTTTCCAGTTGGATATGTCAATTTTTTCCAGCCTAGTCGGCCACTTTTTTTCTTCCAGTCTATTCGGTCACTTTTCCCCCTCACAGTCCAATCTGTCATTGTTGTCCAGTCGCTTTTTTCTTCCAGTCGGTGTCGCTGTCTTTCTTCCAGTCGGTGTCACTGTCTTTTTTCCAGTCGGTGTCGCTGTCTTTCTTCCAGTCGGTGTCGCTGTCTTTTTTCCAGTCGGTGNTGTCGCTGTCTTTCTTCCAGTCGGTGTCGCTGTCTTTCTTCCAGTCGGTGTCGCTGTCTTTCTTCCAGTCGGTGTCGCTGTCTTTCTTCCAGTCGGTGTCGCTGTCTTTCTTCCAGTCGGTGTCGCTGTCTTTCTTCCAGCCTGCGTCTCTCTTTTCCTTTCTAGCTAATGTCATTGTGCTGCGAGTCGCAATCTCTGTCTTCAGTCAGCATCGGTTTCGGGTGTCCGCCACTTGCGTTTGGCATCTCGCTGCTTGAATTCAGTATTTCTTCATCCCGTTGGCTTGCCGTCATTTATTTTGTTAATCATCTCTTATAATTCCCGTGAAAGATTTTTCGGGATAGTTCTCCATTTCGTGTAATTTACTCTTGTCAGTTAATTTTCATTCATCTTGTGTGCTCTTCTCTACACGCTATATTCAATCCTGTTCTCTAGGGTACGCGTTATCGCTGAAAGCTTTCATGGATCTGCCGTGTCCACCATTTTACTTATTCTCTTTTATTCCAACGGTTTCCTCACCGACATTGGCTCCTTTTTGCTGCACCAACTTGCCCCCGCCACTCCCCTCCTCACCCATCATTCTCTCACCACCGCCGCCACTTCTCCACTCTCCGTCCTTCCCCTCTCCCACAAACCGCCGCTGACTCACGGCAGGAACAGCCGCTGCTTCTACAATACGTCACACCCCTGCCTGCTCCTTTCCCATTACTGCTCAGGCCTGCGTGTTAATCTATGGTCGAATTAGCAATAATTATGAATATCGTGAGATTTTTAAAAACTTTTCTGTATGTTTTTGTTTTGCGTGAAAATACTGGTGGACATTTTGTGACGAGTGGCGAACCCGCCTTACACTCGTGCATAGAGACAACCCGCGTCTGTGCCTGTCCATGGTTGTGGCAGGCACAACTGCGGGGAGAACTTTTTTGCGGAGTGGCGACCTCCGGCCGGTATTTCCGCCAATGCATTCCCACCCTTATTTGGCTTGCTTTTTGTATTAATTACTTAGTAATTTTACATTACCTACTCTTTTATTGTTATATTATCTTTCGTATCTCGATTCTTCCGTTTTTTTATTCTTATTCAGCCTGTCATTTTCTTGATGTATCTTGTTGAGGAATACCGTTACTCAAAATCTCAGTTTATTGTGCACATGTGGAGCGTATAGATGCCACGGCGCCGGTCATTCCGTCGACGATCGAATCTTGGAAAAAAATTTACTGCTTGACATATATATGTATTTGATATCGGCTATTGTCCGACTTTTTTATGGCTGCTGAAATTGATAAAATAACTGAAATTGAAAACTGAGTATTGGTATCGACCGTAATTTTTCAGCCCTTATTTCAAGTTCTCAGTTTTCCTTATGAGCATCCCTAGTTATGTGAATGCCCGTGCAATTTTTAGTATGGAAAAGGGCTTCGTTATTTATTTCGTTCGCCTTCAACTGTTCTCAGGCTAGTGAAACCTGAAGCCCTGAGCTCGTTTTCGCAGCTATTATTAGTTCGTTTCATCGAAAGCTGTAAAACGGACTACTGGTAACATGCGACCATTCGAAGCGTTCACGTGGACATACAGTGCCTGTAGAAGCCAGCACCCGTACGGCCGCTACCTTATGCTGGGTTGCAGAAGCGTGTAGTGCAGAGATCCGCACCACGCATTGATGTACACCGAATTAACGCTAGCGGGACAGGGTTCCGCTACACGAGCATTGATTTGAGATGTAACGCTCGTGACAACTCTGCTATTGGTATCCGCTCATACTGGATGTTCATCGAGTCGCAAACTGAAAAGTTTGACGTAATTTTCTGTTCTGTACTCTGAGGAAACAGTTGATTCTCAAAAGGCACGGACAATTGTGCGCATCAGCTGTGGGCGCAGGTGTGAGCCACCCATGCTGACGCCACAGCCAGCTCGGACCGGCGTCCTCCTCCGCCAGTGCCAGCCAGGCTCGACGCTTCTGTATCTGGTCAATTCTATTCTTGTGTACACACTTACGGTCAACTTGCTTGTTGTGCCGCGCCGTGTCTGGGCACTTCTCTTGATAGGGGGGCCTCGCAAAGCGTATCGGCTTCTTCAGGCCTTTATTTGTAGTGTCGAGCTTAAAGTTTGAAAATTGCTTTTCACGTAAACCATTTTTTTGGCTGGTGTTAGTAATATCTTTTGAGCTTTGTTCCAATTTTTGATGCTCCGATGCTGGTAAAATAGGTTATCAGTATTGAAACTTATCGGTTCAAGATCATTCCTGCGGGATAAGTGTTTTATTCATATTGTGGTGTGTGCGAGTGGCTGTGTCTGCCGCGGCGCTGTGTGCACAAGTTAGAGTGCACACGCGTGTACGCCTCGGCTCGCGTGTACGCGTCTGGTGGCCGCTCCACCACAGCCCCCGAGCTACAGAGGCGGTCGCTGTTTATTCGGTCTCTGTCTCCCCTGACCCTCCCGTCTCCTCCTCTTCAGTAGGCCTAGCCTCCCGACCAGCCGGTCTCTCTTTCCCCACCCCGCACACATTCCTATACCTCACTTGTTTCTTATTTATGGCTTAAATCTCGGTGCTTTTCGGATTAGAGCACAGCCTGCACCCTGCTTCAGTCGCTACTACCGACCGATGCAAAAAAAAAGAGGTGGTCTTGATGCCAGTATTTGAAAAGGGTGTATTTTATAAGTTTGAATATGCGAACTGTAATTCGTAGGCTTCGTTGATAGTTATTTAAGCCTCCATGCTCTCTGTGGAAATCTGCGTTTTGAAGCAGCACAGTGGCTATTGGACGATATAAATCGGAGGATACCGCAACTCTGAAGCCTTCTTGGGCCATGGGTTGTGGCCTAGCGTTTCTGGACTTCAGAAGTGACCCTAGCTCCTCACGATATCTCATTCACATTTGTAACAGAAAGCGGGTGTTAGTTCAGGCTCATTTTCAAACAGGTCGCTTATTTTCCTTATCATATTGCCCTATCCTACGTATCTTTTTTTTCTCTCCATAGCTTGTCATCGTCATATTTTGTTTTTTATCCTTCGGGGGAGGGGGTACAACTATTGTATCTAAGAATTAGCGCTCCCAGGGGGAATGAGCGATGTCCCAAATGAAAAGTTAGGTTGTATCAAAGAATTAGCGCTCCCAGGGGGAATGAACGAGGTCCCAAATTAAAAGTTAGGTAGCCTTTCTTTTTATTAGAATACAACAGGATTTTTGTTTTAGTGTGGACCATCTTTTTTCGGTTCTCCGCTGCCTGTTTTTCAGCACCTTCTACTTTCTTCTTCAACTTTTATCTTGTTTCATGAAGGTCTTTCTTAGCTTACTGTTTCTATGCGCTGGGAGTCTTGTGTGGGAATACACATTGTGCATAGGTTCCGCGTTCCTTCACTCCATCCTAAATGGTGCCTTCATTCTTCTTTTTTGAAACACCTTTGTTGTTAGAGAGGCTGAAACTAAATTACATTCTTATCCAATGTTGTAACACCCATCATTATCGAATGTGTATTTCAGCGGCATTTCGAATGCGCACACGAGCTTATAATTCAAGGGCTGTACGTATGAATCGATCTGTAAACTCCGCGTATTCACTCGGATATAATTATTCATAATGTCTGCGTGCCAACTAAACTTGACGGAATTATATAGAAATCCTGCATTGTGGTGCCAATTTAAAAATTTCAGCTTGCGTTGTTTTGACACACCATAAATTATCAAGTAGCAAATTTAGACTAAAAAATAATGGGCTCAGTAATGACAAGATGACAGGCTCCAATTTCATTGATAGCAGATGTCTGGCCAGCTGAGGGGCTCCAAAGCAGCCCTGGCTCCATGTTGGCAGTGCTTGGTTCCCGACTGAGAAAAGTTTGTTTTAAAATGATGGGTGCGATCCTCATGCTGTGACGGGTGATGCAAGGTGGTAGGAACTCAGAAATAGCTCGAAGGAAGAGCTACTACTGTATAGTATAGCTACGTGCTCATGTCTCGTTGGCGTCGAATTTTACTAGAAGAAATGTTCCTTGGTTCTTTACCTGTAGACAAAATATCTGTTAAAATGAATTTGAATATTTTTCTATTTGTATTTTAATCTTCATTTCATATTGTTGAGTTTACTCGGGAAATATGGTGAGTTTTTTCCGATGAAAAGTTAGATCATTGGTATTCTACTCCATTCACAAAATGTGCACAACAGGAGCGCTGATCGATGAATCAAAACAAGTTCTACCTTGACCAACCAATTGAGAGCTTTGGAGACGGCGTTATAGCTTTTTAGGGTAATTCTGTTGAACCGTTTTTTGTTCGCGCTTGTGAGATCAGATCCAGTTCGCTAGATTAGATTCGTTGGTTGTTCACTTTCAACCTTTAACCTTTTTAGGTTTCCCTAAAGCGAAAAATCCAAGTGTGATAGGTAAGACGGAATATAATATCCGAATGGGAAGGGGAGTTGTTCTATTGTCCAGCTGATAATTTTTTAGGGTAATGCTAAATCGTATGCATTTTTCATTTGAATGTGGCTTTTATGCCTGAACGTGTATCTTTGTTACAAACGTATTCCATAAAACTATTATTTTCTTAGGATTTATTGAATACTTTTCTTTAAATAAAAATAATGTAAGAGTTATTAAATATTCTTCTAGGCCCCATAATTTAAAATCTCCCGTGTAGCTCCGATTTCGTCTCGAATTGACTGGTTGTATGTTTTTATTTTACGGAAGTTTCCTTTATCTCCGGGGAGGAGACGAAGGAAAAGCCGTGGCTGTTCCATCTTAAATGGCAGGTGACTAGAAGTGTAGCTTATTTTCATCTGTTCATTTTTTTCAACTCACCTAAAGCAAGCAGTGTTTTTTATGTTATTTTTTTCCAAATGTGAGCTCTAACTAGTGTTTTTGTATTTCTTTCCCAAAACGACTCGATCTCATCAATTTGTAGTCCTCAACATGTTGGCTAACTGCCAGTATTTTTATAGTATTATAATTTTGTTGTTTGCATTTGCTAGAGCAGCGAACAGCAGCACAAGGTTCATTAGTGCTTTGTACTCTAAACCACGCACCAGGTTGCTCTTCAAGGCGTTCTGCCGCACGAGGTCTGGATAATCGTCGTACGGAAATTTCCATACTATGAGTTCGTCACCGATTTAGGTCTTGGTATAGAAGCGTATGCTAGGTAATTTTAATTCAGTGAACTATATGCGTTGTGAGTTGAAGAAAAGGCGTGCATATAAATGTTGAAAGTCTAAAGTTCAGTAGTGATGCCAGAAATAATGGGATTTGTTGTTTGCGTTTGTTCGATAGGTTGAGGTGCAGCGCGTGCCGTTGGCGCAAGGTCTCCGGTATTGCCGGCGCTCAGAGAAGTTGGTGAAGACAACTGGTATCGCTAGTTGGTCATCGTGGAATCAAGAGCTTTTGTTTGAAAAGTTTTGTTTCTCTGATTTTGTCAACCGAACCCCAGCAAGCGTTGTCGAAAACTTTCCTATCGACTTACTCGATTTTGTCTTATTTTTTAATGCTCTGTGCCGTTGCTGAAACTAAGAACTTGATAGAAGTTGAAAAATATTCGTTCCTGTCTGCGGGATTTTGGGTTTGGCTATGACGAATGGAGGTGTAGTGAATTGACTTTATTTTATGGCTGACGTTTCCCACTGTTTTTTGGTTAAACTGTGGTGTTTGTGTTGTTCGTGAACCAAACGTTTGTTAACGAGCGAAGGCAAATTAGATACGGTTTGCGCTCGGTGGACTGTTCATATTTTAAACGTACTTTTATATCTGCTGAAATGGCCGGAAGTCGGTATCAAGATTTACTAGCGCGCTCGTGTAGTTGTGTTGTAGACGCCAGGACACATTGCTGAGCGATACTAGTCCATGTGAAGGATCAGTTTCTGCTGTTGGCGCAGTTACTGCAGTGTGCCGCATAGGGTGTATTAAAGAGAGCAAAAACCAGCACCTTGCGTGACCTTGCGACTTGCATGTCTGCCATAAGACGACCATTGTAGCGTTGGATCGGCTCACACTTCTAAGTAAGACTTGAATGCGTCTTGTCCTGACTGTAGCTCAAAATGGATATTTCGCTACTCAGGTTTGATGATGTACGCCAGCTGTAATGAAACATCTGGGTGCATCACGGACTTTTCTTCCGGGTTACATTATGCGTATGCACAGCAGCGCGTCGATGTTTATCAACTTGTAACTGTGTTATTGCTCATTCGTTTGTGGTGCCTCCTTCGCTTACACTGGCTTGAATAAATCTGTTTTTAAGCGCTCTGCGGTAGAGGACGTGAGTGTTTTTTTTAACTCAATTTTTCTGGCTAGAACTGAATTCTCTTCCCCAATATTGAGCGAGTTGTGTGTACCATGCTGCGAGGCTGTCTCTATTAAAATGCTTTGTTTTAATTACTGAAACATGACCGGGTAATCATGTTTCATCCCCTCAGAGGGATACAACTATTGTATCTATGGGAATTAGCGCTCCCAGGGGGACAATGTGAGGGCCCGAGCTAAAGGTTAGGTAGGCTTTCTTTTTGTTAAGAAAACATAGGTTTTTGTTTTGTTACGGACAAACTTTTTTTCGGTTCACTGCTGTCCTGTTTTTCAACACCTACTACTTTCTTCTTCAACTTTGATCTTGTTTCATGAACTTCTTTCTCATCTTACTGTTTCTATGCCCTTTCTGCATAGATTCCACGTTCTTTAACTCCATACTAAATGGTGCCTTCTTCCTTCCTCTCTTTGGATCTCATCTGTTGAGGATAGGGAGGCTTAAACTAACTAATAATCTAATCTTGTTTCGTTCGTTCAGGTAGAGCTTTCTATCTTGTTTCATGCTTGCAATTAGGAGTAACTGTCGAGGTCCATCCTCCGAGTGCCTTTGGTGAATGCAGCGTGAGCGTTCGCTTAGTTCTATCGAGTTGTGGTTGTAGACTCGAGCAATTAGACTTTTATGCTCAACGATTCTATCGCATTATCATTTGTCGAGTTAAAAAATACTACCGATAAGGAACTTGCGGAATGTAGTTCAAAGTTTGATTGTGCTCGCTTACGTTTGAGTAGATGATCGACGATGAATTCATGTTTCATGTATGGGAAGATTTATTCTTGATTCAGGCTCGGAAAGATTTGCTTAGAACTCTTACCATATTTTTTTGAACACGTATTGAAAACAACCAAGATTCAGTTTAGGTATGAACTGTAAATTGTGGTAGAACGCGTAATAAACGGCACTTTTTAGCAAGTTATGAAGCTAATCCTCTTGGAAATTGTCGTCGTTGTGAGTTGACTGTTACGATAAAAATCAGCGGCCTCTGTGCATAAATAATCCTAAAGACACAAGCTGGTGGCCAGTAGGCATTAGTGGCCCTTGTATTACTGCGCCAAGATGGTTTCTTTTAGTGTTCTTTCGTTGAAGTACTTTCCTCCCCTGCTTTGCGATGGTGACGGCTGAAGGTTGTGAACTGCCGTCCTGCTAATACCGCGAGCATTGTGCGGGCTGACGTGGCCTTGTGCTTCAAACGGTTACCCAGAGCGAGTTCTGTGGACAAAAATTTGGAGCAGTTAAACCTCTTGGGGTTGCTTCTATTTTCAGTGCTGCTTCTCTCGTCTGTTGTCAGCTGTTCATAGACTGTCGCTTCGACAGCCAACGGTCACTGGTGTGCTGCTTCTTTCTCGTGCTTCTAGGCAGCTTGCTCACACACCTTTCTCAATGCGCCGACTTCAGTTCGTGTAATTTGTAATGCTTCGGTTCGCGGACGCACAAGCTGTTTAGAGTTTAACGCAATTCTGATTGAAATGTTTCTGTGCTCTGTATGTACCAAAACATTGACGTCACTTTAAATTTGAGTAGTTCTCATGCTTTTCCTAACGTAATGTTGAAATCTCTTTTTTTGTGAGTTTGGATGCGTTAATAATGTATTGTACTTATATAAGTGACGTTTGTCTTTGCAGGAACGAAAATTATCGCGCCATGAGCGGCAGCGCTTCAGGGAAGAGGCGGAGATGCTGAAAGGTTTGCAACACCCAAACATCGTGCGCTTCTACGATTACTGGGAGATCTGTTCGCCCAAGCGGCGTTGCATCGTCCTAGTCACCGAGCTCATGACCTCCGGCACCCTCAAACAGTGAGTGTCCACCACACGATGACGTTGATATGTGACCTTATTCATCTTATGAACGCCCCAACGGTGGTGCGTCCTCCTCGTCACAGCATGTGTCGTCAGTCTAAAGATGTTCTCGTGCAGTTAGTACTTAGTGATGCTGCTCTGCCGCCATTAAAATAGGTGTAGGGAACCACGATTATTCTCTCCGTGTTCGTTTGAAAGTAAACTATGAGCGTTCTGATTCATTTTAACTTACTTATGACATCGGTAAACTTAATTTTTGTGTCTTTACATTAGCATGAAATGGGCTTTGAATGACTCCCACTTAACTGACCATGAGTGTAAATGCTCTCGGGCTAAAAAAATCTTTTTTGGCATAGAACGTTAGTTAAGCGGTCAGGTTTTACTTGAAAAATTATAAACGAAAATAAATTCTAATGACAGTGCTTTAGAAGTTCGTAGCTAGAATATCATTTGCCCAAAATTTCAGCATGAATTTATCGGTTTGTTGTGTGCTTGTGAGTACCTTGATCTGTCAGTGTGAATTTTTTTGATGATTCAGTGCTGACGACTCGTCAAGCTGTCTTTACATCTGCGTTTATTTAATTGTAGAATTTATGTCTTCTTCTTTTGCGTTCTCGAAAACTACACAAGACACAAATATTTGCCATGTAAATTACTGTTCATTCCATTTTTCATAGAGGACCTGAGACATGCGACGTGGTTTTCTTGTGTTACTAGCCACTAAGTGACATTGTTTAGAGCAACAAAAGTTTTTAAAGCAATCATCGATGAATATTAGTTGAAAAGTGTACATTTTCCGCTTTGTACATATCGTAGAGCAGCTGGCGTGTATTTTGTTATATCCATAGGTATATCGACATTTACTACTATCATGTACGTGCGTGGTCAACACATGTGACAAAATACACTTGCGAGCCAGCTCTCCTCCCACACCGTCCACGAGTATGACGGAGCCTCTTTGTGTGTATGTTAGCGTTATAGAAATTTGGAATTACTGTGAATGTTTAGCTTCTTACGGTGTAGACTAGGGGTTCTCAAAGTGGGGTCCGCAAAATTTTACGAATTCAACAGTGGATGCAGTTAAGGTATTTATTTACAGCTTACCATGACTGGTGGTATTATGAAACAGTGCGTGCAATGTATATAAACAAATATTCTTGAGAGGAGCACATTTGAGGGGGTCCTCAGCTGTAATAAAAAGTAGTCCTTGGTTGGAAAAAGTTTAGGAACCCCTGGTGTAGACTAGGCGATCTACTCAGTACTTGTAGCGTGTACACCAACGTTTAGCTTGGGGAACATGAGGTTGCCAGCATCAAACGTGCTCAGAATTTGTGTTTATCAATTGTAGCTTGGTTGGAGTTCATACCGTGAACAATCTTATTAATGGAACTTGTGCCTTCCGCTCCACTTCTTTTGAAATTGCTAATGGAAAGTAGTTACTAATTGCTTAGTGTTTCATTTTCAGGAAATTAAATTATTTACGTGCTGTATTATATTATTGAACAAATGTTTTATCGAATCGACATTCACAGTTAATTGGTCTTCCTTGCTACAATCCTTAATACTTTTCATGGAAAGTATTTAGGTAATTTTGCACACTTCCTTTGTTTTTATGAATGTTAGATAATCAACTTATCCACTGAACATTAGTCAATGAACTAGTACGCCACATACTGAACTTCTACTCTCCTGTTGAGAGCCCTAGTAGTTAACCCATGAACTTAATGACATTCACCTGCGTTCACGTCTTGTCGTTTCTTAGTTGAGATTATGATGAGGAATTAGGTACGTGCCTCCTCCATTACATGTCCTCGTGGCCTGGTTCGGCGAGGTCAGGGTACAGTATTAGATGTTCCAGTTGTTTTGATTTCAAACTCTTTCGATAGGTGTTAATGTTTCTTCGACTTTGTGTCTCTAATTTGACTATTCATCTACCGTGAGTCAGTATCAGCGGCAGTAGTTTCAACCCCTTTTCTATGTCATAGTCTAATGATATAATGTGACTACACCTGTTATTCCTGTTTGTAGTGGATGCTTATCTAGTGCTGCTGGCGTTAGCTTGACATCCTCCATGTGTTGTGTAGGTACCTCCGGCGTTTACGAAAAGTCAACTTGAAGGTGCTGAAGCGATGGTGCCACCAGATATTGAAAGGCTTGTACTTCCTTCACTCGCGCTCTCCTCCCATTATCCACCGAGACCTCAAGTGCGACAACATCTTCATTACCGGCACCACCGGCAGTGTCAAGATTGGCGACCTCGGGCTTGCTACACTCAAGAACAGGTCTTTTGCCAAGAGTGTCATTGGTAAGCACCGGCTGATGTCCAGCTTAGTTCGATCGACTTGATGCAATTTGCATTCAAGTATGGTTAAATTTTTTTTGTTACTCGTATTTATGTAGTAATTTCACGCTAAGTTTAATTTACGAAAGCTAAATTTTCAGTTCTATATGTCGAATTTACTTTCTATTTATTGATGACCCTCAGGGAATTCAATTATTGTATCTATGGAAATTACCGCTACCAGGGTAAATATGTAAGGTCCCAATCTAAAGGTTAGGTAGGTCTATTTGTTAAAATTGAATAGGTTGCTTGTTTACTTACAAACCTTTATTTCGGTTCACTGTCTTGTTTTTCAGCACCTACCTCTCCCTTCTTCAACTTTTATCGTGTTTCATAAACTTCTTTCTCAACTTATTGTTTTTATGTACCTTATGCTAGATTCCATGCTAAACTCTTTCCATACTAAACTCTTTCCATACTAAACTCTTTCCATACTAAACTCTTTCCATACTAAACTCTTTCCATACTAAACTCTTTCCTTACTAAACTCTTTCCATACCAAACTCTTTCCATACTAAATTGTGCCTTTCACCTTTTTTTTGGAACGCCTTTGTTGCAGTATTGGAGGCTTAATTGAACAAACTTCTGATCTAATCCATTTATTTATACGGTAGCCGCGGTTCCCTCATTATTCGCAAGCACGGAGAAGGTAGGTGCATTGGTATTTTTTCACCTTTTCATAGACTTCTTCATTCAAAAAGGTCACGTGTCTTTTTTAAGTTCGAAAAGAGCTGCTAATTTTCTCTTCTTCATCATGTTATTACTTAATACAACTTTGAATGTAAGGAGTGCGAAGATTCGAAATGAAAAAACTACTTACTGATGTAATTGGTTAAGATTAGCTGACGCAAAAATTTTAGAAATGAATTGTATATTTTGAGCGTCCCGTATGGATGTTGACAGCCGCGATGGTGTGATGTTGCTTTTCCTCACCACTTACAGAAGTCCTGCAGCACAAGCCGTGCGAGTTGATTTAACTTGTCTGCTACATACACTGATCGTCTTTGTTTTGTTACTTCTTAGGTCGGCCAGACCAAACATAGCATACCTTACTTTTAGATCAATATTGAGTACAGAGTGCAGCCCTGAAACCGATTATTTAAGAAAGTTGTGTAAAGCTTTAGTTTGTATTCTTTGAACACTTGAACGTTTGAGGAGGAGTTGACTATTGTACCAGAAGTTGTTACCTAGTGTTCTTTAAGTATAATTGAAGAGCGTAACGTTTCGGGAATATTTAATTTAAATCCCAAGTCGTCAGCCTCTTGTGGCGGTACGGGTGGAATATTGCAAGGAATTGCATTCCATTTCCTCTGTTGTCACGTCTTTCACTGTGTTGAGATGGTGATAGGCAAGTTTGTGATTGCGTTTCATGACAACGCTAACATAAGCAGGGTATTACCATGTAACAAGGTATGTCTAAACTGTCAGCTCTTACCAACATACTCGAGCCTTGAAACTCATTTAAGTGAACTCAACAGTTTATCTTTGACGCTATTGAATTGGTTCAACTAAACTTGCATTTTCGTTTAGAGTTTGTTGATGCTATAATTCCACCCGTATTTTATTGTTACAGTGGTTCGGCATCTACTTTACTTCTGCGTTTCGAATTTGAATCTTTGTGAATGAAGTCAAGTTGTTGAGCATGTACCGCATTGCTGCAGGTACTCCCGAGTTCATGGCTCCTGAGGTATACGAAGAGAAGTACGATGAAGGCGTCGACGTGTATGCGTTTGGCATGTGCATGATGGAGATGGCGACTCTCGAATATCCGTACGGCGAGTGCTCCGGTCCTGCCCAGATCTACCGCAAGGTCGTTATGGTGAGTCACTTGACTTCGTGCTGTGTTGCGTGTCTCCTCGTGCACTCCGTGTCGAGGCTGCCGCACAGTCTGGGGTGAATCACGTCCATTAACTATGATGGCTGTAGTAATTTCGCAAGTCAATGTTCATTTCTTTCTTTTTATTTAACGTATTCTTTCAATTAGAAAGTGGAAGAATTTGCCCTCGTTGTTAACGAGAAAGGTAACTGACCGCAGCAACAGAACTCAAGGTTGTTTCCGGGAATCTCGCTACGCACTTGGGTTATCTGTTTCCTAGTTAAAATTACAAACCTTTGAACATCTTCGAGGAAGTCGAAGGGAATAGCCTAGTTCAATTCTTGATGCTGTACGTGTAATTAGATGCTCACAGCAGATGTACCACCAAGCGCGAGTCCTTCGCGGTGTGTTACTCCACGTTTATGTTGATTTACTGCATCTATTGCTCATGGGGATGATTTTGAATTTTTTAAAATTAAAGTTGGTGTTTTTTTACTGTAGGGTTCTTTCTGAGTATATAGGTTTTAATGTTATTTGGCTGTGCTTACAGAGCAGTGGAAGAAAGACTGACATTCTTGGTTAACTTTCACACCTTTTTTCTCAAAGTCTCAAAAGCTACTCATTGGTCGGATCCGCTAAATTTCCTTGAGAAAAACGCTAAAAAACTACGTACATCTTTCTTTTTCACAAGAGTGCATCGCTAGGTGCACCCTTTGCACACAGTTGAGGCGGTGTGCTTGTAATAACACAGGCCTTGTAGCAGGTGACTGCGAGCGGTCTCACTTTGCTCTGAATTAGCCAAGTTAGCATTGTCACTTACGGCGGCACATGGTGCACATGTGCCCTAGCTACGCTGCTCTGTCGTATCTGTGGGTGCTTATCAAGGGCGAACGGGTGGGAAGTGGGCCGGCCGTGTGGTGGGCGGTAACGTTGTGTCTTGTCTTTCTGATCCTGGTGTCAATTGTACGCCTTATAGGCCAGTATGGTCCCCTCAGGGTTATAAAACTATTGTATCTATGGGAATTAGCGCTCCCAGGAGAAAATGTGTGAGGGCCCGAGCTGAGAGTTAGGTAGGCCTTCTTTTTGTTGAAATAAAGTATTTTTTTTTGCTGTGTTAAGGACCACCTTTTTCGGTTCAATGCTATCCTGTTTTTCAGCACCTACTACTTTCTTCTTAAACTTTATTCTTGTTTCATGAACTTCTTTCTCAATTTACTGTTTTTATGCCCCTTCTGCATAGATTCCGCTTTTGCTAATGTCCATACCAAATTGTGCCTTTCTCCTTCCTCTCTTCGATACGCTCTTTCTTGTAGCGGTTAGGGAGGTTTAAACTATAATCTAATCTAGGCCAGTCTTGTTCAGAGATCGGCGCTCAACGGTTATAATGAATATCAAAGTTTGTAGATCTCGCTCATCAGATAACTTCGTTTAAGGCACCAAAGAAAATTAGTCATAGAGCTAGAAAGCTTACTCAGCTGGTTATCGTAATGTAGACCTTGATTTATCGTAAGTTCCAGTTTTGGCTTGAGCGGTAAGGTGATAACGTGACAATGATGTGTTAAACTGTTACCGTAGTCAATTATGAGCCATGTTACTATTACCTGAATTATTTTTTGTAGCACCCCATGTAAATGAAAATTACGGCTACATTAATTTATCCGTTCTTTGTGATCATGAATGACAATTTGCGTGGATGTGCTGCGTTTCGTTACGTGGTGATTTTTTTGACTCAGTTTGTCTTGAGTTTTTTGTGAATATTCATTCTATGAATGAATTCCAGTTCTAGCGAAATTAGTGCGGCGATTTTGCTTATTACAATCGAGTTCATGCTTAGAGTTTGGTTTGTTTTTGGATATTGATTGTATATGAATTTTTCCTGCTGACTTTGTGTCTCTTTTGTGTATTTTTTTTTTGTACTTAGGTGTACCGAGTGTTATTTTTTAGACGTTTTCTTGGTTTGTACAATGAAGTATTCTGTGGGCAGGGCGTGCGACCCCAGAGCTACTTCAAGATTGAAGACGAGACTACAAAGTACATCATTGACTGGTGCACTCGTTTGGACAGTACGGAAAGGTACCGTCCCGTTCATGGCTAGATTGCTTCAGTTTCTAGTGAGGCTTGTATGGTGGCGTTGTTTGAGTGTATAGAGGGAGCATTGAGTGCGTGTCCAGACTTAGGCTGCTTATGTCCAACTGAAGTAAGTGTGTTGAGGGTTGTGACGGAAGTAATTTTTGCTTGTCACGTGGAGACGAACCTATGTTTGTAGAACTAGGTGAAGTTATTAAGTTATTCGCTGTAGGGCTTTTTTGCATAACGTTGCGTTTCCCCACACTCGTATTGTGAGACGCTTTCGAGGGATTCAGTTACCACGAAGTAGTTCTTTTCGACTGTAACTTTTTCATTTTGATCAAACGGTCCATTGATTCTGTATTGGAAGTAGTTCAGCATGTCTCCATTTTTTTATTTCCCAGGGGGACAATGTGAGGGCCCGAGCTGAGAGTTAGGTAGGCTTTCTTTTTGTTGAAATGAAAGGGTTTTGTTATGTTAAGGACCACCTTTTTTCGGTTCACTGCTGTCCTGTTTTTCAGCACCTACTACTTTCTTCTTCAACTTTGGTCTTGTTTCATAATCTTCTTGCACAACTTACTGTTTCTATGCCCTTTCTGCATGGATTCCGCGTTCCCTCAACTCCATACTAAATGGTGCCTTCTTCCTTCCTCTCTTTGGATCGCCTTTGTTGCGGATAGGGAGGCTTAAACTAACTAATAATCTAATCTAATCCATTTTTTTATGTGGAGGAAAGTGCCCATGCATATTATTTTTAGTTTGAAAGTAAAAGATCGAAGCATGTTTGACCGACTCAACGAACATGAATTTTATGCTAATTTCAATTTGTTCTCAAACGTTCTCACTGCATTCAACAAGTGCTAACGAAGCCTGTGTAAATACTACGGAAAAAAGCCTTCCTTTATAGTGGAATTTCATGTACACTGAAGTGGTTAGATGAATTGTTGAGGTTTTTTAGTTACTAATAACTGAGTGGATCAAGGATTTTGTATTCATAGCATGTGGGGCAAACCAAGCGCTCTTGGAATCTGTTTGAGCTAACGCGATGTCCTTTTTCGGCTAAAATAGTCGAATACAGCTTTTCTTAAATTATTATTTGGCATGATTAGTTGAGTGCTTTCTTACTAAAGTTTAGGTAAACACGTTAGATTTGAAATTTAGGCGGGGAAACGAGTTAATCTGGCAGCCTTGGACTCCACGAGTCGCAGAATCAGAAACGCTCGTATTTTGAGGATTGTAAGGAATTTCTGAAGTTCACTATTTTTCTTTCCGAGGTGACCAGGACGAAGCATTCTCTTGGTTACACTCTATATACCGTGTCAATACAATTCAAATTCTAATTTCTATGTAAATGATCTTCTTTTAAGCATCTTTGTTGTATCTTTATTTATAACATATTTATATTATAACAAATTTATATTTGTTGTATCTTTATTTATTTATGTGACTCAGCTATTCTTATAAAAATGAAGTACGGAAAAGTCATCTAATGGTGGCGATTTCTTGAATCGGGACTCGTTTCATTTCATCGCTGGCTTTAATTGAAAAGCCCAACTTTGTTCTTGTTCTGCTTAATATTTGTAGTTTCTACTCCTATATTCTCATGAGGGATCTTAGCGTAGTATTATTTTAAATATATGTGTGCTATGTTTGCAGGCCTACGGTTCGCGATTTGCTGAACAACTATTTCTTCCAAGAAGATATAGGGGTTGTGGAGGTCGTGAACAAGGACGAAGCTGTCGCCTCCAATGATGACATAATAACGCTCAGGTAAGGATGATGTATTCACTGCCGTGCGCTTCGTGGGCGCGTTCAAGCTATCATGGTCAATCTGACGTTCATATTGGCATAGGAGCCTTAAATGAAAAATGAGAAAAAAAATTTCCACTCATTCTTGTTTTGAAGGATTGACTCGCGCCGTCATAGGTGACGGCTGCAGGTATTTCCTTGGGTCCCAAATTCCATGAAACTGCCGCAGTCTCATTGGAAAATATTTTCCATGATAGTGTGTCTCCTTCCTTTCTCTCCTCCTTTAATTACGCTAGATAATAAAGACACGTATGGAATAGATATTTAGCATTGAAAAGGATTATCAGTGTGTTCACGTGCCGCATTGCTAGAGAGGGAAAGAGACACTACTGAGGAGTCCATGAGTGATGATGTGGTGGCACCCAACTGATGAGAATTTAGCTAGAGTCAACAATACGAGGGGATTCCCTCTCTGAAAGCACATTGTGTGTAAAAGAGTCTCATTACAATTAGGGAAACCTGAGCAAATCATGCTCCATATTATTGAATTTTCAATCCAGCGATACAAATTAGGGCTTGACTGTTGACTGGCGGCAATGGAACTGCACGTGGACTGTTTTGTGCTTATGCATCAACTACGGGCGCTTAACTAACTGAAAAGCAGCAACACCAATGGTAGCGCTACCACTCATTACAAACCCGTATCAACTGTGCTCATAAGGAACCGTAATTCACAGTAACAGATAGCAAACTAATAGAAAAGCATTAATTACTCTGATTACTTGAGCAAACGAAAGTATGGGATGGGCACTCTGTTACATGCTTCTTTACTCTCATATTATCTGTGCAGTAATCCTCCAGATCAACAGCTTCAAATATCAAGATGTAAAGTGATGAACGTGTCAATTGTATCTATAATTGCTGAAATTGTTCATCATGAAACATTCTCTAATTAACATAGAAGTAATGCTTCTGATATGAAGAAAGAGGGTTTCACTATTTCTAAAAAGAAGCGTGTTGTATGCGTGTGGTACGGTTGCGGGTAGCTTTCCGTCGTGTTCTTTACCGAGGCTGAGAAGCGACGTTCTCAAGTATGGTCGTTGTTCGGGGCGTAAAGAAGCGTCTAGAGGGTTCAAAGAGCAGATCCGTGGGCTTTTTTGATAAACATCACGGTAATAATTCCTAACCTTGAGCACAGTTCTGTCTCCGTGATGGAGAGGAACGCTGGCCAAACATACATGTATTCCAGTCTGAAGCTTCGCGCTGGTGTCCAATTCACGTGAAGTAATGGAGTGCCATAACTGAAGAAGGCTGTTGGCTTTTGTTGTGTTTATCTTGTGTCATTTTGTCCAGGTTACGGGTAACGGACGCTAAGAAGCGCAAGGACAAGCATAAAGAAAATGAGGCCATCGAGTTCGAGTTCAACTTGAGCTCCGACACTCCTGAGGGCATCGCCACTGCTATGGTGAGATTTTACTTCTTTTTCTGAATGTTCCGTACTCTCGCCCCAACTCCGTAAGTAGGAGCTTCAGTATTCGTTTTACCATTACTGCTGCTCATAATTCGATGAACACCGTGCAATTTTATTTGCGGATGAAGCTTTAAATGCCTTTTACGTAGCGATATTGTTTTGATACTGATTAGTGTACTTGATGAAGATGGCTGGAAAATACGTAAGTGTTCTGTTGAGAGAGGAGTGACAGCAAAAGTTCATGTGAACCCTTCAATTCATAAGAGTGGGCGAATTATGCTCGTAGGTGATGGTCAAGCTTAAGAAACTATATGGGATATTTTGAGCATAGTCGTTCAATAAGGTTCTATTATTTTTGTGGTAATTTAAGGAACATA
>JACJUY010000172.1:0-40009 GCA_014220935.1 Platorchestia sp. MABIK | reverse complement strand
AGGTGCAACAACACCAGCAACCGCCACAGCAGGTGCAACAACACCAGCAACTGCCACAGCAGGTGCAACAACACCAGCAACTGCCACAGCAGGTGCAACAACATCAGCAACTGCCACAGCAGGTGCAGCAACACCAGCAACCGCCACAGCAGGTGCAACAACATCAGCAGCAACATCAGCAACCGCCACAGCAGGTGCAGCAACATCACCAACAAATGCAGCAGCATTTGCAACAACATCAGCAACCGCCGCAGCATCAAGTTCAGCAACATCCACAAGTTCAACAGCAGCAGCAACAACAACACGCTCATCAACAGCCGAACCCGTTGATGGTGCGAGAAGACGCGCACCATCAGCGGGCTCCTTCAGCCCCAGGCCACGCTCAAAAGACCCTCGAGCAGCCCACGCCGTCGCAGCAGCTGCAGCCTTCGCCACGGCACTTGGCCGAGCAACAGCCAGCTCGACAGCTGCACCAGCAACCAGCGCCAGGAGGGCTTCAGCAGCCGCAACCACCGCTGCAGCAGCGTTCCTACGCTGATGTCGCGGCGACGGAAGACAGGCGTCCTCAGCAGCCAAATGAAACATCCGTTGAGACCAGGACTGAGCCCGGTATTCAGCACTTGGAGCAGCGCCCGAGTGTCCAAGATGGCGCGAAGTCCACTGGACACCCACTGCAAACCTCGGCTTCACAGACGCTCGTACACGAGCCTTCTCACGCTGGTCTGACCGGCCAGCAGCAGCCCATGTCCCTGCAGCAGCCTATCAGCTCGCACCTCCTCAGGAGTCACGCTCACCAGCCCGATGTTGTATCTTCTGGTGGGCACATCATCAAAACCATGCCTGACCCGACTTATTCTTCCGCTGGTCAGTTGCCTGCTCTTTTCTTGCGTAGTTTATCTTAATGAAATACTGTAAATTGAGGAGGCCATTAGAATTCAGGTAGAGTTCAGGTTGTTTGTGAACATTCGAACGTATTTAATCTCATTCATATTCTGTGGCAGCATGCTGATAGTGTCAAATTCTATTTTACTGAGTCTTTTTTCACTTTGTTAATGTTTCAGAATCGGGCTACAACACGATGACGTCGGCTGCAGATTTATCCCAGGCATATCATCAGGTAAGAACCAGTCTCTGTTTTCTTGCTACGGTGGTGTTATCAGTGATTCAGTACTAGTTACGCAGTTCGTAAAAAAGTGCTTAAATTGACTTGCTTGTATTAGACATCCCTCTATACTCAGGCTCGAGCGCGTACTCATTTTGGCGGTGTGAACACTCAGACAACCGAGACATAACGTAACGCTGCCTCGTTGTGTTGTGCTCGCTGATACGCTGCGCGTGTTCTGACGCACTGCGTAATGTTGTATAGCTGCGTCCTACCTTCGCTCTCTTCGTGAACCTCTCTATACTATCGTGTGAGCTCTCTTCAGTTTTACCGTTTCAGTTGGGTTTTTGGTCCTACATGAAGAATGAATGGTTATCATTCTGTCAAATTAGGTTTCTTGTACTAAATTACGTTTGAGTAACTTTAATCTATATTTAATATTCTTTTCGAGCATTTCGTTATTTGTTCAAGCAAATTATTTAGGTTTTTCAAATGAAACACCTTGTCGTTGAACCTGGTTCGATGTCGCAAAATATATTCCTGATGTTCTACTGAGTGCAGTGCTGTTCTTCCAGTTAAACTAAATTTGGTCATGAGCGTCTACAAGTTCTCTACTTTCATTTTTATGTAGTTTTCCACCCCGAACAAGGAAATTTTAAATAGTTTCAAGGCTTTGAAAACTCTGCTACCAATACTCGCACTCACTTGTTGAAGTAGCATGTGGGTATCGTCAACGTTTGTGTTGAGTAGATTGTACACTCCTCATGAAGATCCACTTCACGTCTAGCAGCACTTGTGGGATACATTCCTTAAATTGTAATTTTTCTTACCTTGTTTATGGTAGAAAAGGCCTTGCACTACGCGTACCCGCGTGTCTTACACTTTTACTACTCACTGTGTCAATTTTTAGGAATACATCGGATTCTTTTCTTCGGCACTGGAGAATTTATGGCTGATGCTATTGTTGATAGTTGAGTCTTAGGGACACGGCACGATAATGGTAAAGTAGGCACGAACAAAATTTGAAATTTGTACTTGGTTAGTATCTTGATTTGGATTGGATTGGCATTGTTAGGCGTGGCTTTTTTTCTAGTTACTTACAGCAAACTTTTTCTTTTACTTCATCTGATAAGAAATGATGGCTGGCAATGACACTTGCACCCGCACGCACACTGCACTGCTGTCACATTATGGCGTTAGTTCGCAAAAAAGTATGCCCACTCTTGACCCGCTCTAACTTTGCTTATTTGAAGTGAAATTTGTTGCTGTGAGAGCTTTTTTATTAGGACTACAGTCGCAAATGTTTAAGAAAGTTTTCTTTTTAATTGCAACTATTGTTCAACGTATGTGTATAGTGTGAAGGCTGATCTGTAATCGAAGACAAACTACCCGTTTTCTCAATGAATTTGTTTCACTACGACTCAGCTTGGCTAATGTAGACAAGTCTGTCAGAATTGCTGTCCACCAAAGGTGTTCGGCAAGGGGTAGTTGTGCAGTTTTGCTTGAGCACGTAGTAGTGATGACTGCAGATTAATTTCGTTGGAAGTTGTACTGATTTTATTTTCCGTAGTTAAAGGGCCATCCTTTCGCTGGTGTGTTGAAAGGTGAAAGACGCAAATGTAGCAGCATCGGTTATGGAGGGCAAACTTTAGGAATTAATAACACTTTTACGGGGGCATATTTCTAAGTAAATGAACTGGCGTTGAAAGTATTACTTATTTAAGAAAAGAAAAATACATGGTTGCAGAAGAAACGCAATTCGTTCGAATAATATAAATAATAGTAAGACTAATAAGAATGAGTTTCAATCTAGCAATCTCCACATGATTATTATTTTTTCAAACGCGCTGATCCTCGGAGGTTTCTTTTTGGTCTCTTTTCTAAATATGAGTTTCTAATTTCTCACCTGTCCAAATTCTTAATGGTACTTGTACTCTGCCGATCTTTTACATCTTGACACATCATTGGGTGTGATAAATTTTTACAAATTTTAAAATTGATCACTCTGACGTTTTCGTCCCTTAGTTTCTGAAGAACTAGTGTTGATAGCGCTCCTAATACGTGGCTCCTTTGAATGTTTGCAATATGGCATTAGAATTTCTCTTACTCTTCACTGGAGCTTCTTGCGTTTGTTTCTAAGTCTGCCATGAATAAGAGCCATTGCATTCTCTTTCTGTGTGCTAGCACGGCGGTAATTAGTTCCTGGGAACTAAAACATTGCTACAACATACAAATACTAATTACTGTATTATGGTTATCTCTTGTCTCAATTTTCGTTTTTCTCTGATAACACAATTTCTAAATTAACCTCTTGGCTTTAACTGACCTTGCTTCCTATGACTAATGAGTGCATAATAACGGTCACTTCTATAGATTTACTGGGATTTAATGTCACTCGACATTTTTCGTCTGTCTCACTTGGGTTTTCGCTTTTGTGTTGTCTTGCGTCTTCCTCCATTTCCTAGTCTGCACTTTCACCATTGTATTTTCGAGCAACCTCATCTTCTGAATGAGGATACTTGGCTCGATTTATTTGGAAACTTGCTGTTTCCTGTCGTGAACGAACGTTAGTAGACTTGTCGTGAACCTTTTTCTTTCAAGTTCGACTCATTCACCAACAGATGCCTGCCACTCACGGACACCGTGCTTCTCAGATGCAACAGCAAGCTCCACAATCACAACGTCAGGGTCCATTGACCGTTTCTTTAGCTGGTGTCCCTGCATCATCCCAGTGTTCCATACCAGGAGCAGTACCGTCATCGTACTCATCGTTTGCTCCTCAGCAACACGTGAACCTGCCTACCTCGAACCTTGTCCCTCAGGCTCTCGTTCCACCTGGTGCTACGATGCCAACTCACCAGCACCCATACTTATCTATGGAAAATAACTTTCCGGGTGATATTCTTTCTCGCTCAGCCGTCTCCCAGGCTATTTATCCTATTGGCTCTTCTTACGCGCTTGGTACGAGTTGCTTGGGCCATTCTATACCTAGCAACCTCAATGGTGCTCATTCAATAGCAGTAACTTCACCAGCACGTGCCCCAGTTGCACCGGAAGTTCTTGCATCTCAATCGTCAGTTGGACTCGCACTGCCCTCTCACACTGGGCTCGTGCCCTCATCGTACTGTAGTGCAACGTACCAGCCCACGGTTGTCAGCGTTGGGAGTGTTGTGTCTGTACATGGAGAGCGCGTGATTCCCTCGGACACAATTTCTCAGCATCCTAGCGCCCCCAAAACTGAAGTGTTTACTCAAATTTCCCGCCCGCAAGAGACTCTTCCTCAGCCTACTCCTGAGCAGCAGGAGCATATAAAGAAACTCCTCGATCAAACAGCTCGTGATTTACGCTCTAACCGTGAAGACGATTTGCCGAAAAGGGATGTTGATTCTTCAGTCACTTCTGGTAGAGCTCTTGCTGTTGACGTAAATGGCACGAATCAATTTTCTGCCGTTGAGACGCGAGTTGCTCAATCGTCAGCACTTCCCGTTCGGTCTATTCAGGACCAGTCGGCTGCAGCAGCGGTCTCTGCCGGACAAAACATAGATTCGTGTGGGGTGAGTGTTGCTCCATGCTTCGGTCCTTCGACTGCTCAACCTGTACCATACTCTTCAACCTCGCAAAATGCTACATCTGTGGAACCTTTATCCTCAGTCGCGCAATTTTCAAGGCAGATTTCTCTACCGCCAGCTCAAAGTTCTGCGCAACTGGCGTATCATCCCATGCCTCATGCTTCCTACGCCCAAACAGCTCATGTTCCTCCTGCTCATTCTATGTCTAACCAAAGCATTCCTCCTGCATCAATTTCAGCGCATGGATACCAACCGTCTGATGCTCCTTTCGGTGTACGTATCAGTCATGGTCAAACTCAGCATTTTGGTCATCCTGCACCAGTTTCCTACGCTCGTTCAGTATCACATCCACCAGTTCCACTTTCACTTGCTGCATATGGGAGTTCTGTGGCGCTCTCCACTGGTCAGACTTCCCTAATTAATGGAAGCATAGGATCTTGTCCCGCTGTCGTTCCTGCAAGCGTTACGTCTCAACCATCAACTGCTCTCGGGAGTTGCGCTGTTCCGCAGTCACTTTCGTCTGGAGTCTACAGTGGTACTGAATCTCAAGCCATTTTGAGCTCAAATGTGGTTACTGGGAACAATCTGTCTCAAGGTGTCGTCAATCCTGGATATCACGTCCAACATACTGGCGCCGTTCCTCTCCCCTCTGGGCATCCTGACAATCAAATTGGATCTGTTGCCAATTTACTTCCTCAACCACTGGATTTATCATGTTCTTCATCAAGTATGCAGACTCTGGCTCCTCAAAGTTTACCTCAAAAGGATTCGTTTGTTGATCCTCCAGTTTCTGGAATAAGAGCTCCCATCTGTGCTGTAGAACTATCATCGCACTTCCTCAATAACCAACTGAATGTCGCGCGATCTGTAACGGTTGTAGACCCAAGTCATTCGTCGTCTACTGTAGGAGCATCAGCTCCTGGATGCTCAGTGACGTCAGATCAAAGACATTTTGATTTATCGGATCCAACTTCCTTAGCGAGGTCGTCTACGGTGCAAGTGTCGCAGTATTCAGAGTCGGTTTGTTCCTCCGCTCTGCCTGTGCACTCAAGTTCAGTGGTGCTGCCTGCTTCACAGCACCTCCAACAGTCTACCTCGCATGTTGCGACTGCGAGTGTTCAGCCAAGCTTTCAACCTATTTCCGTAGTTCCAGCGTATGCAGTGTGTTCAGAGACGGCCGTATCATCAAGCGTCTCTTCAGGATACTCAGGTGATGGCAACGTACAGGCCGGGCCAACTATAAATCAAGCAGCGGCTCACGGCACCTCGACGTTTCAAAGCGTCATTGCCTCGAGTGGAGCTCCTTTGAGTCATCACGAAGACTCGACAGCTGTTTTGGAAACCTCAAGTGGCGCTCATGTCTCTCTGGGTGACCAGAGTGGAGGACATAGAGCTCCTATCGGAGAGACAGGTCCGCAGCATTCAGCAGCAGCACAGCCATCAGCGGTAGATTTCAGCAAATCACATGCGGAATGCATTCAGGTGCTTTTGGATTTTATCAGTTGGTCTTTTTCATGGCCTCTCATGTACATAGTTTCTCATTCGTATTTTTGTACAATTTCTCTGGATGGATTTGTATATTTTGCTTCTTCATTGGTTTTTCTTTGCTCTTTCTGTATACTGTACGAAAATGAACGGATTTGAGGTGGTTGTTCAGTAGGATTGTGTATTTAGTTGTGCATGCATTATTGCCTTTAACTGTTCGCCACGTTTTGTGCTTGAATGTACCCGTACTGTTCAAGAGCGTAGCCTTGTTTCTCGACCTCGGTACCATCGGCTGTGTTCTGTGTAGATTTGTAAATTATTTGTTCATAAGTAGAAAGTTAAATGCTGTTTTTGACTAATCATTGATAAACTCTGCATTCTAAACAAAACGTTTCCAGTGAAGAAATGTATCACTTCAGTTCTATTCTAAAATTAGTAGCTGTGTTTTCATTCGTTCCATTAGTAGTTGTAGCTCTTGCTCAGTATGCCTTAATATATCGGTTGATTGTGTTTTCTTTTAACCTTTGTTTTAAAATGATCCTATGAACCCGTTTCAATTTCGGTTGACTGTGACTTTGATGCGCAAAGAAATGCAAGGGAGGTAAGATTGAAAATTTATGGAATTTGAAATGCTTTTTTCTCGTAGAAGGGAACCCAATTTTCAATTTCATAGATGCGCAACGAATGGTAGTTTTTACTGTGAATTTCAAATACTGTTAACGGTCACCAGGGAAGCTAGTAACCCAGTCTGATATCTGCTTTTCGATATTCGTTCATAGTCGCGTGCGTTTACTAGGGCGAGTGTTTTCCTGTTTGCAGTTTTCACACTTCCCAATGATACGTTTCTCATCACTGCGTTATTTTTAATGTTGTAAAATTGGAAGCAGCGAATGATGTACGTGATCTGCCAGCAGTCACCATTTGGATTGTAGCGTTCACAACTAGTACCAAGCGTCCTTTGGACACGTGTTTCGCAAAATTATGGGTGACGTGAGGACGTTTGCTGATGTCTGTATCATGGGTTGCGATAATAGACTAAACGAGATGGGTAATTTAGTATGTTCTACGTGTTGGTGGCTGCTTCTTTGATGCCAGTAATTTTTCGATTATTGAACTGTTTTTACTGTTTATTGTTTCTTTTCCAGGTTATACCTACTGCTGTGATAACCGTTATGGTATTGATTTGTTCAAGTTCCATTCGCATGGGTGCGCACTAGGTTGTTCATGAATTGCGTTCTTTGGATCGGTCAATCTTTCTAATTTATTTCTCGTTAATGAAGCTGTCGGCTGTTTGCTTCATTCCATTATATACATGGAGTAAGCGGACAGCTAGCGCTTATGTTCCCAGAACTATTCTAATATTTTGCCAACTAGCCTTGTAAAAAAATGACCTGATAACCGAGTTGTAACCTGCGATTCAAGTACGCGTGATGAACATAGTAAAAGTGTTTTTGGTTCACAACTGCCATGCAAAGAGCGATTAGAATATTGTTCGCGTGCTTCGGTGCGTTGCTCCTCCCGCAGATGCGATACCAAACACATAAACACACCCTCAAAATCACGAACGATATAATCCTTAATCATGTTTGTACAATTTTACCATTTGGCTGAAACGAACGCTGTCCATTTCTCGATAGATAGTAATGTTTTGTTTTTACATCAGTTCAATCACTACCTCTGTTGAAGAAGGGTGGTGGAACTTGATTCCAAATTCACATGTGCGGTTATAAGAGTCAACTTTTTCGGGATGTTTCAGCTAATGCATTTATGGGAGTTTAGCTCCCTATGTGAGGTCCCCAGCTGAAGGTTATGTTGGCCTATGCTTTGTCGAAATGAATATTTTTTGTTTCAGTGATACAAATAATGTTTCTATGGGTAGTAGCGCTCTCAGGGGGAATATGCGAGATCCGGAGCTGAAATTTAAGTTCGCCGTCATTTTGTCAGTACAGATTTATTTGATTAAATTATAATTGATCCGACACACGAATAATTTAACATACGACGTAGGTCCCTGAGCGATTTTAATTCTTATGTCGAGGTGTTACTGGATTTTTTCCGTAGAAAGTTGATATTTTAGTATTTTTTTAATCAAAATAAATTGGGGATATTTTAACTTTTATACTCTCGTAGATTTCTCTTGTTAAATCAATTCTACCGTATTGATTATTCTAGAACCTTCTTTAGAACTTTGTAAAGTATCATTGACTCTTACAAGATAGATTGCATTACACTTCGTCTTCAAATTTGATTCTCAGTTATTGAAGCTTCGGTGAAATTCGAAACTGATTTCGCTAGTAATGAGTTGATTAACATTTCAAATTTTACAGAATCTCAGGGAATATCATGAACTTTTGAAATGCTAAGAAAAGGCAAGGCATTCACGAAAGATAATTAAAAAAACATTAGATGAAAATTCACGTTTTACCGGTTACGGAGGCCTTTTCGAACACCGCAATCGCCTCAACTTGCTTTGATGCCTACCAAATGTGGTGCAATCATTATTTGTGTCAAAAGTTAAGCTCCGCTGTCTTGCTCCATGCGGCCGTGTATGTAAGCTTGTATTGTGCTCTTTATGTTTTTGCTTCCTTGTAGCTTCGTTCTTCGAGACATTGGCTTGTTTCTTCGAGTATGCTTTTGATAGTAGTCGCAACTCTACATCTTTTTCTGTGATTTGAAAATCAGCAACTTTCAGAATATCGTATTGTGTTGTTCGTATACTGTTATGCCCTGAGAATGAAAAAATGTTCAAACATTGTATTTTGGACTCTCGAATTTAACCCTATTTGTCACGGGTTGGCGCCTGTTGCTGAGTTATTGAATCTTCCTAGAATTATAGCTACTTCAATGCCTAAATTTCTTGACACTTCGACTGCGGCAGACAAAACCGATGGTTAATGTTCAATTAAAATTTCAAGTCGATTGTAGTGAGCAATGTTAATAACACTAAACATGAAGTGGATCGTGTTTACATTTGGTTTTGATTTTGATTAAGTATTTTTTTAAATTGAATTTGTGACTACTGGTTTGTCAGCTGTATAATGAAAATTCCCTCAGTGAATAAATATGGATCACGTCGCAGTCAAAATGTTGATGCACATGCTATCTTTTCGGGAGTTAACCTTTTTTGGTGAAAATAAATTTGTGCGCGTCGAGCCGCAAAATGTTGATATAGTTTCACATTGCAGGAACATTTATCCACAGCTCAACGGTTGCAGCGTGTCGTGCGCTGGGGAGCAAGACGTTGTCGTGTGAGATGCGCACAGCGTTTTTGAGATATTTTTTAGACTTGTGCCCTCCGTGAATCGATTTCGTATTATAACTACTTCTTTGCGTCGGACTCCAGTGAGATATTTTAAGCTAAGTGTGCTGATAGTAGTTTTGAGGCGCCCGAGGCACTACAGCGCCGTGATAGATGCCAGCAACGCTTGTTTGAGGCTGTCACTTTGTTTCATTAGGGTAGGGGGGCCGTATCTGTCCTTCGCCTGTTCTTTCTCGTTGAAGAGGCGAGTGTTCCGTATTGCAAAATCTTTACACATGTCTCTTCGTTTCTACTTCTCTTCTACTACTCTGCCGGAGAAAAAACTATTGTTTCTATGGGAATTAGGGCTACCAGGCGAAAGAAGCGTTGTCCCGAGCTGTAAAGGAGGCCTTCTTCTCTTTAAAAAAGATTAAGTTTTTTGTTTCGTTACGAGTCATTTTGTTCCTATCACTGCTGTGCTGTGTTTCAGCACCTATTACATTCTTCACTTTCTATCTCGTTTCATAAACTTCATAACTCACTGTTTCTATGTCAGGGGGACCTTGTGTTGGAGCACTCTAAGTGCATAGGAAAGTTAGGTCGATTCCTAACCAAATGGTGCCTTATTCCTTCCCCTCTTCGGAACACCTTTGTTGTGGTTAAGGAGTTGTAAACTAAATTATTTAATCTCTTCTACTAATTTTACCGTTCCTGCCTATTGAAATCGAAATGCTTTTATGGCAATCGTTTTCATTCTTTCTAGATTTTTCGCTCTTGTGTGTAGGACCACTTTTACTGAACTTTTAGTTTTAGCAAACTTCTAATTGAACAAGGAAGCAGTTGAATCACCAGATTATTAGAAATTATAGCTTGGGAATGAGGTGCTTTTCAAAGCCAGTAGATAGTCAAGTATCGAAAAATTGAGAGTTAGTGCATTGTGCCAACCCAAGACGACCTTGAAAAGACTACCCGTGACAAATAGGGTTAAGAAAGTCTTGAACAACACTTAGTTAGCAAAATTCTGTTGCTAGTATGTTAGGATCTGAACTTACACTTATAGCAGTTGGTCGATTCCAGTTTACACTCGACGCGGTCATGAAGCTTCGTTTAAAACAGAATATGGTAGGTCGTGGGATGAGAGCAGTTTTGTCTTGCTAAAGTATAGGCAGAAGTGATTACAGAAGCAGATGAACTGTGTTCTAAATGATACAAGTTCGAATTTGCGCTCGTGCTAGAAAATTTACGACTACATTGTGTTTGTGTATTTATGGTAAGTTGCATGCTTCTGGTTTGGCATGATATTGAGAAGCTTGAGAACTGAAACAGGATAGAATTATTGTATTATGTGCTGATAATACGATCATGTTTGAGCGTTGAGATCTTCTGCAGGACGGTGTTGTGACGAGCACTGCTGACGGGCTCCCGCCTGGCGCAACTCCTGCTCCACCGTCTCACTCCTTCGTGCCCGTCTCTGCTTCTGATGGGTACGTCCGCTACCATCCTGAGCTTCTTTAACTCCGTGTTCTTCTTAATCAAGCATGCCCATTTCTGACTTGAGTTGTGTTTCTTCTAATAAGGTATTCAGAGAATTAGACAGATATCAACGATGAAATAAAAGATTTAGGTCAAGTTTGAACATGAATAATATTGTTGAAATTGTGTCAGCAGAGGCAATTTTCAATGGTACTCAGCTAGGCGAGTCATCAGCCGTTCGTAAAACTGTGAATGCAATCGCAGATAAAACGAGTTTTTATATCTATTCCTAGAGAATATAATTCTGTTAAACTAATATTGATGAAATATATTTTTCTGAACTTTATAATGAAACATAAGTTGTTAGTGTGACTTGCTTTGAATTCTCATCAATTCGTCCAGTTTGATTTTTACATAATACTCTAATTTCAATTGCAAAATATGTGTTTAGCCGACATTGCAGTGTTCAAATATTGCTGTGTAGATTCTTCGTTTTCTTCCATTCCATGCCTGCCTCTGTAGTCCTTTACAGTGTTTTCCTTTTGTTAATAATTCTGAGATAATTTAGTTAATTCTGATATTCAAAGCTCCTGGCGTTGATGATGGCTTACAATTGTGCTCATTCAATAAAAGAAATAAGTCAAATTACAATTTGACTAATTCGATATGGATCGTCTTTTCTTGTGCTATTTTAAAGAACAGTTGAGCATTTTTCGTACATCAAAACGTCCTGTGGTGATTTGAGTTCGTTTAGCTCCAATTACTTATACTGCATGTGCTTGAGTTTGAACGTTATCGTGATTTGTCCGGAAGTCAATTTTGACTTTTTTGCTTTCGATTGTCTCCTTGATTCATAATGTTAGTAACTAATCATTTTGGAAAGTTTGTCGTGTGCCTGCGGTTGAGTGAGCTTGTCAATGGTAGGTCGTTACTGTGTTGAAGATACTATGAGTGACCCATAGAAAGACTCGCATGACTTGATAACACTGTAAGTGTTGTCGAGGTGCTCCAGTTTTTAAGAAGGGTATTTTTCTGTTTATTTTCATCTATGCTTGTCTCACGCGCTTCACTGGTATTTCAGATGTTGGGACTGAGTTAGTCGCTTTCTTTTCATTCTTTTTCTCACTCCGTATCTCTGTGCATTTAGCTGCTTGGCTGCATTGTTGTGCAGCTCTGAGGCCAACAATGTACGACCTCGTGTTGCTAGCTAATTAAAGTTATTTTAGTGGTGCAAAGACAGTGAAATTAATTTATTGATATTAATTATAGTGCGGGTCAGTGTTGTGTACAATCGGCTTAGAGTCAAAATTTGAAGTATAAATTATAGTTTCTTTCAAACTAAGTCTGGAAAGCATGCTATCGCGACCAATTTTTGTTTATTTGGAAGTTTTAGCAGATTGATTGTTTTTTCGTTGCACGTTACTATGCACTCTTTTGTGGTTGAATTTTTCCGCCGGTTGCATATTCGAGTAATGGTTTCTGCTGATTCGTTAGGGGGTTGAGATTTCATAAAGTGGTCGAAAGAAGGGGAAAGAGCACATCGTGTTCGCTGCTGTGTTAGGACCCAAGTGTCGGCGTACGTGCATTCAGCACTGAGGCTGCATTTCGAGTTGTGCTACGAATTGCCGAAAATAAGTACAAAACGCTTGTAATTTTTCCATTTCTTATGATATTTTACTTAGAAGTGAATTAAATTTTCGCCAAATCCAACAAATGTGTTGTTAAAAGTTAGTAATATTCATGTAATTTTACCCTTGGAGGAAGAGGAAGAAGAAATGAACAGAATCTTCGAGGAAGGAATGTTCTTCAAGCAAAGGGCAATATTCCATTGCTTATATTTTCAATTTCTGGCTTCGTAAATGAATTTAAATGCTCATTTTTTATTGTGCGAATTCTTTATTTCATCCTTAAAAGTGTCTTAATAAAATAATTCGTTCACGGATCTGTGCAAAGTAAAGATACGTTGAAGGTCCTTTTCATTTTCTATTTTTGGAGAATATTGTAGGAATTTTATAGTTTAATTTAAAGCTAGTTGAAAATATTGCTAATGACCTGTTTTATTTCTATTCTGAGAAATTTTTTTTTTTATATAACTGCAACCAAACATTCCCTGTGAATTAAAATCACTAAACCAATATACTTTCTAGTACACGTTTCTATGATTTAGAAATAATTTTAGGAAATTTTTTCCTCCAAGTAAATGTAAGGCATAAATTAACGAGTGTCTTGTACGTACTTGGAGCATTTCATAAGAGGATGCAAGTAGAATGTCTGTAACACACAACACCGTGTTGGCGTGTGCGGGAGTGAATGAAACTTCCGTGAAATGCGGTTGAGCGTCAGTTCCTGTCCGTCGGATGGATGAAATCGTCAGCTGTTATGTAGTTTCGCAGTCTGCTCATGCCTAATGTTATCTATATGATCTACTCAAAGATTTTGTTTTGCTCAGTGGCTTTGCTTTTGTTTGTTGTATATTTTTACTGTTAACCCTGTTCATTTCCATAGCTTGGGCCTTTTATGTGTACATATATGTTTGATGTTTATTTGTTAATTTATGTTTGCTTTTATCTTACGTTGATTTTTAGCTGAAGCCTGCTTTTGTTTTTCTTTCACCGCTGTGGTTGATGTGGTGGCCGTGCTGGTGTACCCTGCCGCTGTGCCTCCTCAACCACCACCCTTCATCGTCACCACCACCACCGTCCGCTTCCGCCGCCACTCCTGCCTGCTCTAATCTTTCATCCTTCTGTGTTGACCTGCATGGCCAGCCGTGCCTCTTATGCTTCCTTCCTCCCTCGCTTGCTTTTCGTATTCTCTTTTTATTCCCGTAATCGACTTGCCTCGACTCGCTCATTTGTTAATTGCACGTCACGATTGATTATGGCCTCCCTTCATCACCCTGTACTCCACATTCAACTGTTTCTTGTTGAAAAGTATTACTCTTCCTTCTGCTGTATCACTCGTCGTAACTGATTGACATTACGTACACTTCCTGTACTTGATTTTCATGGAATTTGGACTACACAACGTTTATCGTGACGTAACGCCCGCCAACTTGATTGAATATAACAACCACCTTGGTGTTCGCTCACCGTGGCACTCTGGCTTTCATCTCAAAAATTTGGCGTTTCTCGTTACACTTCACTCTCCGAGCTTTTTAATTTTTGGTGCATCAGCAGTGAGGAGAAGCAATCGGCCTTGCCCCAAGACCGCACTCGACACATGCCTGAAAACTTAGACAACCGTCAGTTCAGCCAGCTACCATTGCCTCCGGTACGCGAAGATCCTGCAGTTCAATCTGTCTCCCGCATCCCATCTCCCCAAGAAAGTATGCTGGACGCACTCAACAATCCAGGATCGTCGGATGCTTATCAGGCGTCGTGCCGGAGACAAGGCATTGGTTCAGCTCCTGTTTTGCAGTCATCTATCAATCCGTACGTCTTTCCATGCCCTCCTATTGTGGAAGGGCAAAGTGTTCTTAACACGCCAAACATACCAGTCGCAGATGGAGTACCTGCCAACTACCCAGACCAGTACAGTGGTCGGCCAGATGATGCATTGCTTGCACTCCGGCGTAATTCTGCTCCTGTCACGCATCTCGCTGTGCAAGACTTCAATCACGCCAACGTTAATGGATATGTTACTGAAATGAATGTTCAACACAATTTCGTTGGTCAAGAAGGGCACAGCACCCAATTCAACATGCAATCTGGCTCACAACCGATGCTGAACCAAGCGTTCAGTGCTACCAACCTTGGTCCTTCCAATTTAGACGTGAACTTACTAACCATGAACACTAATTTGAGTGCTAGCATGCATTGTATTCCTCAAGCACACACAGTCAATGACAACCAAGTTTTCTCCCTTCAAAATCCCAATATGCCTTTGCATACTGATACGTCGCTTGCTTTGGATGCTTCTTCGAATTTTGCTCTAGCTCCAGTTCCTCCGCATGCTTTACCTTATTTACCTCCTGTCCAATCATTTGATTCTTATGGCCAATTTATTCCTCGTCCTATTGGCAATAGTGACATGCCTGTTCCCCAACCAGTAGCAAATCATTACCCTTCGAACTCTATGAACTCGTGTGTGATGCCCCCGCCCCGTTGTCCTAATGCGAACGCGCTCACGGAGAATGTGGCGCTGAGTAATGCGTGTGTTTCTAGCGCTCCTGACGGAGGCGTTGCGTCCGATGCTACTGAAGCTACATCGACCGCAGACGTCGCACCGTCTCCTCAAGCTGCTGACGGAGCTTTGTCTGATGCGTCTACTCAGTTGTCTGTGGGCGCTCAGGGTGCCAAGCAGCAGGATAAGAAGAAAAAGAAAAAGAAACCCATGGATAAGGTGCCCAAGCTCACCGTCCTGAATGTAGTTGACACCATGGTCGAGTGTCAACTTGAGACGACTACTCAGCAAACTAAATTCCGGTTTGATATCACCGATGATGAACCTGACGATGTAACCAACAAGCTGGTGAGTTACTGAGATTTTTATGAAATTCTTTGAAAACTGATTCCGATGCTGTGAAATATTGCTGGTATAAAGAATTGGTTCAGAATTTCTAAAAATTTTGAATGGAGTTCCGAATTTCTAGCAATGTGTTACTGTTTTTTTAAATGTAACAGCGTTTAGTTCACGACAATATTTGAAAAAAGGTGATATTTCGTTTTTACCATTGAGGACCCCAAAACCAAATACAGCATTATTGAAAATATTCGATAATATTAGTTTTGAAATAGTTGCGTACTCATCTACTGTTCACTTGCAGATTATGAAATAAAAATTATGAGCAGATTGCTAAATGAAGCATGTTGAATAATACTATTAAAATGAATTGTTTTGTAAGTAATAATAAAAAAAAATATTGAACTCTTATTTTTGGTGGTGTTACTTATTGCAATGAGCCAAACTTAAAATTACGATCATAATATGGTCCGATAATGTCTGAATAATCTTCACTGCCTCAGCACCATCTCGATCAAAAGTAAGAAAGTCTGATCGTTACTAGAATTTAAACCATTCTGGTGAATCAGTGACTTGGTCGTAATAATAACGTAATGTTTTGCAGCAGTTACGCAAGTGCTTAACACTACATGTCGACACCGAGGACTACCGAGAAGCAGGGAATTAGGTTAACGTTGTAGAAAATTTAAATTTCTGTTTCATTTAGGTGATGACAAACCTGCTGCCTGGTATGCACGCGGAGGTTTTCACCAAGATGTTACTGGACATCAATCACCAGCTGCGCGAGTCTCCCAATGTCATCCCTGTCGTGAATTTCCTGGACCCTAAATTTGGGGCTGTCGTACCCACCTCGACGACGGGCGGTGACTCGAAAAGTTCTCGCTCGCCGCAGCAGACGCGCAAACTCTCCCAGACTGCGTCCTCAAAAGCGGACGATGCCTTGGTAAGTCTTGTGCTCATTCTCTTGTCATGCGTGTTTACTCTTGCCGCTGAACTTTTTACTCGGAATAGGCTTGCAGTGCTAAATTCTGCTGGCTAGTTCGCAATGTTTCAAATATGTTCTGTTTTTGCCTGCGTGACTCGAATGGCTAGTTTTATTATTACCCTGCAGGGGAAGATTAGTGCGTGGTCGCCTCTGTATAGCTGAGTGCTGTAGCTTTCTTGTCTTGAGTGGCTTTGCAAATGTTACTAATGAGAAACCATCATGGGCGGTTTTTGTCGTGAGTTTTAAAAATGAAATGAAGGAGTTTGCTGATAAATCGCCCATTCTCTTGTGTGCTCGTTTCATGAGTTATTGTACTTCATAAACTCTATTTGATTATCTCTCTTGATTGTTAACGCTAATGATAAATCTTCTTGCAGCATTTCCCTTTAAATGCCTCTAAATTTATCTTTCATAGTGCCAACGCAATGAATTTCAGGTTGTATCATTGCAGTCGTAACGAATTTTTTTATTTTTTTCTCATCGATGACGCTGTTCGCTTGTGTTCGCTGTTCCGGCTGGTTGCGTACTATGAAATAGCGCTTTCAGTTTTTACGTTGTACGGAGAATTTTGTAAAGTAATACATTCAAATCAAGGCTCCCACGTCTATTCGTTTTTTACAACGCTTCAGAGAGTAGAAGAAGTTGATCATCGAAAGAAGTTTGGTAGCCGAAGATCATCGAAAAATTGTAGTATATGCGTTCTGACAAACTAGTTTACATTGTTAATAAAATTTTGCAGTGGGTGCGTTTGATCATCCCGAATGAAGTTGGTCCATTTTGAGAGTCTAGCTAAAGCGAGCGACATGAGGCCGCTACTCATGAGCACATTGATCCTTACGAGTCCCGTGCATTGAGTGGATACATAATTTTGTCCTAGCTCGCACAGCCGTACTCTGGCACGTCTGGAGGGAGCTGTTACTGCGATGGCGCCGTGCCTCTTAGGGGAAATTATATTCGAAAAAATCACGTAAAGAGCTGTTCCGCTTATGTCCTATACACCTATTTTCGACGTTTTCGAGCCGTTGTGGTTGATGTGCTGGCTTTCCTGGATTTTTGCTCTCTCTCTGAGGACGGTGTATTTATGAGATAATTTCATTGCCGCGAGTATTACGTGAGGTCAGTAGTCGAGTTGTGTGCCGTAGCTCTCCGTAGACCGTAAAATGCGGAGAGTGGCGGTGACGTAAGAGTTGTGTGATGGTGTCCAGGGTGGAGGTGTAGTAGTGCGGTGCAGCAGTTTTGGGTCAGGCAGCGGCGCTATAGTCGCCGCTCGCTGTGGCAGGCGGAGACACGCCACCACGCACCACTGGACCCACTCCGCCGCTGTTGCTGTGAGTAGCGCTCCTGCTACGACACTCTACCCTCGCGCCCTATTTTTGGCGTCCCTCTTCAGCAAGTCGTGTGACCACTCTCGCACGCACCATCATTTGTGTTTGTTTCAATATTGTGTAAACCACGAAGTTTCTCGTGAAATTGTTCATTTGGTCCTGGAAGAAAAACGACTTCAGTGAGACTTGCTAGAGTTGCATGACCTGCTGAAGTGGTGCACACATTTTGTGACCTGGTGCTGTTCGCTGCCTCCGCCGCTGCTCTGCATTTTGTGACTGAAGCGCGTGTCAGCATGGCCCTATCTTGGTCCTTTGTCTCCTTTTTCATTAGAATAGTTTAGCTCAGAGTCCTTTTTTATATCTTGAACTAACTGCCAAGACTTTTCTGTGCAAGTGATCTCTACGTGTCACACCATCCAAAATTCTAAATTATTAGTTAATGTTTGACATAAGGGGTGTGCCGATAGCTTCATCCACTTCGCCATTTATTGTTTGATTCTATTTTTGGCCAATGCAAGTTGGTGCTAGTATTTATCAGCTACTCGGGTGGCATTTATCTGAACTCAGAATGGGTGGGTTTTCAGTGTCGAACCAACATCAGTGCACCTTAAAGCTCGTTGTCATGCTTCAGAATGTTACAAGTAATGTTTTAGACTAAATTCGATGTTCTTTTTTGTTTGTGTACTCCAGAGTTGATCCAGATAATAGTGACGTTTTCCTGGTGCGACTCTGTATTTTGCTAGTGCTTTATGATCAGGGAGAAAATTTGCAATGCTCCGACATATTTCTGTCGGGAATTTTCTGCTACTATCCTCTGTTCTTAAAAGTACTCGTATAACTATTTTCGAGACGGTTTGACTGCGTTACTTGACGTGAAGCTCTTTGTTGCCTTATTTGTTGACCCTTCTCTCCTAAGGGAGAGAAGAATGCTTGCGGCCTTTCGGCCCGGCCCCTTCCTTGTGATGTTTGTACGTACTTGTCATTATTGGCCGTTTCGATGTATGTTCATTACTTCGCCATTTCTGAGAGAAAAGCATAAATCATCAACTAGTTCAAGCTGAAATATTTAGCGTACTATGATCTTAATACTCCCTTGAAGCTACCACCGTTCATAGCGAAGTTGAGGTTTTTCACTTGCGTTTGTTTCCTCTAGCATGCCCTTATGTTTCCCAGCGGAGTATTGTGCCGTCGTGTTCCATCCGTTATTACCAATGATGTAGCTGTGCAATGTCTCGTCAAACTTCCGGTTCTCTAACTCTGCAAATTTTGTATGTACGAGTAGATGGCATGTTTCAAGAACCGCTGCGGTACCTGTCAACTCCCTAGATGTGATCCGTGCTTACTTCCTTGTGTTAGGCGCTGCAGCTTTCATGCTTGGACCAAGTGTTCGTGTGTCTCATGTCCACCAGTTCTCGTGACTGAACAGCTCTTTTTAAATCTGTCGTGATACTCAGCATGTGAATATACCTATTGATATTGTAGAACCCTCAATAACTTATAGTGTGGTTTTCGTGGTTGCCTTTTATCCCACTAAGGTGCTTTCAAGGGAATTCTATTTCATAAATCACAGTTCTAAAGACAAAGGGAGAGGATTATTGACCTCATATTAGGCTTACTGGCTTAGTTTGTACGTGGAAAGAAACGTGTCATCTTAGGCTATGTGCAGTGCGCTCGACTGGCTGTTAAAGGTTAAGCTTTTGGTTGGAGGGAGAACTTGGCTTTTTGTTTTATTTATCCACGAGGTTGTCGAGGCTTCGTTTTGTCTAACTCTAACCCTTCTACATGGTATCTTTTGTATTTAATTATTACATTTTTGCTTCAAAGTAATTTTATCATTTATTCACATGATTTAGTGTGGTAAAATAACAATTTTAGAGTCTTGTCATTCTTTGAAGAGGCATATAAGGGTAAATATACCACTTTTTTGCTGGGGCAAATTGAGAGCCACTGTATCAATATATTGGATGTGATGTGTACGTGGGGGGTATAACGATGGTATAACATCTGCTTTCACCCTACTTCTTGTATGTAAATCGCCGTTCTGAGTTTCGAAATTTTTATTTAATTTTTCGTGTGAAAGTTCAGCATATTTTAAAATTCAGAACTCTTGACCAGTAAATCAACACTTCGAGCATTCGTGCATTCATCTAAAGCATGAAAAAATTTGTTGTAGACACAGAATGCTCATTTCGCAATGCTTGGTCCTGGTTTTGATGTAGGAGTCTTACCGGCACCTCGCTGGGAGACGTTGAGCCCAGTTATAGCGTGAATATATTGTCCACCCTCTCCGGCCCGATGGTATCCTGGCAAAGATGTAGGTCTGAGTTCCACTCACCTCGCTGGTCCTGTGTATTGATTATATCCTTTCTCAGGTCGGAGAGGCCAGCATTCTCGAGACTAATATCCTGTTCGAATTTATTCTTTTGTTCTTCTATTTAGTTCATTAATTAATTTTCAATATCATTAATATGCTGCCTGTGAAGGAGCCGATGCCGTGGCTAGTTAATGTGTATAATATAGCACTGGTTAAAAACTATAAATAACAGTGGCAATGATAGCTCTGTGCTCCTCAGGGGGATCCAGTTAGTGTATCTATGTGAATCAGTGCTCCACGGAGGAAGATGTGAGGTCCTGAGCAAAAATCTTCATTTTGTTGAGATAGAAAATTTATTTTTTATTTTGTAGCGCACCGTCTTCTTTCAGTTTCCTGTTGTCCTGTTTTTCTACTCCTATGACTCTCATCTTCAATTTTTATCTTGTTTCATGAACCTCTTTCATTATTGTTTCTGTGCGAAGGGTGTCGGGACCTTGATCGTGTAGGTTTTCGTCGTTGTTCAATTCCGAGCACGAGATTAATTGCTTATACATGTTCGGTGTCAAATGATGTAGTATTATGTGTCTCGACTTTATGAATTGCAGAATCCACGAATGAAATACACGATGTTCGGGTCTATCAGAGCGAGGTTCCATCTCGCGAGTGGTGGCTTTCGCTTATTCAAAATGACGAGTGGACATACAAGTTGATTGAGCTAACTTTTCTTGTTGGTGCGAGGATGCACTCGGTAGCGAGCGTATCAGCTCTTTTTTAGGGTAACTCGTCTTAACGTTTTCATATTGATACCAAGTTTTGATGTGGGTGAAAAACGAAGAATTTTATGCATTACTCGTATATTTTTATTATTGCTGAAAATACACCATTCAAACTTTTTACTGCTTTTCTCATGTATTATGAATGAAGTTGAAATTTTCTACCACTTGTTCATAACTCGTGCACAAATTAGTGAAAAACTGGAAGATCAAGCGTATTTCTCCTCAAGCGCCAAGCGTCATCACAACGTACCAACGTTCTTGGTACATTAGGCAAGTCTGCTCAGTTGGTAAATATCTACTTTTCCATCTTTCAACACATTGGAAAGCAGGAACAAAAATTGTCAAAGTGCGCGAGGTAGGTAGACCAAGAATTACCGATATCGATCGGTCGATCTAAATCGTTTGGTTTTAATTAGAAAATGAGGCGCTTTTCTTTAGCAAATCCAAGGCTGATTACAGCGGTTATGAAGTGTGAGATTGATAACCCGCGAGTTCAGAGTTCGTTAGTGCACAACTTAAAACGCCAACATGAAGCAGGACAATTTGGAAGAAAACTCCCGAAGAAACAATCGGTCATTATCAAAACATTCAAGCACAATGGGCGAAAAAGCATTCAGTAGACTATTGTAGAATGTAGTAGAGTTGCCTGGAGTGACGAATTGAAGTATGACAAATTCAGTTCTTACAGTGAGGCTTGTCCGACCTCAAACTGGCTCTTATTTTGAACGCTGATACCAAATTTCCACTGCGAAGAATGGCGGTGACGATGCCTCTCTTTGGTGCGCTTTCAGCGCTGCTGGGATGAGACCGGGACTGTATTCAAAGCCTAATGGATCGGTATACTGGTGGCAACGACGGGCACCTATACAGGAGGAACATGGGACGGAAACCACACTTTATATCTAAATAGAAATCCTAAACATCTCCCCAGGTGCAGCAATGGACGCAACGTTGTGTTCTCGTTTTTACCAGATTAAGTCTCTCGACTTAATTATTTTTTGAGCTGATTTGGCATAGCGCATGAAGTACGCAGGAAGTAACATGGCTCAATTTATAGACATGAAGATCAAACATTTGGGCTGGTGTAGGAACACATATGACAGGCTATCATAACCAAGTTGATCGATGCAATTTCGTGACGTTGCCAAGCCCTAGTTGACTCGTAAGGCTTTTCAGGGATATGTTGACTAAGGAAAATTTCAAAACTATGTATTCCTCCTATTTGTTCATGTGACCTCTACTGTCGAAACAAAACTTCGTTTTGAGTGACGCTCTGTAATTCTGTAAAAATACTTCTTGGTGTATTCCAATGAAGGCTATATCGCGAACATTTAATGTTTTTGTTTTTTCCTCCTACTTCATCTCTTAGTGTCGGTCTAAAATAGTTGAGGTGAGAGACGTTTGAAAAAGCTAAAATTTATTAAAATTATGCTCGCTACTCTGTGAAGAAAGTCTTCTCTAACAGTTGAATATTTTAACTCGTTTTCTCTCGCACATAGTAGTACATTCCTGTTGGATATACCGGATGTCCCACAAAAATGACCCCGACTTTTTAATTGATTATATCTCCGCTTTAAATTAACACATTTGAATTATCATTTTTTCACAATGTAGTAAATTTTGTATCCTTATCGAATAACTTAAGTTTTTGAAAATCGTTTAATAACCACTTTACAGTGATCAATTTACTGAAAGACGTTGAAAAACCAATTGTTCAAAGGAAAAGTTTTGAAAACAACACTGGTGTTTTTCTTCATTGCTCAATACCTACTGTTAAAAATAATTTCACAATGATGTATCCTACATACCACCAAGTATGTACCACCTCCATCATTAATAATTCTTCGACAGCGAATTAAAGGATTTTAAGAACTGAAAGAAAACGGTGAAATAATCCGCAAAACTCTTCGTTCTATGGTGGCTAGAAGTAATACTTGCCTTGAAAGAAATGGAGGGTATGTCGAAGGATACTAAATTACTTTATTTATTTAAACGTTATTCAAGGTAATGATTTGTTACTCTTTTAAATTTTCGTTTGTTTGTTTTTTTGTAAAGTACAAAAGAAGGATGAATATCAATATTGTTTTAAAAACTTTTCCTTTGAACAATTAGTTTTTCTACCCCTTTCAGTAAATCGATCACTGTAAAGTGGTTATTAAACGACTTTCACTGACTTGAATTATTCAATTCAAAAAGAAAACAAAACTTACAACATTGTGAAAAAAAAGACAATTCAAATATGTTAATTTAAAACGGAGATATAATCAATTAAAAAGTCAGGGACATTTTTGTGGGACACCCAGTATAATTCAGGAACTCGGTGTTTTTCATAGCGACTGTTTTTAGGGGTTAATTCTGTTATCTTTCGCATCCAAATGTTGTACTTATCGTTTAATCTCATTTTAAACAAAGACCGGAGTTTTAGACAAACGGCTAACTACTCAACGAACGCCTTGAATGCTTGTTGCCTGTTTTGTGTTCAGCTTGTGCCTTCAATATTACTACAATAATTATTCTATTATATTACAAATTTAAACTGTAGAAACGCACTTCATCGGCTCTTATGGTTTCCAATTCAACCCTCATTTGTTTTTCTCAAAGCGTTGCTCATGGAAAGGAATGATTTTGTCTAAGTATTTACATGAAGAACTTCTCTCCATTCTTTTTTGTAGAAAAGAATTTGTTGATATTTTGAACAACTTTTTTTTTGTCTCGAAAAGTTCGTGTAGTTTATTCGATCTCAAGAAGCTCGGTTGTGTGTGATCTCGCTTTTCTTACCATTTTAAGTTCAATATTTCCACTACTAGGCATGACTATTTTTCTGCGAGTGCTTCTCAATGATTTGGATGTCGTTATTCTCTGTAACCTTGTATTACTATTGCAGCTAAGCATTTTCCTTTACAGTACGGGACTCGCGACTGCTGTACACTCATATTCTTGCATAATTGAGTTCTGTGTTCCTATTCTGTGGATGAACGTTTCTTAAACTAATATCTTGTAAACTATTTGAGGGCGTATTTTAGTTTCTTCCCCTGAGAGGTAAGAATTTGTCTGTATACCCAGCCCCACTCAACCGCCGTGTGCCTTCCCTCAATGACTGTTGTTTCCACGGCTTTCTCCATGTGTGGTGCCCTTGTTGAACGACCGCAAACACGCATATCTATTTCATTAATTATAGTTCTTGCGCCGTACAACATTTTAAAGCTTGCAGATAAATATTCCCATCATTTTCCTGTGTTGAAGCCAGTTTTCCTAGCCAGTGAAACATGCCATGTCAAATACACCTGTAATGAATAATGCTCATTGATGTTCTCCGGTGCCATAGATCAATGTAGCCCTGTAATTCTGCGCATATTTTTCTAAGTGATGCTCTATTTTAACCCACAATTTGTGTGTATAGTAATTGAATACTAGTTGAACTTGGCGCGGGACTTAAGATAAGGTATCTATCTATAGTGCTATGCTACGTTCACCCTTTTTTCTATTTGATCCAAGGCATGAATGATAATTTCAAACCACGTGAATTTTTTTTTAATTGGATCAATTTAAGATAGATTTAGAGTGCGTTTAGGAGCACGCTGCTTCAATTCATGATTTTAGAACGTTAGTGTTTTTTCATGTACCAGTGTAGGCTTGCTTTAGCATTTTGTATTACTGTTTTGAGCTGTAGAGTATATTTAAATTCCATAACTCCGTGTTTATATCAATTTGTGTTTGTGTCAATCCAAAATTCATAACAATCCACCTGCTTTTATGTGTGTATTAAGATTACCTTTTAAGCGTACTCCTTTCTTTATCTGTCCTCATGTGTATTTTTTTTTCTCATTCAAACTGTGTTCTAGAAAAAATGATAGTGTAAGCCTGTTTGAACCTATAGGGTAGCTCACAGAATTACTGCTGTAGAAACTAGAATCTTCGTTGCATTTGGGGTTGGCGCAGAATAATTAGGCGCGCTTATGTTTTCACCTGGTCTTCTTGATGAGCTCGGTCGAGGCGCTATCGTTGGTGTCCTTGATTTTTTATTCAGAAAAACATTCTTTCAAATAATTATTTCGTTCCTTCAGAGAGATACGACTATTGTATCCATGGGAATTAGCAGTCACAAGAGAAAATGTAAGGTCTCGAGCGGAGAGCAAGGAAAACCTTTCTTCTGTTGAACCAAAAGAAGTTTTTGTTCTGTTACCTCCTCAGGGAGGGATACCTGGTGAATCTATAGGAGTTAGTACTCCCGGGGGAAAATGCGAAGTCCCGAGCTAAAGGTCATGTAGGCACTCCTTTTGTTGAAGTAAAATAGGTTTTCATTCGGTTACGGAATAACTTTTTTAGATTCACTGCTTGCCTCCTGTTTTCCAGTACCTAATCGTTTCTTCTTCAACTTTCATCTCGTTTCATAAACTTTTTCCTCGAAAGATGTGCAGGGTCTAGTGTGAGAACACGGCTGGTGCATAGATTCCCTGTTCCCTAAACTTTATACCAAATTATACCATCCTATTTCTTCTCTTTCGAACACCTTTGTTATTGTTTGGGAGGTTTAACTTTTTAATTTTCACTCATCTTATTGGAGTACTTTCGTTTTTTAATTGTCTTTTTGATGATCGCTGTGCATCATCGAGGAAAGAATTTCGCAATCGTATTTTCACTGCAGGTTCTCCAAACACACATTGTTACAAGTTCCCCCGTATCGCTCCTCTCAGGTGGATACAACCATTGTATTTATGGAAATTAGCACTCACATGGGGGAAAATGTGAGGACCCGTACTGAGAGTTAGGTAGGCCTTCATTATGTTGAAATAAAAAGCTTTTGTTATGTTAAGGACCATCTTTTTTTCAGTTCACTGCTATCCTGTTTTTCAGCACCCACTACTTTCTTCTTCGACTTTGATCTTGTTTCGTAATCTTCTTTCTCAATTCACTATTTCTATTCCCTTTCTGCAAATATTCCGCGTTCCCTTAACTCCACACTAAATGGTGCCTTCCTATTTCCTCTCTTTGGATCGCCTTTGTGTCGTATAGAGAGAGGCTTAAACTAACTAATAATCTAATCCCAGGGGGAAAATATATGAGGGCGCGAGCTCAGAGTTAGATAGACCTTCTTTTTATTTAAATAAAAGGTTTTTTCTTATGTTAAGGACCATTTTATTTTTTCAGTTTACTGCTGTCCTGTTTTTCAGCACCTACTACTTGCTTCTTGAACTTTTCATCTTGTATCATGAACTTCTTTCTCAATTCACTGTTCCTATGCCCCTTCTGCATAGATTCCGCTTTCCCTTATCTCCATACTAAATGGTTCCTTCCTCTCTTCGAAACGCTCTTATTTCTAACGGTTAGGGAGGCTTAAATTAATATCTAATCTAATCCCCGTTCCGCTGAAAATCCATCTGGCAATTAATGATGACTTTAATAATGTTTGTATTTCTTTATGGGCGTGATTAGTTATTCCCAGACTTGATTGCAAATCAAATAAGTCTGTGTTTTATTGAGGTTTTGTTTATTGCTTAAACTAGGCGTTTAATGATAGTCCTTATTATGTGGGTCAAACTTAAGTGTTTCTATTTGAATGGAATTCTCTTATAGTAGGATAGGTAGTCAGGATACGGTTGGATATCAACTACATCCCAAGACACGGAGTACTAGTTCGCTGGTCAGATTATTGAGTCGACAGTAGCTATGAAGTGAATTAGCTTCACATTCAATGTGTTACATTCAGGGAGAGGACGGTGGAGCAGTGATGGGAGGCAGCGTGCCCGGCACGCCCAGTCGCCGCCTGCCGAGTCCCACTCCTACTGCTGAAGAGGCGGCAGCACTTCAGCAGCAGCTGCTACAGCAGCACCTTCTACTGCAGCAGAGCGAGGCCAAACCGAGTGAAAGTCAGACCACCACCTTGGATTCACCGGTGGTTTCGGGAGCGCCTTCCGCCTCAGTCGCCACTGTTGTTCCTGGATCTGTTGTGGCTTCCAATGGCCAAGCACTTACTGGGGTACCGGCGGTTTCCAGCGTTCCTGCATTGGCTAGTACTCCTGGGGTTCCGAGTGTGCCAGCAGCCTCTGTTGCTCCTGTTGTTTCTGGAGCTTCGATGGGTGTCTCAAACGCCCCAGCCGTGCCGGGGCCTCCTGGCTCTGCCACAGGGCCCCCCACACAGAATAGGTTCTCACGCTTCGTGGTCACCAGCGTCGTGTTGGGGAGCGATGTTCCTCGCAGCAAAAACAGGTCGGTAATTACTCTTTGACTGTTGTACCCGCGCCGTGTTTCTACGTTCAGCGATTATTTATTTATTTGTGGAAGCTTTGAATGGACACTTTCTATGTTAATTTTTTTTATCCCTCTATTTTTTTGTAACTGGGTAATGAATGGCAACATATGTGAATAAATAGATGGCAATTAAATGCCAAACTTTACTGTTATTGCGTAGTGTTGAGGGGCCAAATTTTTATGCGTTTTACGTTGTCATGGCAGTACTGCCGATAGTTAAACTTTCCTTGTCGACTTGGCTGATTTACGGGCTGAGGTTTATGGCCGTAATTCGGAACTTTTTCATTTGGTCCAATGTTTCGTTTTTGAACTGCGTCTAAATTTCAGTGCTGTGCGTATTGTTGATTTTATGTGTTATGCTGAGAACAATATCATTGGGTGTATTCTGGTTTAGCATTCCATGCTAACATTCGTTTTTTATCAGAATTGCCATTGCTGACAAATTAAACATGTTTTCCAATTTAAATCCATAAATTATTTACAGCTTTAATGGCTATAGTTCATTCGGGATAAAATACACAGCTGTGCAAATGGGTTGAGTGAGCTTCAAAGAGTTGGCTAAGATTTGTATGGGCGATCAAAATAAGTTGAAACTGTAATGGAAATTAGACCAGCTATATTTCGCACTCTGCGCGCTCTGTGTACTGTAAGGGAGGAATTTTAATGTGTTGTGTCGTATGATTTAACTGGACGAACAGAACGGTCTTAATAATGCGTTTTTTAAACGAGGCTGGGGAATCATTTGTGTATCTCATTTGTAGGACTAGTGTCGAAAAGGGTATCAAGGAAATTTGAGTATGGAATTTAAGATTTTAAACTGTTTGTCTTTTTTACATGCACAAATAGAGGTATCAAAGCTTTACTCGGTGTTGGTGTAACTTCAATTGATTCTTGAGAGAATATAACCATGTGATGACCTCAATCGCACGGAAGCAACACTTCATTTTTCAGTGGGAAAAAATGTTAGTAGTGTATGTCACACAATAATGATAGGTTTAAATATGTTGATGATTGATATTTTTGAAAAGACTTTAATTCACGTAGCAGTGAGATAAAAAAAAAGTTTTGTGGCATGTGTTGTTTCACATAGGTGTAGAAGTAAAAAAAAATTGATTTGATTTTTGTGTTATTGGATGTTGAGCAGAAGTCCGAGCTTGACGCGGTCCAACAGCAGCAGCAGCAGCGCGACCCCCAACTCTTCGGTGACGACTTCACCCCGTGACTCCGCCCCCCAGCCTGGCGGTGCCTCCCTGCCTACCCAGGTGTGTTCATCTGCTTCCTCCTTCGAGCATTTTCGGAGTGAGACTTTGTATTTTGTACCCTTTTGTTTTTGAATTTTGAATGAATGTTTCTTACGCCCAAAACCTGTTGCTCTGATGAGTTTGAAATTTCTTCAGCAGCATGTGAACGTTTTGCCTTCGTGCTCCTTCTTTTGTTTGATATTAAACAGCTAAGAATGCTGTCAGGGGTAAAATGAGAACTGTGTATTTTTGGCTGCGAATGAGATGTTCAAGCACTTTCGGTAAGGAAGGACAACATAGCTAATGTAGGTAGTGTTCCTAATGAATGGGGGGAGGGGGTCAAACAGATGTTCCGAGGGGCCGTGAATTCCCAATTCTTTTGGTTTTAGCAGCCCAGCTACATTTAGTTTTGCATTTTGTTTTCGCCATCGCTGAGGTGACTGACGTACTGTTTATATAGCTGCTAAAATATTTCATCTTGTTTTCAAATTCATTTTTCTTTCAAATCGTAGATGTTGCTTGAAAGTTTTTTAATTCTTGTTATCTCTTTTAATATTAAGATTTTCTAAGGCTCTATCTCCCTCGATTTTATAAACAATCAGTGTTTTCTCAACCATTGTTTTGTTTGATAACAATTAAGCTAATCATTAGTAAATTTCATTCGCCCAGGGTCAGGGATCCAAAACGGGTGACGAGGAGTCATTTGTCACTCGCCAACAAAGCGGCGTCGATACGATCATACAGCAGCCGGCAACGACTACCACAACTCAGTCTCAACAGACGCCTTTGCCGGTGGCGTCTCAGTCCACTCCACATGGTCAGCAAATTGCGCCTCAACCCTCGCAACAGGTGCAGCATGCGCCACCCCAACAGCCCGCGCCGCAGCATCCCGTTACTCGGCCTGAGCCATACGCGCCTGACGTGTCACTCTCGCAAGCCGCTCCCCAGGTGGAGCGTGAGGCCCAGCAGCAGTCAGTCGACCTCAGCCGCCCCGCCGTGCTGCACGAACTCAGGGATGCCGTGGCGCATGTGCTCGTTGGGCCTTCTGCCGTACCGGAGCAGCAGCTGCAGGCGCCACCGTGTAGTGCAGTGGCTGCAGGTCCTAACGGGGCCGAGTCGCTGCCTGGTACCCCGCCCATCATTCTGTCGGCCAACACCAGCCCTGACGCTACCATCCAACCCACCCCCGTCCACGCTCAGCACCCGCAGCCCGCCAGTCTCGTGCACGGGTGAGCTGCTAATAGAGTAATCTTGTGCTACTTCTCACTTCGGATAGACTCACAAATTATCGCTCATGCTATTGAAAATAATGATTAGGTTAAGTTCAATCATTCTCTGTTTGTGACAGATTAAGATGCTTGTAGTTAAGATATCAATAATGAATTAGAAACCATTTCCAATTGTGCGCTTATTTCTTGCACATTTTCATTGACTTGCCAAGTAAAAAGTGACTGCGACTGCCCAAATGGGTTGCGTTGGACTCGGACGACTGTTTGCGAGAGAACAGCGCAGAATGTAAGTTGATGTCTCTGCGCCAGACTGGTGCCGCTGACGCTGCCGCCTGTCGCCCTCACCTCCACGAGCGCGTCCACCTCGTGTCTGGACGACCTGGGGCCGCCCACGTCCCCTCTGGTGCCCGCCTCGCCCTCCGTCCACTCCATACTCAGTCAGCAGCTCGCTGAGGTCAGCCTGCCACTCCTTATCCTTGCTTGCCTCTGCTTCCCATTCCACACTTCCTCAGTATGTCCAAAGTGCTTTGGTTTTAGGCTTCTAGCTTTTGAATCAGGCACTTTTTCTGCCCCCCCCACTCTTCAATTGATTTGCATTCTAGCGGCTCCGCAATTTAATTTAGGTTTTATGTTTTGATTCTTGTCAATTTAGCATTAGGTGCTAAATTACTCTCAGCACGGCTCAATTATTTTCTTTTTTATTTCACACAATAAATTTGTGCTCGATAGACTGTCGGGCTGATGAAAACTTTAACCTAAATGTAAACATTCCGCCTATTAGAAGCAAGGCAATGCTCGAACGGGTCTTGAAACTAGCATGAAGAGCAGCAGTTCCTGAAAAAATCTGCTGAGAAATGGGGTTTGCTTCGGTCACTTTTCAATGCGGGGAACTGCTGCTCGGAGTGAATTATTTTTAGTGTTTTTTTTCATGGAAGTCGATATTACGTGCTTTAAAACTCATTCAGGCGAGCGCATTTACTCCCCTTTAACTTGTTAATGTCCTGTCGATTTTGAAAATGTTAACGCGAGATTTTTCCCGCTTTACGTGACCAAAAACAGAGGACTACGTACGTTCCTCATATCTGGTGTTAGTGGTCTGCTTGCTGTGTGTACTTCTCTAAAGGCCGAGTGCGACTTTACACGTATCTGAAGTGATCCCGTTTGTTTGTTAAAACTGAAGTAAACTAATATCGATGATGAAAGTTAAGCTTCTCTCGGTTCAACAAATAATGAAACATTATGAAGGCGGAGGCCGTAGGCTGAAGTTTCACCGTAACAGACTAGTGCTGCGTCAAGCCATAAATGTTGAAAGGACTACACAAAAAGCTAGTCATTTACGGTGAGGTGAGGTTAACGTTTACGTGGCACATCTTAGTTTTGGGCCTTTGCGTTTGAATTTCATAGCCCTCGTGACAGGGTATGATTTTTATTCCACAGCCCTACTCTTGTGGATGCCGGATCTTTTCTGGCATTCAGTTGCCTTGAAAAATTTTCATCTTGCGAATTGATATTTATCAGTTAATTGTTATCATGATTTTATTAGTGATATTTTTACTTAATTTCAACATTTTTTGGACTCCTTCCAGTAGCGTTCCTAAAGTTGATTTTGATTTAAAAATTTTTTAATTTGTGCCTTCACTCCAACATAGTCAGAGTGGCGGAAACATTTATTTTGTTGGGCTCCTCGGAACGTTCTTGTCTTATTTTCTGTGTACTCGATAGGCATGAGTTCGTGTCATTTAAATGAAGACGAGACTCTGTATTGTCGCACCCGTCACAGTGGTTTTGTGAATGTGTCCTGCTTTCTTCAGTTTTGAGAAGTTTCAATTTGACGTTTTGTTGGTCGTGGCTATCTTCTCCTAGTGCTCTATCCTTTTACTGCTTGTTCCTGAATGGTAAACGTTGTCGTGGGCTGATGCAGTGTATTGCATGGTTGTCATGTCCTGGCTATGATACAGCCATCTTTAGCTGTTTTTAAAATTTCGAAACTCTCAGTTAAAGAAAAGTGATTTCTTGTTTTGTATATGTGGTATTTGGGGAACATCCTTAGTCTCATTCCGCTTTCAAATGTTGTTGTTACACTAATGTTCGTTTTGTATTGCTCACATAACTCGTGTAGCTTTTGAGCTCTTGATAACCTCTCGTACATTTTGTAAGGCTTTTTGCAACAATGCCGTAATTTTTTATTTTCGTTTCATTGATTTTGTTCAGTCCGTATGAATTTGCAATTTGCTCATGATCTTCATTCTTTCTGTTAATCCTTCACTCTTCATCTCTTGTATATTAGTGTTGCTGATCGTGTAATGTGGCCTATGGTAGAAGGTGTGGATACAAACCGGTCGAGTGAAGAGTGTGTGGAAAATTTTCAATTGAGCTTAAACTTTGTCGCTTTCGTTGTCTTTAGGAGCGCGTATCTAACAGTTTGGTGTAAATTCGTTTTTTTTTAATTCCATTTATTAGAATTTAGCCGTCAACTTGACATAACTTGAATAAACAGGTTTCCTTTTCACAGGTAGATAGCAACTTCCTACACAGACGGATTTATGGGTTCTTTGAAATTTTCTGTTTATGCTTTCCAAATGTGGGTTGTGCGGTGTAGCAGTGATCGTCTCTACAACGTGTTATTCTGTAATGAAAATGTGGCTCGATTTGTGATTCTTTTTTGTGGCTGTCCACCGATTTCTGCTGTCATTCTTAACTGTGGGAGTCTTAAAAGCTGTTGTTGAAAAATCTGTTCGTTCGTGAGTGGGACTTTATGTAAGGCGTTTGCGCGAGAGTCTCCGTAAACGTGTCTACCGACACATGTTAGGTGCTGGCTGGCCGAAGCTATGGAGGGATGCGCCGAAGCGGTGTGCCCGTGCTGCCCATCTTTTGGGCTCCCTCGGCTAACTACCTCACGTATCCCTCCTCCAACTCCTTCCTCTTCTCCACCACAGACCAGCTCCAGGAGCTACAGGTGCGGCGCCAGTCAATCCGCCACCCTTTCTTCACTCCATTTAACACGCATTTCGCGCTCATCATTAGTACTTCATTAGGCTCCTGAACGCTATGAAATACGATCAAGTTTTACTTCTTTTCCCCCTGGAGTTACAGAAATTAAATTTAGAAGGCTAAAGAGTTCTGTAGACTATGATGAGAGTAGGCTCTATTGGGTGGGATATTTATTTGCTATTTTATGAGAGTCGCCCCCATTCTCTCAATTAAACGTTTCTGTCTCAGGTCACCAATCTCAGCAGAAGTACTTCATTTCACACACATGCTAACCTGTACATACATCAAATAAGTTAGTATGACGCGTGATCTCTTCTCTCTTCTGTCAGTGTGATCTCTCATTTTGTCTTCTCTGGTTACGGTGATGCTCTGGTTCTTGCTTCTCGTCTTCACATCACCTAGATCTCATTGTCCAGGATTCAAGTGTTTTCGTCTTCTTTCATTTCAGCCAATTAGCACTAACATCGAGATCGAAGGCTTTCAGTCGGTTGATGCCTCACTAACATGATATGACTGCTGCGTTGTACTGCCTCGTGATCGGAGTTTGCATTGCGTATTAGTCCCCGATTCATTTCTATTGCATCGGTATAAACTGCTCTTCTTGTGTGCATGACGGCTACTAATTGCTTTGCTTGACTGTCATCCAGTTGCCAGTACTTCATTCTAATTTGAATTATTTCTCCTTGAATGCCGGAAACCTTTTCATGGGAAAGGAATGATGTGTATATAGCTTATGGAATGATGCGTGTGATCGGAAGAGGCTACTCTATGGGCCATGAACGATACGTGAACCCATTTGCTGGAAAGCTGAACTCGCAGGCTTGCCAGACATACGAGCTTCGCAATGTCGTTTTTGTTTGTTGACTTGATAAAGCTGCTTTTTTTGTGCACCTACTTCTATGTTTTTCACCAATTTTACGTTCATAGCACGCTCATTTTTACATTTCCAGTAAAGCGACCTACATTCTACTTTTATGGTAATCTCTCTCAGGGATATGCAACTATTGTATCTATGGGAATTAGCACTCCAAGGGTGAAAATGTGTGAGGGCCCGAGCTGAGATTTAGGTAGGCCTTCTTTTTGTTTAAATTGAATAGTTTTTGTTATGTTTAGGACCACCTTTTTTCGGTTCTCCTGTTTTTCTGCACCTACTACTTTCTTCTTCAACTTTATTCTTATTTCTCAACTAACTCTCTCTATGCCCTTTCTGTATAGATTCCGCGTTCCCTCAACTCCATACTAAATGGTACCTTCTTCCTTCCTCTCTTTGGATCGCATTTGTTGCGGATAGGGAGGCTTAAGGTAACTAATAATTTTTTATGGTAATGCTTTCATAATTTTTCAATTTAAAAGTTATTGTTTCACGTATCGTATTTCAATAACGTGTTACCATTATCTCATTTTAGCGTGTTCATGATCCTCGAGTTTTTCCATAGTGCACGTTCATCTGATGGTTATTTCTTTAATCTTCTGACTTATCAATCGATCGCGTCTGTCGTCGACAGATTTAATGTCGATCTTGTACTTTTCTCTTTATAAATACTATCATTTTCTACTCTCCCTGTGACTAACGTTATTTTTATCTACCTTAAAATGCTCGAATTTTTGCGACTCACCTAAGACGCCTGTTCTGTAAGGTTCAGGAAATACTTCTAATTGTAATGTCCTAGAAATAAGAAATAATGGGAGCATAGAAAGTCTGATGTTATAAAGACCAGAAACGTTATCCACCGTTTAACGAAAGCAATTATTCGATATACCAGTTCACCAATAGAAATTTTATGCATCTTCTAGACCTAATGCTGCACTTGATTCATAAATGAGAAGAATAGGTCACTGAGTTTGGGTGTCGCGAACTTCTAATACGATGTTGAATCACTTCCAATGAGTTCATTTACAGGTTACAAACATTCAAAGAGCAAGAGAGCGGCTAGGCTTTTTAATCTGGAGCAGTCTTTTTCTCTTCAAAATTTGATCATGTAAAGCAAAATTTTTTTTTTCAATCCTGGAAAAGCATGCGACTCGAGAGTAGAAACAGTTGCGAAACTGTTCATAAGTGTATTTTAGGCTTCGATTTTGTATTATACGTTCGTGAAAAGAAATTAATTTTAAAGGGAAAGTTTGATGACAATTTGGAAAGAAATTGACGAACGATTGCTTTATGTTGACGGGAGTTAGTGTGTGTGGGAAATGAGAAGGAGTCTTATTGGTGTACCTGGACAGACGGGTGGAGGCAGTGATGACGCCATGCAGCAGGCATATCTCACACATCCCCTTGTGTCGGACGGCCTGTACCCTGCATCAGAGTCTCAGCCTCCCATACCCATCGCCATGATGCAGGTACGCTCCATCGCACCACTATGCTTACTTCCGCTCCTGACGAACCCGGGGGTGTGCGCTGATGAGGGTTGATCCTCAGCATATTACAGAGAGTTAGTGTTCTCGAGGACTCTGTACAATCCCTCTGCCTCTCCTCGCTAACGCGACTTGCTGGATTCACACTTTCTCAACGTATCCCATCTGCTCAAAGTTCAACCAGCAGGGATTCTTACTGAAGCAGTGTGGGCTCAGCTTTGAAGTTTCGTGGTCCTCATCTCTTTCTATCATCCTAGTAGATTAGACTCCTTTTAGGAGTGTGTACCTTTATTTGCTTTTTTCGCATAGGTTTTCGTGTCTTGAAGAAGTTTACATTACCTCTTTTCGCTTGATACTTCGCGGCTGTGATACTAAAGCTTCGAAATTTTACGATCGTGATGTCAATTGCACCGAATCTCTATCGAATTACTCTGATGAACGCTGTGATAGCGCAAATGATAGTTCATTCCAATATTTCTTGAAACCGAAACTTATTCAAAATTAGGTGGACTCATTTTTAAATGTTTTTTTCACCTAATATTTTTTATTGGATTTTTCTTTACACTAAAATTTTTAAATAAATGATTTCTATCGCAAATTATTTTCACCGACGACCCACGTGATAAGTTCTCTAAGTATGAACTTAATCCTTTTAGAAAGGCAGAATTAGAAACTGCCTCTCGGCAGTAAATTCCAAACTACACTTCAGGTAGTAGTTGTGAAAGAGAAAATACCGGATATCAAGGCTACATTTGGAAGAGCACAGTATAGTTTACTCGGGTGTTTTCAGGTTAAAAGGACTATGAAACTAAAGGAATGTTACGGCTGAAAACTAAAGGACATTAATTTCTTCATTTCTTAGTCATCGAGCTTAGAGCTGTTTTCTTCAAACTTTTTTGAATATTAATGGGGAAAAAAACGAACGAATATTGATGAAAGTAATAAGTCGATGGAATAACATTGTAATTTGCTAGTCATTTATTAAGACCGTCGACACCAAAAAAGTATGGCAAAATGTGGCAGATCCGCAGGTAGTAGATTATTAAAAGTGCGCTTCACAATATCTGTCATATTCTGATACTAAATGTGAAATCAGAATGAAAATTACGTTGCTCAAACAAATGTTGTGATGAATGGAATGAAGATGGTGCTTGTAATGAACATGTTGATAGCAAACTAGCATTTTACAAGCTGTTTTCAACAAGAACGTGTATCGCACGAACTACAAAACTTGTACAAAATTTGAATTTGAAGCTGATGTTAGTTATGTTAATGAGGTGTGCAATGAGTTATTGAAAAATTTCCCTTTACTGTCCCCTAGCGCCATTTTCTTCGAAGTCCTGTCGATTTTGGCCAAATTAGCCATATTTCTTCGCTGTCGAGGGTCTTGATGTTATACCCGCCAGTTTCGAAAAAACTCGTAGATGCAATGGTTAGTTCCAGCATGAGCAAATTTTGAAGCAACATTTTTGTCATCCTATGATATTGCTTTTGAAGTAATTTCCAATTTTGTGCAATAAGTCATTTTCTTAATATCTTAATATTAGCCCATAATTTTTTTTTCAGAGAGTTCAAAGTTGATGAAACCTGTTGCCACACAATAAAATTGTTGACTTGCATATAATTGAATGGGAAAGCTGTTGTATGTTGGGTTTCAAAGCATCCAGATGCTGTGTGCGACCTCTCTAGTAGGCTAAGGCAAGGAGCCGTGAGCTGCTTTTGAAACCTTCATTTGTGCCTCAGAACTTGAACTCAGGAGAAGGGACTGCAGATAGTGAGGCACTTGGGCACTTCGGCCAAGATGACGACTCCAACGTGTTTTTCGCTCCCTCGGGCGTGCCTGACGATCCTTCTGCGTTTGCGTCTCATTCATTGGCTAACGATGCATACCTCCTTAGTTTGGCCCAAGGTAAGTGTCTCGTAAATCGCCATGCCCAGCACTGTTTTGAGTAACTGCTACTTCTTTTGGGAGTGAAGTTCAGTGTGCGTTGCTGAGCATCAAACGAAGGTTGTTTTAGATGGTGCAGTCTTGATTTTTTAGGGAACCGCGCAAACTAAATTTTAAAATTATGAAGTATAAAGATTTCGCTTTAGTTTTAAATGATATATGAAGATTCAAATTTATTATTCGTTAACTTACATAATATTTAATTCCTTTACGATGGAGCTACATCAGCTTACACAGCTCGATTGGTAGCTATGCTTGAAACAATGAACAAACCAACGCATCAGCTATGGCGAGGCTAAACGTGTTGTTGGCAGCCGTTTTAACAAGACCCAAACCACATATGCAGAGAAGGTTAAAGCCCCACAAGCGGCGCCCGTCAATCGTGCCTCCGGCCCTACTGGCCAACGGAGGGATACTGCAGTGAGACAGGAGCCGGGTACTAGTAGAGCGCCCCTCCCGGGATTACNTAGCGAACTAATTTACTAGGTATGAATAGGCTCTTTATTTGCTTATACTTTTACTTTCATGATTTATCATTTATATGATAAAATACGTATTATGGGAAAGTATCGGTAAAGTATCGGCCGGATTTTGCCGATACCGATACCAGTAAAATGACCGATACTTGCGATACCGATACCGATACATCGGTACATCACTAATAAGAAGAAGCATTTTCTCTTTATAACTTAGGCAACGACATCTGCATATCTATGAAAATTTGAAATCTCATCTAGTATATTTCAAATTTTACTGGCCAAACTATTTCCTCAATCAAATCAGGCCATTTTCAAGGTAAAAACAAAGTAAAAACTTAGCCACTATTGAAAGTTGTGAATTATATTGTGGGTCACAGCCGGATAGAAATTATCTTTTAGAAATGCTCACATAGCAAAACGTTAGATGTTTTGTATTTTATGTATTTGCTAGGATCACCTATAAAAAAAAATTCGTTTGAAGATTATGGAGTAGTATCAGTGTGTAATGCCCATCTGTTGTATCTCTCACGTATTTATGGTACAGGCTTCATTACCTCTCCAATTTGACATGCATTTCTACTCCATTTGCGGAAACGAAACTCGAAAATCCTGCGGATGGTTAGAATACATCGGAAATTAATTGGAGGGCAAATATGCAGAGTGGCCTAACCCACAAATCAGAGGTCAAAACTGGCAGAGTGGATTTAGCGATAATTTCACCTCATAGCTGCGTAGATGTCGTTCAGGCAGAGTGGCCTAGTTCCTAGTTAGGAACTTGGCTAGGAAAAGCCAGTTTGGCAACCCTGCGATGAACAGCACGCTTCTAAATTGAGTGTCCTAAAATTCTGTGTTTTGTGGGTTAGGCCACTCTGCATATTTGCCCTCCAATTGTGCTTGTGGTTTGAACTGCGTGTCCGCGAAGTGCTAGCAACTTGTCTTACTTTACTTACTTACTCGAGCTGCGTGTAATGTTACTTACTGGGACTGCTCACAGCGACGCGACATGTCGCCAGCTGAGGCCATACCAGGAGGACGAGTGGGGCTACATCAAGCTCGGGGAATGCGCCGTCTTCCGGAACCTCTTCCCTTGCACCAGGTTAGTTTTGGTTGCCCAATGCCTCGAGTGTCGTACGGATGAGTTCAGACTGCAACGACCACCGTCATTCCTAAGGGATGTTCAGGAGTCATGTGCCTTCTTCTTCTACTCGAAAATCTTTGTTGAGAAGTTTGGTGCATATTGTGATAAATAACTAAAGGGAAATTATTTTGAAATTTCGTTCACTTTGAAAATAACTTTGGCGTTATAGGGGTGAATGAAGAATTTAACAATGCTAATTAATTTAGGGCACAAGATTATTTATTGTTGTATTGTAGCTCAGTTGAGATGACTTGGTTTTGCTGTTCTCACATGAAGTTTTTCAGCGTACTTGCCTTTCATAATCGTCCAAAGCTTTCACGATTGCATTTTTCCTTCCCTGATACTCGAAACCTGCTGAAATGATCTCAAGGTATCCAAAATGTTCCAGAACTAAAAGCGAATGGTGTTTTTATCTCTCAATACTTTTTGGCAAACCAGTGAACCTGTACCCTCAAAAAATACGGCGGCAATTTTTCTATTGATGTGATTGTGGGGACATATCTTGTCTTTTACTAGCCATTTACATACGAACACAGAATTTTCCCTGCAATGACTAAGTTATCTAAAAATTAATGTTCGATAGTGCGTATAAATGATTTATTCCAGTTGATTTCTGTGGTACAGTTGTTTGATTGAGTTTGCTTTTTCATATAATAATTTATTCTAAAACTTAATCTTTCTCTGAACTCTTCCTTTTACTTTCGATTTTTCCTGTTCCTTCCATATTGTCAGGTTACCTCAGCTATAGATGGGTCATAGAGACTTCCATCTCTGGCCCATTTTACTTCTTTTAGTTTTCATGTCTTAGCTTTTTCTGCCTTCCTACCTTTGTGTTACTTGCCCAGGGTATACTGTGAATAGCACACCTGTTGCATAAATTCCTCGTTTTCTTAAGGGCATACTGAATGAATGGCCCCTTCTCTTCGCTCGCTTGAGATGTTCTTTTTGTGGCTTGATGGTACCGTTACTCAAATCCACATTCTTGAATGCTGTCGAGCATATATGCTGAGACTTGTTACTCCTGATGTTTTAACTTGGTAGCGAAATTAAGTACTTCTAATGAGAATCAGTTGCCAGCTGTTACTAATGAAGCAGTTTAACCTCAGGTGCGTCTTCACGTGTGTGGACGCCATTACTGGTGTGAAGGATAAGAATTTGGAGCCTCTGGAGACCCTTAAGAAGTGAGTTAAAAAAATTCAATTATATTAATTTCATTATTAGGGATAATTCTCGGGTCTTTCATTGAGTGAAATGCGCTGAGTTCCATTTGCCCCCTCTGAAATACTGTCCTTGCAAACTTCTGGATCTTGAAAAGTAACTTCTCTGAGCCAATTAAATATTTGAGCTTCTCGAAGAATGCTGACTGTGACGTGAGTGTTTACAATATGACAAGAGAAATTACGGTTCCTCGCTAGGTTTTGACTGTCTTGAAGAGTACCATTACAACTTGTTATCAAGGGCTCTAACTTATCTTGTTGTGAAGTCTGGAAATGTCTTACCTTTGTTCTTTCCACCTTAGGCGGAAGTGACATAGTGTACAATTAGCTTAGTGTTAGCGATATCTTAGCTTAGTGTTAGCGATTAGCGATATCATGCCTACTTCATATCTACAATAAAATCTGGAACACGCACGCATATCCGCAGCAATGGC
>JACJUY010000171.1:228157-323268 GCA_014220935.1 Platorchestia sp. MABIK | reverse complement strand
TCAGAATTATCATCCACGTACAAATACAAATTTAGGTAACAGTAATGAACGGAAAACGCATCGAAGAACGTTTCTTCACCAACTGATTGTCACTTGATCATGGATGGATTACGTAAAAATGACATCGAATTCACATCATCAAAAGCCGCCTAAAATGGATAGAAGGATCGACCCCCTAGAAAGAAATACATTGCTAAATGATTGTGTTCAAAAAGCATGATTTCAAATATGTTGCTATATCGTGGTACATCAATGTTCACAAGTTATCTTGGGTGTAGATAGAAGCCTAATTATTTACACTTGTTAAAAGGGCTAAACACATTTTGTCATTTTGTTCCTCGTAAGTTTACCGGATGAAAGTTGTCACTGGATGCGTGAAGAGCTCAGAGATGCTGACGACCGTGACTAAAATAAACTATGTTCCCTTTTATCTAAGATTTTGCTTTAGACCGTCACTAAAATGGTGCAATACTATGTCCCCTTTCTCTAAGATTTTGCTTTAGTTCACTTTTGTAAAGAAAATTCAATGAGCTGTACGCAATACTATGTCCCATTTCTCTAAGATTGTTTACTTAGTTCACTTAAGTAAAAAAAATTCAATGAGTACACCATACTATATCCTTTTTATTTAAGATTGTTTACTTAGTTCACTTTTGTAAAAAAAATTCAATGAGCCATACTCAATACTATGTCTCCGTTATCTAAGATTGTGTCTTAGTTCCCTTTAGTAAAGAATTCAAAATAAAAAGGAGAACCAACGTTGGTTCTTCATTTTATTTTGAAAACAAGATTCCCTAAGAATCTCCCTATATAAGAACCAGCGAAGAGTTCACAGAGCAGTGCCACAGTGCAGGAACAGCAGCCTGCATTCCGCAAGCAGGAGATGCTGGACAGCAGAAGGAGTGGTCCACATAACCGCATCCGGGAAAGGGAAGATGAATAACCTCCAACTTTCATGTCCACTGTACGCAATGGGTTGGACATGGGTTGTACGCAATTTCTGGCACAATTTCAGTCGAGAGATTGAGCCGTACGCAATTTCTGTCAAAAATTGAGTTGTGCGCAATTTCTGTCAAAAAATTGAGTTGCGCATAATTTTAGTCGAAAAATGAAGTTAAGCGCAATTTCAGTCAAAAAATTAAGTTGTGTGCAATTTCAGTCGAACAATTAGAACGCTGCCTAAATAAGTCAATGATTAGCTTGAATCGCAACCTTATTAAAAACTTGCAAACGGAGAAAATTCGTTTCTCCGTTGTGAGAAAACGTTTCAGGGCCCAGCTCCAGCATCATTCAAGTTCAAGTGAATGATCACAACACATCTGAACTGAAGATCAAACTACAGTGAGTGAACATTCTTAGTTTCGTCATGAAACTCACCATTAAGTTCTTACATGTCTCATCAAAGTCTTTTCTTTCTGTTGCATCATGGCCATCAGCTGGATTTTATGGATAAATGCTAAACATGAAATAATTTGTGGATTTCTGGGGCCCAGAAAATAATAATATTAAATGTTGCACTCAAGATTTGAACGATGGGTTATTTTCCAGGTATTTCCAATGGCTTTCAAAGCAGTTTCGTTTCAACTGAAGGATTCAAAACAGCGTGTAGACTCGGTTACAAATTCTGACCTAAGTAGTTTTAGATGTAATTTAGTTTTCTTCTTTCGTCATGACAAAAGTTCACTCACATTGACAAAGCAGAAGTTCCTTCACATTGATGGGTTTCATTGAGCCCTTGTGACTCACTTGGTCACCAGTCAAAGAACTCTAGAGTCCCTGGCACAAAATCGTCGCCCACGTATGCGCGATGACACAACGTTTCTTCAACACCAGATCACCAACGCAAACATCGGTGAACTTCTCTCCCACGATTGCATGCGTGAAATCGTCTGCTTTCTTGACCAGCTTGCACCGTAATTAGTTAGCTTTTTTTACCTCTCAGGCCTTATTGCAAAATTGTCTTTATCAGCGTGATAAAGCCATAATTTCGATTTTCGTAATTCGGACAAATTATCAATTGAACTGTTGTTCAGAAACGTCATTCCCCTAAGGTTCAATCTAATATTCAAAAACGAAAAATCGAATCCAAAATACTTGGATTTGTAACAGAAGCGTCATTCTCCTAAGGTTCAATCTAATATCCAAAAACGAGAGATCGATTCCAAAATACTTGGACTTGGAGTATAAACACAATTTGCCAAATAAGAAATTATGTCGCTTCTGGAAAATGCTCTGAGATGAACCTTTACCTCGCAATGAAGTCTACACCGGCCGGAAACCAGTCGCGTTTCCTCCTGGATAGTTCTCTTGATCCATCTGGAAAACACGCATAGCTCCCTCTGGAATGCCCCTCACTAAACTCTGGNACTCACTACTCTCTGGAAAACACGCATAGCTCCCTCTGGGATGCCACTCACTACTCTCTGGAAAACACGCATAGCTCCCTAAGGAACGTTACTCACTGATCCGTCTGCAAATACTCTGAAGTACATTCCTTTATAAACTACTTTGTTTCTTCTGTGTATTATTTTCTGTTCCTGCTCCAGACTACTCACCGCGCCCTCTGAAAATTACTCAGCTTCCTTTCGGAACTAACCACTGCCCCCTTTGGAAAATACTCACCACTTTTCTAGAAATTTCTGGCTGCTCCCTCTGTAATCTTCTCAACTCCATCTGGAAACTTCTTTCTGCTCTCTCTCTGGAAACTACTCATTGCTCCCTCTAGTAATTTTTCATTATTATAATTTATTATTCTCTTCAACATAAGGCCCCTCGCCAACAAGCCTCGAATCCAACTTGCGGAAACATATTTCGCCTCCTTGAGAAACAGCTGCCATCTTTACAGGCCATAAACTGTTTGTATTTTCTGTTGTTTTCTTTTTCTTTACTTCTCTTGGAAATATGTCATTCTCGGAAACCAGTCACTCTCGGAAACACGTCACTCTTGGAAACAAGTCACTCTTGGAAACAAGTCACTCTTGGAAACAAGTCACTCTTGGAAACAATTCACCCTTGGAAACAAGTCACTCTTGGAAACAAGTCACTCTTGGAAACAAGTCACTCTTGGAAACAAGGCACTCTTGGAAACAAGTCACTCTTGGAAACAAGGCACTCTTGGAAACAATTCACCCTTGGAAACAAGTCACTCTTGGAAACAATTCACCCTTGGAAACAAGTCACTCTTGGAAACAAGTCACTCTTGGAAACAAGTCACTCTTGGAAACAAGTCACGACTCGTCAAGAAGTACATTCCTCGTTCAAAAGCCTCTAGAGCTAATGACTCACCAGTAGAACGCGTCCATGTCATTTCCTCAGCTGGAGACTCATAAGACCTAAAGTGACTCACCGCCGCCACCATGCGAGTTATTTCTACTCACCGTACATTCCGGAACTCAAACCCTATCGCTAGGCCTCAGGTTACGTGGGTGTGCATTGTTCTCGACAACAGAATGCAACTTTCCTTGAGTTTGAAATCAGTTTCGAGCTTCTTTCGAAAAGAAGCTCTTTCTGAATTTTGAGTTATGTGGGTGTGCAATTTTCTCGAAAATAAAATGCAGCTTTCCTTGAGTTTGAAATCAGTTGGAGTTGAAACTTTCTGGAAAATGAGATAGAGTTACCCTTTATTTTGAGTTAGGCAGGAGCGTCGCTCCCTGGAAAACAAAATGCAGTAATCTTTAAATTTGAAGTCGTTGAATTTTTGCGTGCCACTCCTGAAAATAAATAAAGTACGGCAGTTTTACGTTCAACATTTAGCCTTCATGAGGTGACTGAGTGAGTAGCTCCCATAGGTATTATTCATAAATCACACATCATGAGAAGCATCATGTACACATCATGAGAAGTATGCCAACGAGTATCCCGCATAGGTAAGCATACATTCCTGCCACGTGTGCCAAATCATATAAATAAGTACCACACATGACTGACGCACGTGAGAATTACACAGGAGTAAAATGCATAAGTATTATAAGATGAAAACGCAAAATAGTAAAATTCCGCTCATACCATAAACACATACCACACAGCTCATGTGCACCAAAAGATACCACACAGCCCACGTGTTCGAAAAGAAACCACACAACTCATGTTCACCATGTATGCTTGTCATGATTACAGTGTGCGCGCATCACCTGCAATGCTCAGGTGCGATGCACATGAGACAGAGCAATGTCAGAACACGAGAAGACCATGTCCAAACAACAGACATGGCAGCCGGAGGGGCAGACTCGCTAGGCAGGATAGCGCAGTGTTCTTCGTGCGAGGAACTTACGTGGGAGACAGACAGTTTTTTTCTAAGTAAACCGAGCAATGTGTGGCCTCACTTTTATTTGTGGGGTGCCGTATTGTGTTTGTGTGTGATGTGCAATGTGCTGTATTAGATGGAACAAGCTTTATTCTATTTATGTTACGTCTACATGCTCTATTTGTGGTGCGCTTCTAGGTAGTGACATGCTGTACTGTGTTTGTGTAACGTCTCTTGCTAGTGACATGCTGCACTTTGTTTGTGGTACGTTTTTTGTTAGTGATATGCTGAACTGTGTTTGTGTAACGAAAAACCTGAAAAAACTCTGTTCTCTTTACCAGAATTCCCGGTCTTTACGTGTGAAATCTTCAACACTTTGACCGCGACGTGAGCAGCCGGCGGCCACGGAAAGTATTTTCATCATGCTACCGACCGACCAGTAGTCATAAACTCAGTTTTCCTATTTACGTAATCCAAATTAGGAGAAGGCAGGATCCAAATAACGTTTGCTATTTTCAAAATTGCTGTCGACAATTAACTTTAAACTTGAGTTTAATAATGAACTTCAGTTTAACCCATCGCAGTCAGGTGTTAAATGGAGTTTTTAATCAATAATAATACAACACAATTAAATTTTGGAGAACTACAATGATAGCATTCAATTTTATAAAAGAGTGAGTATGATATGGTGTAGAATGATGTTAGCAATCTTTGCAAGCATTGAACGTCGGTGTGTTCTGTTAAAAAAATTATGTTAGCATTTTCTTCAAAAACGTAACAAAGATTTTAAAAATGACTGCAAAACAAGCACCATCTTTTCTGAATGACTCAAAAACAAACACCACATTTTGGAAATAACTCAAAAACAAACACCACATTTTGGAATGACTCAAAAACAAACACCACATTTTGGAATCACTCAATAACAAACACTCCATTTTGGAATGACTTAAAAAGAAATACCGCATTTTCGAATAACTCAAATGCAATGACTTAAAAACAAACACCACATTTTGGAATGACTTAAAAACAAATACCACATTTTGGAATGATTCAAATACAGACAACTCACTTATACTCCAACGAACGTCTCTGGCGTACATCAACTTATTACCGAGCTGCTTACCGTCAACAATTTGACGGACTACAATTAAGATATCTGAAGCTACTTTAGAGTAATGAATGCAATACGTAGTGCCATACGCATAAACTTATTAGCAAGTTACTTATCATCAATTTGGCGTACAGTGCTACAATTAAAACATCTCAAGCTACTTTAGAGTAATGAATGTAATACATGGTAGTGCCACACAAATGAGATCATACTGGAATGCATAGAATAAAACTCAAGGAGAAACGCGTGGTATTTTGCTACCTGATAGGTCACATGTTTTTTTAAACTTTTTCACTATTCCTGATATTTTGTGACCTGAAGATTTCAAATTTTTAATTTTTTTCAAAACATATTCGATGGCAAATTTTAATTGCGAACGCTGCTGAATTAGATTCTCAATAAATTATTCTATGGTCACTGTGAAACCTGTGTTGAGAACGTTACTCTTTTACTGGAAAATGACGTTGAAATCTAAAAAATGTAAGGATAATTTATCCTGTTTTTATTTGTCCTAAGTAACTACGGCATCAGTGTGTGAAAATCCTCAAATGCAATGAAATTGTTTAATCTAAAGTATGCAAGGGATAATTCATCCGGTATTTTGTATGTCTGACATAAAAATGGTATAAGTGACAATCCTCAAATGAAATGAAATGGTTCAATCTAAAGTATGCAAGGGATAATTCATCAGGTATTTTGTTTGTCTGACATAAAAATGGTATAAGTGAAAATACTCAAATGAAATGAAATGGTTTAATCTAAAGTATGTAAGGATTAATTCATCCGGTATTTCATTTATCTCATATAAATACGACATCGGTGAAAAATGCTAAAATGGAATAAAATGGTTTGATGTAAGAAATATAGCATCTAATAGTAGAAAATTCCCCTTCTTCAGGCGGCTTCACAACCATTAGAGGGTGACTTTACTTTAACAAACGCTTACGCAGTTCACAAAAAGAGTCATAATACATAACAGTAACCTTTAAAATACCCTTTTAAATCCCCGCAACTTTGTTTTAGCCTTCACACACAAAAAAAAAATCCCTTCCAATTACTAAAAACGTAAGCTCGAAATGCCAAGCCTGGACCTCCATCGAATTCAGTGACAACCGCTCGTGAAAAATGTTCTTCGATATCACAAGGAGTTTTCCTTTTAAGTAAGTTCATCTTCATTTTGTATTTTTCAAGATCCAAGAACGCAAAATTAATCAATTCGTCTTTCCGAAGTGACAATAGCTCGTGAAAAATGTTACTTTGACATCACAATAAGGAGTTTTCCTTTTAAGTAAGTTCATCTTCACCGCCCAATTTTCACGAGCCAAAAACGCAGAATTAATTGTGCGACCGAGCTTCGGACGTATTCCAATCACGCGCAGTTTACGAGTTCAATTTAATGGAACAAAAACACTTAACTCGCACCTCGCATGCAGGTCTGTCGGATCATACACTCTCTTTGTTGTCCACTGCTGTGAAAAAACGTACATTTATTCACCATAAGTAATCCAAAAATTTTTAATTTCCAAATTTCACTGTGTGTTTAGAGTAAACGAAATACATAGTACATTTCCGTCCTGCCCCATATATCACTAGTAAACTTACTATTATACCTTAATTACCTGAACCAAAGCGAATCCAGAATTTGTGTGTAGTTCTTAGAATGAATTAGTGGTTGTTTGCTACTCGTGTGAACCAGCCCAAGGGAATATTTTTGAACTCGCCCGAGTTTTAATCCTTGCACATTACTTCGCGTGTGTCTATTTAACTGTATCTCTTTAAATTCATACTTATTATACGTTTCTGTAAACGAGCACTGTATCTCTTTAAATTCATACTTAATATACGTTTCTGTAAACGAGCACTGCATCTCTTTAAATTCGTACTAAATATACGTTTTCAAAATTAAACCCTGTATCTCTCTGAATTCATACAGTGTATTTCCAAATGCAAACATTCCACTCCTTGAAACTCATACTAAATACACGTTTCCAAAATCGAACCCTGCGTCCCTTGAAATTCATATTGTGTATTTCCAAAATCAAACGTTGCATCCCTCAAAATTCATGCAGTGTATTTCCAAAATCAAACGTTGCATCCCTCAAAATTCATGCAGTGTATTTCCAAAATCAAACGTTGCATCCCTTTAAATTCATGCAGTGTATTTCCAAAATCAAACGTTGCATCCCTTTAAATTCATGCAGTGTATTTCCAAAAACAAACGTTACATCCCTTTAAATTCATATTGTGTTTCCAAGAGCGAGCGTAATCGTGATCCTGTTTCCTGGTACGTTGTTGGTGGACTAATTCATTTCTTTGTGTCGGGAGTCAGTGTTGTTGCTGCACAATATCGTCTCATCCCAAGGACAAGCTCTGTATGAAGGGATTATTTTAGTCAGCTACGCAGTGAACCTTGACTGCATGTGATCAGCTCTGCAACTTTAGCTAAGAGTCGACGGGTTTCGCCTTTGGCATAGAAATGTGTGGTTCGATAGTTTCAAAATGAGTGTACGTCACAAAAAAAATTGTGATGTTTTAGGTTTCATTTTACACCACTTTGGTGAGTATTTTAAAGAGAAGAAGAATGCTAGTAAATTTTGTATTTTACCACTCACGCCATTGGTGAGTATTTAAAAGAGAAGAAGAATGTTGGTAAATTTGGCATTTAACTCGGAAAAAAAATTCGGACACCAACTCTATCATCGGATCCGTAAAGCACATGATGAACGCAGCTCAAGCAGGAAATTGAGAAGAAGAAGATCAAATGCAGAACTTCAGAGAATCAAAATTCAGAAATTAAAATCAAAAAGTTTAGCAAAAGTCAAAACCGAAAACATAAAAAATAAAGTAAGTGTAGCAAGAGTTGTGGTCCATTTGGTTACCGCGTCATTGAGGCCATCCATTTGAACTTATTTTAAACTCTTCTTGCAGTTTCTGTTTTTTATACAATTACTTTAGATACGATACCCAGTCTAACATTCGCCGCCTGCATGCATGTTTTTCGCCGCCCAAGTAATTAAATCGCTTGTGTGGCGAAAAACGTGCATACTTCGGCGAAAAAGTTGGACTGGATAGTAAGTCTACTCAAGACCAGTGAAGCAGGACGACTACGTTAACGCTGTTAGACAAAATTTCAGGACTTTATGCATGATGCAAATTTTACCGCATTTTATCTAGCATAGGAGGAAACTTTTATGAGAGACATCTTTAAGAAACGCGTCATTTTTTCGTAAAACAAGGTTACGAGTTTAGTGTATATAGTCTCCACAGATCGTGTGAACTATTTGAAGGTTTCTCTAGATAACATGCTATGTTTGGGCATGGCATGAACGATTTCCATGCTTCTTTGAATTTCATATGATCTTAAGGCTACTTCCGATTTCATAAGACCTGAGAGCATCATGTGAAAAACCTTCCGTGTAATCTTAGAGCTTCTTTCGATTTCAGGCGAACTACCTAGAGGTTTTCGAGCCTTCATAAGCTCTGAGGATTTAAACAAAACTTAAAAACATCAAATTTTCCTGTGATTCCAAATGATCTTAGGGCTTCTTCTGGTTTCATGAGGCTCTAAGATATCATGCGAACAACCTCAAGGCTTCCGAGCGTTCGGACGATCTGAGGATCTAGACAGAAGTCGGCACCTACCATGCCACAACGATATCCATGTTTCTTTTAATTTAATAAGGTCTTAGGGCTGATTCCGATTTCACAAAGCCCCAGGAGATCATGCGAATAAGCTCAAGGCGCGTTCGTACGATCTGAGGATCTAGACAGAAGTCGACACGTCCCACACTAGCACGATATCCATGTTTCTTTGAATTTAATAAAATCTTAGGGCTTATTCCCTATGTTCTTAGGGCTTCTTCCGATTTCATAAGGCCCTAGAATATCACGCGAACAAGCTCAAGGTAATTCCGAGCGTTCGTACGATCTGAGGATCTAGACAGAAGTCGGCAGCTCCCGCAGGCCACCGCAGCACGCACCGCTGCGGTCCCAGCTCTGCCGAGGAAGTTGCTCCGGCGAATCACGGCCGGAATTGCATGGTCAAAATCTAGTCGAGCAGCCCCGTCGGAACTGCGACCAGACGAAAAACAGAGAAATAAATGAGTGAATTATATAAATAAATAAAAAAACGAGACGTAGCCTGGCTGTTTGCCGGCCCCAGCCCAGCCGTGTGACTGCTTTTGGTCAAGATTTTGTTGCGCTTGTGCGTGGTTAAGGGAAAGGTCACCTTTGCGAGGTGAGTCTTGGTGAGGTGAGTAAGGGGAATCTTAGGGAGGTGAGTCTTGGTGAGGTGAGTAAGGGGAACCTTAGCGAGGTGAGTCTTGGTGAGGTGAGTAAGGGGAACCTTAGCGAGGTGAGTCTTGGTGAGGTTAGTAAGGGGCACCTTAACAAGGTGAGTAAGGATCACTTAATTTAGATGAGAAAAGAGCTCCTCAACGAGATGAGTAAGGATCACCTTATAGAATTAAACTAAAAGTTAACACACGTGTCTATGAGAAGTGTGAACAAACACACAATATGTTCACCCATTGAACACATTGTTGAGAACCAGCCGGTGCATGGTAGCATGAACGTGTGGTAATTACAATCATATAATTGGTAATTACCAATTATCTGACTGTGGTACCAATTAATTACCTATTAATTACCTCTACCTTATTTACCAATTGGTAATTACCAATTACCTGATTGGGAAAATTCCTGAGAAATTTTATCTTGCACAAAGTGACTTGTTTGGTGAACTTCAATGAAGTATTTTGGTGAGAACAAACCTGGATGCTCTGATTATTGAATTACTTTCTTAGTTAATAATGATCTCTCCTGCATTACTTCGTAATATACTTCTATATTAGCTTGCAGAGATCTTTTCGGTATCATTCCTTACTAAATTACTACTTTTGTTTCTTATGATCTCCTTTGTACATAACTCTTTAAATTGCTATATTCGGTTCTTAAGATCCCTTCAGTATCATCTTCAGTATCTTCAGTATTCTTTGTTAAATTGTTAAATTTGCTTGCCGGAATCTCCCGATGGTTATTCCTCATCAAGCGACACATGCTGGAGATATAACTCATTATAAATACCTCATTAGATATAACTCATTAGATATAACTCATTAGATATAACTCATTAGATGTAGCTCATTGGATATAACTCATTAGATGTAGCTCATTAGATGTGACTCATTAGATACAACTCATTAGATATAACTCATTAGATATAACTCATTAGAAATAACTCATTAGATATAACTCATTAGATATAACTCATTAGATACAACTCATTAGATATAACTCATTAGATATAACTCATTAGATTAACTCATTAGATACAACTCATTAGAAATAACTCATTAGATATAACTCATTAAGCAACACATGCCGTAGATATAAAACTTGACAAAACAGCCGACCTTTGTCAGGTCAGCAGTTTACCCTTCCGCTTCCACCATTCATTGAAACCATTTTATTCAAGCTCGGTGTTTGTTTAGACGTGGGCAATGAGTTAATTTGTGTTGTGAACACATCTGTGCGAACACATTCATTTATGCGAACACATTTATGAAACACATTCATTTATGTGACCACATGTATGAAAATTATCGTTCTCTTTCAATAAATTCAAAAGGCGAACGACACATCTGAATGATATGCATACATGAACGGATACACGTGTGTTACCAGCTAAATGTTAGCTAAATAAACATAGCTAAATATTAGCTATCAACAATGTTTTACAAACAATAGCATTTTTAAATCAGCTACTTTTATTTTAGCGGACTGGAAAGTATTTGATGTGATTATGGCAATCATAAAATCGAGTTCCATGTGATTATGGTAAATCATGAAATCAAATTGGATGAGATTGTGACAAATCATGAAATCAATTTGATGTGATTATGGCAAATCTTGAAATCAATTCGATGTCATTATGACAAATCATGAAATCAATTTCATGTGATTATGACAAATCATGAAATCAATTTCATGTGATTATGACAAGTCATGAAATCAATTTGATGTCATTATGACAAATCATGAAATCAATTTCATGTGATTATGACAAATCATGAAATCAATTTCATGTGATTATGACAAGTCATGAAATCAATTTGATGTCATTATGACAAATCATGAAATTAAATCAACAAATCTACTCTCATCCAAAACAAACGTTCTGAATTCTAACAAGTGTCACCCATTCGTGATTTACGTGATATTGCTGCCCATTTGAAGTTAAAAATTGAAGTAATTGACACTATAATCTGTTTACAACAGGCCACAATTTACAGTTTTAAAATTAAACACAACACATGTGAAATTTTTACGTAGTTCTTATCTGTGTAATTTTTTCTTAGCAACTTATCCTTGGTTGTTATTTACGTTATTTTTCCTTGGTAACTTTTCCTTGGTTGCTATCTACGTAATTTTTCCTTAGTAACTTTTCCTTGGTCGCCATCTACGTAATTTTTCCTTGGCAACTTTTCCTTGATTGCCATCTACGTAATTTTTCCTTAGCAACTTTTCCTTGGTCGCCATCTACGTAATTTTTCCTTGGCAACTTTTCTTTGGTCGCCATCTACGTAATTTTTCCTTAGCAACTTTTCCTTGGTTGCTATCTACGTAATTTTTCTCGGCAACTTTTCCTTGGTTGCTTTCTACCTATTTTTTCCTTGGGAATTTAACCCTTAGAAATTTCCCTACCAAATGAGATCTTCATTCCTCACTTCAGGTCGTTTCCGAAAGTTGTTGGGTGCCATCGTAACTTCGTTGCTTCCGTAAAAAAAATTCCTCCCAAAATTTTAGTAAGTGACCAATAATATCTATGGGACTCCTATCAATTACTGTTCCCCTCTGGGGAAACAATTTAACACGTCGTGTTTCCGCGGTGCTACTGTCGGTTTGGTTAGGTCAGAACAAGGAAGAATTAAGAAGTCATCTTTAATACTTGATTACATTCGTATCTTTTCTAACATGTGGGAAAAATATAATTGTTCGATACCATTTTAACTTGTACGTCATGGTAATTTAAGTAAATGTAGAAAAACCAGTAAAATAGTTGTTTTTGTTACTGGTACGTAAATTAGCATTGTACCAAGTGGTACAATGTATTTGTGTTCGTACCAATACGTGTACGTGTGCACCAATACGTGGTGAACGTGTTAACACGTTCATCGTGTTTCAGCGGTTGTTAACAGTTGATTTTGTTAAAGTGTTAGGAGCGGAATTGAGAAATCGATTTTATTGCTCGAATAAATTTTCACCCTTCCTAAGAAATATGAAAATGCAATAGCAGCATCACATTTCAACTAGTATGAAAATGGTCATTTTCTAAAAACGGTCATGAAGCAGATAAAATGTCATTCATTTATACTACTACGTGAATGAGCAATTTACAGAATGGCGCACATGTGGCCGCGGAGAACTGTGCATGTAAACTCTAGAGTTGCCTGACTCTCTCAACAAATGAACAGCCTGGACATTAAAGTTATGAAGGGACACAACCCATTGTTTAAGAGGATATTACTTAAAAGGGCAATATTTAAAAGAACATTATTTAAAAGGACAATATTTAAGATGACAGAATTTACAAGGACAGTATTTAAAAGAGCAATTTTTAAAATGACATAATTTAAAATGACAAAATTTAAAAAGACAGAATTAAAAAGGTTATACTTAAAAGGAAAATATTAAAAAGGAAATTTTTTAAGAGAATATTATTTAACAGGACAATTTCAGAAAGGACAATATTTAAGAAGATATTATTTAAAAAAAACAATAGTTAAAAGGACAGTATTTAAAAGGACAATATTTAAAAGGAGGGTATTTAAAAGGACCAAATTTAAAATGACAGAATTTAAAAGGACGAAATTTAAAAAGCCAGAAATTAAAAGGTTATTATTTAAAAGGACAATATTAAGAAGAACAACGTTTAAGAGAATAGTATTCAAGAGGACAATTTCAGAAAGGACAATATATATGAGGATAGTATTTAAAAGGACAATATATAAAAGGATGAAATTTAAAAGGATAATATTCAAATGTATATTATTTAAAAGGACAGTATTTAAAAGGAGAATAATTAAAAGGATGTTATTCAACAGGACAATATTAACACAATTAAAGAGCCATGATTAACAGAGACACGATAATGAGGAAGATTTGTTTTGTTCAATTGTGTTTTTATTTTCGCGAAACCGAAATAAGGTTGTGCTTTGTAAACCTCTACGAGACGGCCACTTAATTTCGTTAAAACGACTGCACTTGTGTTTTGTACATGTAATGATAATTGTATTAATGTTATTAAATAATAATCATATGTATGTGAATATATAATAATAATTTCAGTTTCATTATTATTATTATTCAATTATTATTTATTCCTTTTCTACTCATGCTCTTGTTTTTGTGCGTGATTGGTCCAACGGAACTTCGGTAGCAATCACCGGCTAGCCATTTTTTAGAACCCATCTTAGATCCTTCCCGAATTACCCTGACAAAAAGGGTAATTTCTGAACTATAAGACGTACAATCTTTGAATTCAACCAAAAAAGCCTAACCAAAAATGGCTAGCCGGTGGTAGCAATCCGAGAACGGGCCAATCGGCTTGCAGATTTTATATGTATTTAAATAGTTAAAGCTCTGTCGGTTCTAAATATCCTCGTTTGAGGAACCGATGAAAGTTCTAACCCAGAGTTATGTTCTCATGCATGCACCAACACAGGTCGTTTTCGTATAGAGCCAATCGTAAGATATATGTACGACATAATGTATGTTAATGTACAAATTTAAATACACTAGTGGTGCCATTGTATTGGGAAACAGAATATGGCATGACAAACTAATTATTTCATGTGCGAAGGAATTTAGCTTGTCCGTCTCAATTGGTACTGCTCGCGAACAGATCGAGTTCGGATTAACGATTTAATTAAAGCATGCAATCGTGTAAAATTGCAATTTTAATTGAACTTGGCACAGCGAATTAATTAACTCCAAGGTTATCCGAAAAATCACTTTGCTGGAGCGTTTCACAAAGATTCTATCTCGTGTATTTATCTTGTTACTAAGCCATGTCGTCCACTCAGGTGCGGCACAGAATTTTTATTTGTTCAAAAAACTGTCATAGCGACTGGAGAAGTGGGAAGCACCTTGCACGCTTGTGGCTCAACCAAGTCAAGATCCGTCCACGGACCGCCGAGGCTTTCATGGCTCAGTTGCGATCCAGACACCAGTACAGGCGCACGTATCGTTACGCAATCTGCGCCTCCCACTTGTTCCCGAAGCTTTATTTACGTATTAAACTTGTTTACATCCGTCATTTGAGTGTAGTAAATTCAACTGAAAAAACTTTCTTTATTTAGAAGTGGAAATATTCAACTTACCGAACTCACTGAACGCCATATGGCTCGAAACTTTCATAAAAAGTACATGTGAGAATTGTTGTACATGCGCCAATGAAACCTGTTATGAACTGGCACTGGCGCGACTAATTTCTTTTGACTTCCATCAAGCATTTACGTGCATCCGCCTTGTTTAGTATTCATGCTAGCATGTCATTATTGATGTTTAAACATTATTACTAGTCAAAATCATTCAAATGTATGACATTGGAAACTTTTAATGTCTTATTCGTCTGAGTTGTATCGGTAATATCATTAATCCAAGTCTTGATTTTTGTGCCTTACTAGACATCAGAACTGAGTTGACTTTTCCACAACTAGTTAATTCCGTCAACGTCTAATTTCTGGAACCGGACTTCATTCATCCAAATTTTCATTTTCAGTGGTACCTCTTAATAATCCCAGACCTTTCTTTCGAAAACGCTAACGAAGTTTTACGTGCTTTGTTTTCTGTGTGTGACAGTGACCGCTATCAATAAGGTTTGTGATTTGTTCAGTGATAATTATTAGGTGATCATCTAATTTTAAGCCTGACTGAACGGATTACGATTCTTGCATCGGCTCTGGGAAACAGCCTCTTCAAATCTTCTGGTCACCGTACGGTAAGTTGTTTTTTAAAATTTTAGATTAAACAACTCATACATAAACATCGAAGTTAATGACAACTCTTAATCATAATCAATAGCTATTCAGAGGAATTAATTAAATTCGTGTATAATGTAACGAATTAGATGCACTTGATTCTCTACGTTGTGGTTTGTTCGCTACCCATGCGTTTGGAAACTTCAATGATGGTCGTCCATTGGGACAGGCTGAGTTAGGACTGACTGTCTACCGTCACTTGATAGCGAGACCTACCTACTTTTGTTAGGCTTATGAGGAACTTGTCTTCGTCATTTTTGTTATCATTGTAATCCTTAGGGAGGTTTACATGATACTCTATTACGTTTTCTGTTCAATCTTTAAACATTCCTGACAAATAGGATACAACTATTACATTTCTGGAAATTAGTGCTCCCAGGGAGAAGATGTGAGGTTCAGAGCTGTAGGCTGAGATAGGTCTTACCTAAGGAGAAATAGAAAGGTCTTTTTATTTGCTTATAGACCTATTTTGTACATTACTGCCATCATTGTTCAGCACCTACTACTTTCATCTTTTTTATAGACTTCTCAACTTGCTTTTTCTATGTGCAAATCTTGTGTGGGAACACACCTTGTCCATAAATTACCTGTTCCCGCATCTCTGTACTGAATGATGGGTTCCTCCTTCCTCTCTTTGGAACATGTTTTAGTTTAAGAAGGTTTGAACTAATTCATATTTAAACCTAGTTTTCAGAGATTGATTTATTCTTCATTCATGTTTGAACCATTCTTTGAATAATATTGTGTAAATCCATTTCCAAATAATATGCTTTTTAATTTAGTTGTAATATTCAAAAACTAATTTTTCCTTTTAAAACTTCTGTTATAGAGTTAAACTTTAGTTGCAGAGTAAAACGGAGTTACAGTTATAGGTAAAACTTGTGAGACGCCTTAGCATTTTGTGTACTTAAAATTAGCGTTGTAACTAAAAAGTTAAAATTATTACTTTAACTAAAGATTATTTATTTTATTTCATTTGTTTAACTATAATTAAAAGTTTTGTTGACTTTGGACATCAAAAATTTTTTGGGTTACTGTTCAAAATGTGGTGACTGGAGGCTACTTTTTTCCTCTTAACTTTTCATGTGAAATCCTAGAAGTGTATTTGACCAATAGACGAGCAAGATTTTCTTTCAAATGTTAAGCAATTTAAAATACAAAGTTTATTGTGTATAGACATATTCCACTAAAGCAATTAATTCCTATTTTTTAAAATTTACTTCTGCAATCTTAGATTCTATAACCATTTTAAGTAATTTCTATATCAGTGGATCATAAAATACTAAATTGATGTACAAAATTTCACAAACCTATAATTTTTATAGGTGAACAACATGTAAAAATTAACATTTTACCTTCATAATGAATGTGAGCTTACTTTACGCAAATAAAAATTATAAATATTATGATTCAAAAATATAAACAAATTTCCACAGTAAAAAAGTTTTGATTATTCTGTTTTTATGTAAATTTTCACATTATTTCAGATATTTTGAAGAGTCTTTTTTTATATTCCTGCCAGGTATAGGAGAATATGACCCTATGCACTGAAATGAAGTGCAGAGTTCTGCTTCTACGGTCATTGAAGTTGATACTAACCTAATTTCTTCATTGTTATGAAACTGATACTAACCTAATTTCTTCATAGTTATGAAGTTGATGCTAACCTAATTTCTTCATAGTTATGCATGGTTGAACATGTCAACTGGATGGTGACCCACTTGTGAATTTCAGAGTTGCAAGTGACCCTCTGATGGTCGCAAATTACAGTTTTATTTTTGTGCAACCAGAATCAGATGAGGGCCCTTGGCAATTGATTTTTTTTATGTTTGAAAGTTGGGTTTTGTAATTCAGTTAATCTGAATCTTAAATTATATATAAGTGTGTACAACTATTTTCACAATGCTAAGTTTACATTATTTTTCACAATGCTAAGTTTACATTATGCTTAATTTTTTGCATGTTTGAAAGTTGGATGTTGTAATTAGAGTGGAATCTTCAATTTCATTTCAGCATTAAATGTATAGGATTATTTTTTACATTGCTAAATCTACGTTATGCGTGTGGTAGCATGGGCGTGAGCTGATGGTGATAGTTACGAATTATCTGATGGTGTGAAGTTCTGGGAAATTTTCTTTTATTGATGAAGACTTCTTTGATGACCATCAATGTCGTGTATTGCTTCCAGTAAAAATTTCCTACAAAGTTCTTTGCAAAAAGAGTGCTCAATTTTTCGAGATTTTGTCAAGTTTTTAACAGGTAATTCATTGAATTTTATAATTCCCAGTGTTGATAATCTTGATCAATAAGCATCCACAACTATAATCAATTCTAATGCAAGTCATTTGTAGCTCTTTCGTGTTCTAGGGATATCTAAGGATGGTTTAACGTTTGAAAAGATTAAATTGCTCTGCTGTATTAACACTTAGACCACGGCAGGTAAAACTGAAATTTAATATTCAACTCAAATTTAAAGTCAATTGCAAATAATATTGAAAATAGCAAACATTGACTGGACCCTGCTTTTATTTAGTTTTCATTAACTATTTGTGAAAATTGAGTATCTGACTACTGGTCGATCAGCAGCATTATGGAAATTCCCTCTGTGTACCACCTGTGGCCCACGTCACAGTCAAAGTGTTAATGGAGACCCTTAGTGCCACCATGGCTGGCACTGTAAGAGACGATGGACGTAGCAACAAAACCATGTAGACTTTGCAAGTGATAGTTGTATGTATTGGCTTTGATACATGAACATGTAATGGTCTATCTCTATCCTAAGTCTTTTGTTAAAATGGTGGTACGCACTATCTTTCATAAATGAACATGTGATGGTTTATCTCAAGTAGACGAGCTTTGTTAAAATGGTGTATATGAAAACTAAATATTATATTTTGTGGTGGGTTGAAGAAATTATTTTTTTTTGGTAATTCAAAATTTAAAAATGGAAAATAAATGAATTAATGCTTGAATGAATTTGAAATTTATGACTTCATCTAGTATTAGATTTATTACTTTTCATTTTAAAGTTTTGTTTTTATTATGTTGTATGTTACTTATCATCCACTTGATAATTAAAGCTCTGTAGGTAACAGCTGTGGCATAAATCGTCCGGGCCTTCGTTTGAATTGCTGTAATTTTTGCGGTGCCTCCGAGTTTAGGTAATACTCGTATCATAGTTAAGACCGTGGTCATTTTTTTTGGTGGCCTTTAATCGAGTTCTTAATTATTTTCTAGTTTAGATCGTAGTTATTTTTTCGGTGGCCCTAGTTCCGGTCATAGTTGTTTTTTCGGTGGTCCTAGTTCCGATCTTAGTTGTTTTTTCGGTGGTCCTAGTTCCGATCTTAGTTGTTTTTTCGGTAGTCCTAGTTCCGGTCATAGTTGTTTTTTCGGTAGTCCTAGTTCCGGTCATAGTTGTTTTTTCGGTAGTCCTAGTTCCGGTCATAGTTGTTTAGTTTGAAAAACAGTTATTTTCTGGTTTTGATTGTAATTATTTTATCAGGAACCACTATTGTACATCATGGTCATTTTTTAGTGTACGTCATGGCCGTTTTTCGGCGGCCACTACTTGAGATGCTAATTGACACCGTAATCATTTATTTAATGTATCGTTTGACACCAAGAATGCCATTAACAGAATGAGAAAGTAAAATACGATATGCCATTTTTCTGCTTCTTCTAATGATATTCCCGCATTTGGTGCTGGACAAAACTAAAAATAGGGCGCTATTTCTCTACCTCTTCTAATGATATTCCTGTATTTGAGATGGGTTGTGCTGATCCAGTTGTGACCGGAGAATTCACTGTAGTGACTCGTGAATTTAGCGTTCGTTTATCAATGTAAACTTGATCGATTGTGCGTTGTGCTTCAATGAATCTCTTGAAGTTCACGCGTTTCCCTCTCGGCTTGCATTACAAGGGCGGCAGCATCAACTTATCTATCCCATCCTTGAAGACTGCATTCAAGCAACCACACCCAACTCTGGCTTTTTGCTTTGCTCTGCTGCTCCTGTGTGTTTCCTTCACCTTATGTGTGCTGGTCAATGTCGACCCCCCTGCAAGCGCAATGTAAATTTGTTCTTTTATTTTGTATGCGTCGCGCGCGAAAGGTCTCCGACTTCTTCTTCTTCTTCGTCCATTTTCACTTTATGGAGAGCTGTTCAGTGATGTGTTTTCCACGCATCTGGCTGCTCTTTTCAAGTTTTGCCTACTCGCATGTGTGATTTTCTGTCGAGTGTTTCAGTAATGGTGCTACACCCACGGACTATGTTCATCAACATCCACATTAGCTCGAAATACGGCATCTTTGATTTTTCTGTATCACCAGTAGTGGTGGGTGCGTAGTAATTCTGCATCACCAGTAGTGGTGGGTGCGTAGTAATTCTGCATCACCAGTAGTGGTGGGTGCGTAGTATTTCTGCATCACCAGTAGTGGTGGGTGCGTAGTAATTCTGTCTCACCAGTAGTGGTGAGTGCGTAGTATTTCTGTATCACCAGTAGTGGTGGGTGCGTAGTAATTCTGTCTCACCAGTAGTGGTGGGTGCGTAGTAATTCTGTCTCACCAGTAGTGGTGGGTGCGTAGTAATTNTGGTGGGTGCGTAGTATTTCTGTCTCACCAGTAGTGGTGGGTGAGTAGTAATTCTGTCTCACCAGTAGTGGTGGGTGCGTAGTAATTCTGTCTCACCAGTAGTGGTGGGTGCGTAGTAATTCTGTCTCACCAGTAGTGGTGGGTGCGTAGTAATTCTGTCTCACCAGTAGTGGTGGGTGCGTAGTAATTCTGTATCACCAGTAGTGGTGAGTGCATGAGTAGCGATGGAAGATGGTAACGAGTACGCTTTATACATTGCATTACTCGTGAACTACAAATGCAATAAAAGCAAGTTATTTTATGAAGCTTGTCCTGAATACACTATCAGTTTCTTATACTGCACTGAATTTGTAAATGTAATTATGAAGCTAGCTAATTTAATTGCTTGGATATAAGGTTGCAAATAAAATTTTTGTCAAATAATGGGTGCTTGTTCTCCTGCAGACATGATTTCAACTCGCATCGTTGTTACATACTTTCATAGCGTAGGTTTTTTCCCTGCAAAGTTTTCATTACCTTTGTTTAATTTCTTCTGATTCAACATTCCTTCATTTCAAAGTTGCATTCATTGGCAAATGCTCTCCAGGCCACGTCTGTTAAATTTCAATTTGTTTAGTTGAATACTTCTGAACTTTATGGTTGCCCTCATAGGTAAATGCTTTCAAGGCAACGTCTGATGTATTTTACATCTGTTAGCAACCTTTTGGAGTGCAGTTTCTTTCTCCCCAAAAATCACACTTTTCTTGTGTATGCTCAACGCGCGCAAACGCGGCATCCATTCGTCTATTCGAAGATCATTGCCTGTGCCTCGTTCAAATCTACGCGTCTTTATTCGTAGCCATAGTTTAATGCGGCTCATGACGGGAAGTTTTACGATATTAATAATGTCTTTTAAATCGATCTGTGACGCTTCTTGTAATTCGATTGCATTTCGATCTTCTTGGTATTTCGATCGTATAAACACTCAAAACGTTTGCGCGTGTCCACATTCATCTATGCGAGTACGGTGGATTTCTTTTCAGTTTCACAATATTCTTCAGCAGGGGCAGCCAAAATCAACATCGGCAAACTTATAACTAATACGGGAGTTTCAAAATCCTGCAAATGTACAATCCACAGTCTGGTGTGAAATCGAGCTGCAAGTCTGCAAACGTATAACTAATACGGTAGTTTCAAAATCCTGCAGATGTAAAATCGACAGTCTGATGTAAAATCGACCTGCAAGTTTCACTTGCAGGGGTAATTGAGCCTAGTTCTGCCTGCTGAGCGTCAACCTAACATGCTTATATGCAATGATTAACCCGTTCACTACGGTTGTGCGGTTGCTACGGTCAATTTGGTTAGGGTAGAAGAAGTCGTATTGGAAAACCGGCTTTACTGCTCTGAAACATTTTTAACCATTCTAAAAAGTGTAAAGAGTACAATTGAACCATCATATGTTACGTTATACTTTAAAACTTGTTTCGTAAATTGGAGCAAAATAGTTGAAATGTTATTTGTATATTCTGCTACGTAAAGGAACAATTTACCTAGTGGTACACATATGTACCAATACGTAGTCAGCGTGTTACGTAGTTTTTGCCTGTGTGATTTGAAAACGAACCGCATTACTGCGGCAGCCCGAAAGAACAAAGACTAATTATGCTTGCACGTTAAAATTAAACCCAGTATAGAGCGGCAGCCAGAGAGCCCTGCAAACTTTGTCTGCCCGTTAAAATTGAACCGTATTACTACACGTTAAAGTTAGTCGTATTACTGCCCGTTAAAATTAAACCGTATTACTACACGTTAAAGTTGGTCGTATTACTGCCCGTTAAATTGAACCGTATTAGTGCCCGTTAAAATTGAACCGTATTACTGCCCGTTCAAATTAAACCGTATTACTGTCCGTTCAAATTGAACCGTATTACTGCCCCAGCCAGAAGTACAAGGACTACTTATTCAAGTCATGCCTGAACGTTAGTTAAGATTAAACCTATTTGCAATCCACCAAGTCCGATACCCGGCCGGACTGGGAGCATTGTTTTGATGCGTTTAACGCTGCTGCTATCCTCCCCTGCTGCTATCCGGCCCTACCTCTATCTGGGCCCACTGCTATCCGGCTACTACTATCCAGTTCCTTGAGGCGACGGCGGCAGCTGCGCTACGTAGGCAGCCTTACGCTGAAACAGAGCGAAATTGAAGCCTGCTATGTAAGTGGAGGCAGCCTCCTCCACCTCATGCCTGGAGCTCCGACGCTCCTTCTCACATCGCCTTCTTCTTCTTCTTCTCCTCTTGCTTTCGCCTCCTTCTCCTGCCATCGCCCCGTTCTCTTGCCATCGCCTCCTTCTCCTTCTCTTGCCATCGCCTTTTTCTTCTCTTGCCATCGCCTTTTTCTTCTCTTACCATCGCCTTTTTCTTCTCTTGCCATCGCCTTTTTCTTCTCTTGCCATCGCCTTTTTCTTCTCTTGCCATCGCCTTTTTCTTCTCTTGCCATCGCCTTTTTCTTCTTCTGCCATCGCCTTTTTCTTCTTCTGCCATCGCCTTTTTCTTCTTTTGCCATCGCCTTCTTTTTCTCTTGCCATTGCCTTCTTCTTCTCTTGTTCATCGCCTCCTTCTTCTCTTCCCTTCGCCTCCTTCTTCTATCACCTTGCTTAGGTGAGGCGCTTGGACGGCGACCAGCTGTTTGTGGGTTGTGTGGGTGTAGGTGTGCGTGTTGTGTGTGTGTAGGTGTGCGTGTTGTGTGGGTGTGAGTGTAGGTGTGCGTGTCGTGTGGGTGTAGGTGTGCGTGTCGTGTGGGTTTCACTGCTTTGCCAGCGTGTGACGAACATTTATACGTGTATGTGGATTCGTCCTCAACGTAATTGAAATGATTATGTATTTGAGCTTAGCATTGTTTGCCCTAAATAGGTTGGCATGGTAACTTACGGCACTTGTGCCTGTTCTCACTCTTCGTCTACAAGGGCTTGCAGCTGGGGAATGAATAACGATTTTTTGCACACACATCCAGTTGCTTGTAGCTGCTGAATGAATGTCATTCGTACGCGCGTGTAGTAAGTAGCTCGTAACTACTGAATGAATAATGTCATTCGTATGCATGTGAAGTTGTTCGTAACTACTGAATGAATGTCATTCGTGTGCACGTGTAGTAGCTCGTAACTACTGAATGAATGTCATTCGTGTGCACGTGTGGTAGCTCGTAACTACTGAATGAATGTCATTCGTGTGCACGTGTAGTAGCTCGTAACTACTGAATGAAGCTGTAAGTCTGCACCCTCAGTCATTGAGGAAAACGTATCCAAGCTACCAACAACGCGGCTGTCGCGCAAAAGTACTCACTATCGTCTGAACGAGTCCTGTTATCGTCTCTGTTATCTGTGACGCTGTGACCTCCTCTTGCCCCTGTTGCCCTTGCTCCGATATCGTCCCGCCTTCTCTGAAGTTGTTCTTTCCTCCTCGTTCTTATTTTGGTGATGTTGCCCTTGCTCCGACACTGTACCGCCTTCTCTGAAGTTGTTCTTTCCTCTTCGTTCTTATTTTGGTGATGTTGCCCTTGCTCCGACACTGTACCGCCTTCTCTGAAGTTGTTCTTTCCTCCTCGTCCTTATTTTGGTGGTGTTGCCCTTGCTCCGACACTGTACCGCCTTCTCTGAAGTTGTTCTTTCCTCCTCGTCCTTATTTTGGTGATGTTGCCCTTGCTCCGACACTGTACCGCCATCTCTGAAGTTGTTCTTTCCTCCTCGTCCTTATTTTGGTGATGTTNTGATGTTGCCCTTGCTCCGACACTGTACCGCCTTCTCTGAAGTTGTTCTTTCCTCCTCGTCCTTATTTTGGTGATGTTGCCCTTGCTCCGACACTCTACCGCCTTCTCTGAAGTTGTTCTTTGCGTGCAAATGCTCTGTTTTTTCCTTCTCGTCCTTAGTTTTCAAATGGGTTTGCCTCTCGATGCATTATCCTTGTACTGAATGGCGCACTCGCTGAAGCAATCTCATCTTTCGAACGTGTTACTCTTAAAGTGGCATTGGGTAGTAACGGTTGATCATGTCTATCTGTATAGCAAGACATGCGAAAGCTGAGCTACCTACCTGTTGCTGTCTTCTTTGTACTGTATTTCCGTCTGCCATTAGTTTTCGTTTCTGATTAGCTTACAAGCTCTGTGGGAGTCCTCAAACTAAACCCTTACATTTTTACCCAACATCTCAAGTATTTTCATGCCACACACAACTCAGCTATCAACTCCATTTTTATCAGGCACACTAACGACGGGACTGGTTTTTATCTGATACCTGAATCACAGCTGGGAACAATAGTAGCTGGAGCAGACGCAAGGCAGAGCACCAGTGCATCACACCGGGTATCAATCAACAGACCAGGTTTGCACAGGTGCACTCTTCACATTCGCGTGCTGCGAACTGCCCAAGTTTTAGCTTATTTGTTGTGTGCTGAGGTGGGGGCGAGCGAGCTCTCTTCGCTCAAAGCTAACATTGATTTCGCCGGGTCTTGCACGCATCGGAGCAGGGCGAGACTTTCTGTGCATGAGCGTTTAGCGTGTGTGAACGTTTCAGTGTAAACGTTCATACCGTGTGTGAGCGTTTCGCGTCAGCTAACGTTTCTTGATGAGGGATTCACAGTAAACGTTTGCCAGCTAACGTTTCTTGATGAGGGATTCAGAGTAAACGTTTGTCGGATTCAAAGTAAACGAACGTTAGCATTAGCTAACGTTTTTGGATGAGGAAGGATTCAGAGTAAACGTTTAGCGTCAGCTAACATTTCTTGACGAGGGATTCATGATAAAACGTTCAGCTAACGTTTTTCACGGAGGGATTCAAAGTAAACGTCAACTAACGTTTCATCAATTAACGTTTCACCGTCAGCTAACGTTTCTTGACGAGGGGTTCAAGAGTAAACGTTTTTATATAGCAAATACCAATGCGAACTTGCGTTGATTTAATTTTATTCATATCTGCTGATGCTTCACAACTCATACCTGCTAATTGCGTGTGCTGGATTGCTTTTATGATAAAATTTTATGTAAATCGGTTACAATTTTCGCTAATGTTTCCGTTTAATGATAGATGATTTTCGGAGCATATGTTGCAGTGTTTTTTGAGTTTCCATTTTTTAAATGCTCTATTTTTGTGTGACGCGTTTGGCAGGATAAGCTAAAAAAGAGGTTCCGATTCTATTCCATTTTTATTCTATTTTTCGATTGAATGCATGTACTCGCTAAAGGACTAATGAAGGGTCGAGGCTGTCTCTCGCTAAGACTAAAACTAAATTGAAGTATTTTTCGTTGTAAAAGTTTTAGAAAACTTAAAACAAAATTTTCGTTCGATCGTTGATACTCCGCCGTAAATTTTATATCGTAAGTTTTCCAAGAGCTTGAAGTCTCGTTTATAGAAACACGCCTTAATTGTATTGCGTGTTGGTATTATAAAGCTTTCCTTTAATTTTCGTACCTTCTTTGCAGATGGTTTTTTGACCTCGGTTTGAGGTGACCGAAGATCGCCCAGAGTGAACGACCACAACGCGACTCAACTTACAGCGCAGTCATGGTGAGTAGCTCTGAATAACATTCTTCATTAATGTAACATTGAGATAACAATACGTTATATGAATGTTCATGTAATATTCTTCGTTAATTTAATTTGGGTTTTATCACCGAACACTTGACGTTTCATCAGTGCATTTAGAGTTCGTCCCGTCGTCTCTTTAATGGTTTTCACATTATCTAATAATCAGTTCCTTTAATTGCCGGATGGCGGCATAACTTTAAAAGAGGTAAATTTATATCCAGGGGTTACGTTCAAGCGCTCATTTACGGGTAAAAAAGATCAAGCATTAATGTTGAAATAATCGAATTGGAAAAATTAGATATCGTAAACAACAATACCAATAGAATCAAATTGTCTCCTGTCAAAGCCATGCGAATGTAAGTGTAAGACTGTGCTGCTTGCTGTACCACTAAGACGACGTAAATTGGCCGATAATTCGACCCCAGACAACCGCCAAACGTGCGGTGCGATCGCTTCCTTGTCTCCACGTTCTTTGCCTCGTTAATTCTCTGAGCCGATGATGATGATGATTCTTCAGTTGTCGGTCTGGTCACTCGGAGACTCTGATAAGCCGCTGATCATCTCGAGCTTTTCCGCATTCGTCAGCTTCATTGTCTGGAGCGATCTGCTTGTTGTGGCGTGTGCTGGCAACGTGTTGTTCGAGTGTGGATTGCAGCGTGTGGCTACAGTAAGGCGGGAGCGTGTTACTACGGTGCGTGTTGCAGTGCGTGATGCGAGCGTGTGGCTACAGTAAGGCGAGAACGTGTTGCTACGGCTACGATGCGTGTTGTTGCAGTGCGTGATGCGAGCGTGTTGCTGCTGCGCATGTAGCGAGAGTATTTTGAACGTGTTGCGAGCATGTCACGAGCGTGTTGCGAACGTGTTGCGAGTACATTCTCACCTGGGGAACTGCGGCCGCTGTAAGTGCATGGTGCGCCGGAAGATATAATTGAGCGGCAGATAATTAGTTTGTTCCCTTTTGTTGCTATCGCAGTTATGTCATTGTGTATCGATTGAAATCAGTCGCTTGTCATGGCTGACATTGTTATCAGGCGGTGCGTCAGATTGGCGTTTTTATTGCTGCTTCCGTCCTGTAGTTCATGCTTCCTATATCGCAGGTACTGATTTACGGTGAGGATAGGCCGCATTCAACGTCACATCATTGTTTTATGTATTTAGTCCTGTTGCTAGTCTTGCGTGTGTGTTTACTCCTGTTGCTAGTCTCGTGTGTGTGCCCGATGTGTGTGTGCGTGTGTCCGATGTGTGTGTGCGTGTGTCCGATGTATGTGTGTGTGCGTGTGTCCGATGTAGGTGTGTGTGCGTGTGTCCGATGTATGTGTGTGTGTGCGTGCCCTATGAATTTTTGTGCGTGTGTCCGACGTGCGTGTGCCTGATGTGTGTAGCGTTTCCGAGCCGGAAGTGATGCGGCACTCACACACACACACAAGTGTGTGCGAGGCACATATCGCCTTAGCTCTCATCTGTGCTCCGTAACCACATCCGTGAAATATCAGCAGCTGTACCGCACACGCGCCCACGTGCTGCCTTGTTTTTTTTGTAAACCTGGGACACGTTTTGCTTTTCGTATTGACGGACGCCGTTTCCAGGGTCTGTGTAAACTGTGAGCTCATAAAATGATATTCCTGATGATCCTGAGGGATAAATATTCCTGATGATCCTGAGGGTTAAATATTCCTGATGATTATGAGGAATAAATATTCCTGATGATTATGAGGGATAAATGTTCCTGATGATCCTGAGGGTTGAATATTCCTGATGATCCTGAGGGTTGAATATTCCCGATGATTCTGAGGGTTGAATATTCCTGATGATCCTGAGGGTTGAATATTCCTGATGATCCTGAGGGTTGAATATTCCTGATGATCCTGAGGGTTGAATATTCCTGATGATCCTGAGGGTTGAATATTCCTGATGATCCTGAGGGATAAATATTCCTGATGATCCTGAGGGATAAATATTCCTGACGATCCTGAGGGTTAAATATTCCTGATGATCCTGAGAGTTAAATAGTCCAGATGATCCTGAGGGATAAATATTCCTGATGATCCTGAGGGTTGAATATTCCTGATGATCCTGAGAGTTAAATAGTCCAGATGATCCTCCTAAGGGTTGAATATTTATGAGAGGGTTAAGACTCTCTGTACCCACCGGACATTTGACTGTTTGTGTTGTACCAGCATCCAAACCCTCGAAGCAACGAGCAGCGCTCAGTTGTACGCGTATATCTTGCGTTATGATAACTTTTCGGCAGGACGAGTGTGTGGAGACTTCACTTCGGAAAGCTGTTACCCTCCAGAATATCTAGCGTTGTGATAACTTTTCGGCAGGACGAGTGTGTGGAGACTTCACTTCGGAAAGCTGTTACCCTCCAGAATATCTAGCGTTGTGATAACTTTTCGGCAGGACGAGTGTTGTGGAGACTTCACCTCGTAAACCTGTTGCCTTCCTGATGGGGGGAGGCTGGTGCGAACGTGCGTTTTGGGACTTCAGATTAATTAGCCTTTTTCTTTTCAGAAATTTTCGGCGGTGATTTTTTGTTCGAAATAAAACTGCACCATAAACTCTGATCAGAATTCCCGTTAGCCTGTTCCCAGTCAACTTGAAAGAACTTTACGCTGCCAGAACTTAAGTTCTCTACTTAAAGTAAAAAACTTACAACTTAGAAGAACTTTACACAAAGGAAAGAACTTAGAGCTGCCCGCTGTAGCGTTACGACTACCTAAATTGTCAGAAAATAAGCCCCATTGTTTTTGCTGCACTCGATTCGAACTACGGCTGTTTCATCAGTGGCATCTTCGCCTTGACTGGGTCTACCTTTTTCCAATCCTTGCTTTACCTTGTTTTTCTGCCGTGTAATTTACTATTTTTCCATCACCTGGTTTTACCCCCTTTTTTCATCATGAGACTTGCCCTTTTCCATCACGAGACTTGCCCCCTTTTTCCATCACGAGACTAGCCCCCTTTTTCCATCACGAGACTTGCCCCCTTTTTCCATCACGAGACTTGCCCCCTTTTTCCATCACGAGACTTGCCCCCTTTTTCCATCACGAGACTTGCCCCCTTTTTCCATCACGAGACTTACTCTCTTCCCATCCGTAGCTCACCTGCTCGCTCACGCGTTCTCCAGAACTGGTCTTTACAGTCACACGCATCACTCTTCCCTTGCCAGTCCGCACTTGTCCCTCCATTGTACCCCTCGCGTATCATTACACCAGTACCCCTCGCGTATCATTACCCTCAATTCTCCCCTCGCGCGTCAACAACCTGCCGTTCTCTGTCACGCGTCAGTGCTCTGCACCCTCTCCCGTGCTTGCCTTATCTTGGGCGTTGTGGCACATGCTGGGGTAACTGTGTGAGTCAATCGTGCACTGTTGTCGATTTGACAATTAACCTTGTGAGTCAATGGTGTGCTGTTTCTAACTGTACAATTTGAGCTACAAGTTAATGGTGTGTTGTTGTCGACTGGAAAGTTACTCTTGCATGTCAATAGTGTTGTTTTTAACTATACAGTTAACCGTACAAGTCAATGGTGTGTTGTTTTTACCTGAACTGTTACCCGTGCAAGTCAATGATCTGCTCTTTTACCCTTGCGAGTAAATTTTGTGTTGTTTTTACCTAAATAGTGACCCTTGCAAGTCAATGGTGTGTTGTTTTCGACTAGAAAATTAGCCTTGCGAGTGAAAATATTGTTTTAAGTGTACGGTTAACCGCACAAGTCTATGAAGTGTTGTTTTAACTATACAGTTACCCGTACAAGTTTCATCAGGATAACTGGCATGTCCGTTATTTTTGTGCATCCTGCAATGCGCTGTTGAGCGCATGTCATATCGCTTTGTTTGGTGTCCATCCGTCGTTGGACCTTCGTACCTACAAAGGCTTCTGTCTGAGGTTGTTTAATTCATCGCTGTGTTCAGGATAGTAAAAATAAGCAAACTTCATCAAGTGCTCGACGAGTACAATATTTCTGAATAGATACGCGCTTGAACATTCCTTGTCTCAAATTCAATCGAAAGTTTTCTCGCAAATTCTAGACATTCTCAAGTGGCAACAAACAAACAATGGGGTAGGGTGACTTGTTTGGCTTGTGCTAGGTAATGTCGTTCATTCTCTTGGACGCTTATCGCTGTGTTGTTAGCGCTTATTAATATCTCCTGAGAATGGCTGGATGTTAAGAATGGCTGGATGTTCTAATTAATGAGACGATATCCGGAATAAATTACAACGAGAGACAGTGCTGTGCTACCTTCGTCTTCCGGTTTCCGGACGCGTGCGTGACTGGTGCATCTGCCGCTATGCTGGCGGTCTGTCTGGTTTTTTTTTGGCACATTTGCCAGATTTTTTTTTTTTATTGTAAAATCCGAAAAATTTAGGCTTGCTTATGGTGTGAAATTTCGATTTAAGAGCTGGCAGCGTTGGCGAAAATCGTCAGAAGTACGCTTATTTTCAATCCAAAATTTCGCTGCAAGAACAGTCAGGTTTTTGTAAAAACCCTACTAATTTAGGCTTGATCATGATATGAAATTTCGATTTATGAGCGGTCAGCTTTTCGCAACGCAGTAGGGTTACCATTTTGCCATTTTTTTGCTAAGATCTCCTGTTCGCAAACTGCAAGTGAACTAATGCTGAGTCAAAACTTTATTATAAAAAACCGTTTCTGTTTTTTCAAATTAGGCGTATTGATGCACAGTCAAAACTTCATTGGAAATGAACAGTTTCTTTTATTTCCAAATGATGCAGGCAGAGTGGAGTGACTGGGACGGTCCCGTAACGGCACCACACCGTAGCTGCGGCGCAGCTGACGCTAATGTAGGCAACAGCAGTACACACACACTCCTCATGCCTTCGAGAAAGAATACACGTACATGCCTTCGAGAAAGTCTGGCCTTAATCACGTTTGGGACGACGTCTGTATTCATACAGCTCGTTTGCATATCAATTTGTACTTAAGAAAAATATTACCGAGGAATAAGGCTTTGATTGATATGTAACATTTTATATTAAACGCTTTTCAGTTACAAATGAACGTTTCGACTCAGTGAGTCATTCGGAACAATCACTCTGAAAAAATCAATTTGTATGCATCATCTCAACGGAAATCAAACCTTGAACATAATGATATTAATAGCAATAGGGATGCACACATATCTATTTGCCATACTAGTTGCTGAGAGCCACTAGTAGCGTATGATGGCAATTTTGCATCGCAGAATTTAAATGATAATTCCATGTGTGCGCTTGTCTTCGCTACGTCCTGTACAGCAACGAGTGCGTTTTTTGATCAAAATGACCGCGAATAATATGATTGAAAGAAAGCCATTCGATACAGTTACTTGTGAAATTTCCGTGCTTGTGATTTTGCATTGAGGTAAAAAAGTTCCCTTGGACTTAAGAAGGCCCAAATCAGTCATGGGTCTGCAAATGCATGGAACTGCCACTCACTTAGTGGTAAAACGAACGAATCGTATAGTAACAATTTACGAATATGTCTCTTCTCTTTCCTGTGCTTCTAACTCGTTTCTATTCCCTTTTTTTTTTCTTTTTTTTTGTTTTAGAATAGAATGTCACGTGAGGTAATAGAACTGTTGCCTCGCGTACCTCATTTTTTCCCTCCGTGGGTCTCATCTGTGTGAGCAGTATGTGTGTAAGAAGTCTATCCATCACCTCCAACTCTAATTCAGTTTAATTCCAATTGATACGATGTTGCTAAATTGAAATTCGAAGTATCTGTTAAGTAATGCAAGTGTTGTGTTCCGAGGCTATAATTGGGCCGATATTCTTGACGATATCACCTTAAATATATCCCGCTTGTCAGGATCCCGTTCATTAGTGTGGCGTGATGCACGGTAATAGCACCTATTGCTTTTGCGCACAGCTGAGGCAAGTAAGCTGTTGTCTGAAACGGTTTAAACACGTTGACTACGTTTGCGCGGCTGCTACAGTTAGTCAACACCACGGTAGAAGAAACAAGGTAGTGTCAAACCAGTCATTTTTCGTCAACCGTGTGGCAATGCTGACGTCATGGCAACGAACCAGCGCTCATATTGCATCTGGCAACACTGCTAGCCCAAAATCTGGCACCACCATTGGGGTAACGAGATATCGTAATGGTGACGTCATCAAGTTTGTTTGAAGTGAAGTTTTATTTGCGTTTACATGAGTGTGTATGGAGTCCAGCTGTTCTTCGATCATCTGTTGCTCCGCAGACATGGCTTGCTGGCACTCAGCTTTCTTCCGTTCCACGCTATTGCACGAACTACTGTGACAACGCTTTAACACTTGGATTACTGCTTGTGAAACTCAAGTTTAATCCTCAATTCAAATTTAAAGTGAATAGTTGGTAAAAATTTAAAACAAAGATGGTTTACATTAAGTACCATAAATTGTTTAAGATTGTTATAAAATTTTCTATCGACCCATCGATGAGTCGCTTCGCTGCTGCTGCCTTCAAATTTAAACTCAACTGTTGTGAGCAATGTTGAAAATACCAAACATTGACTGGAACGTGTTTTCATATATTTATGATTGATTAAGTATTTCTTTAAATTGAGTTTGTGGCTACTGACTTCCGAATATTTAAAGTACTTCTCCAGCATTAGGCCGCCCGAGCGTGCAGAATCCAACTCGAATAGCATTAGGTCAGCAGCATAATGAAAATTCTTTCAGTGACCAAATGTGGATCACGTCGCATTCAAATTGTTCACGCGAATTCGATGGTAAGTGTACTGAATGGAACTGAAAATGTAGTGATTACTTCCATTGTTTGCTACCGCACCAGTGAACAGTATTGCACTCCTGTGAATTGTGTTCGAAACTACTGGACAGTATTGTAGTGTCATGGAACTCGTGTAAATTGTGCTCGGATGGTGTGAATTATGCTGGAGTATTCGATTGCCACGAAAATTGTTCAACGTGTTGGTTTGAGTGCATTTTTTCTAGTTTACCATCTTCAGTACAGTTCGGATACTTGGTAATGGAAGGTCAGGCGTCTCTACGTATTCGCGGCCATTGTGCTATCGATTATGGGTTTAGCGTTGAGGAACCTGTGGCTGAAATGGCTTTCATGCTGAGGATAGCCATGCATATCTAAATGTGTCACATGGCTTTCAATACTTTGACATGGCTTTCAATACTTGCTTTTAGGTTGTAAAGTTACAGGAAATAGTTGTAAAGTTTTTAGGAAATCGTTGTCCATTTTTTGAAGCATGTGCCTTTGTCGCTATGAGACGGTAGTTGTTTCAAAGAATAGCTAACATTGTAAAGAACTATCAGTGATACATCATAATCTTTTGCAAAACAGAAGTGGTTCGAGGAGTTTCAGATCGTGTTGTCGCTTACCAACCGCAGTTTGAAGTTAATGCCGTTTCAAAGTAACTTCCCATTACTCGTTCAAATGTGTATCGCTTCCGAAACTGCACATTACTTTTGCAAAGCTGTACCGCTTCGAGCACAGACAAACACGGACCGGCCGGCTGGCCGCGGCATGCAGTGGAGACGACGGACGGACTCGACTCGAGTATAAGCATTGTTGGCTGGGGCTGAGCCCGATAACGGAGCCTGGGTCACAGCGCAGGGGAGAGGCAGCGGGGGGCAGTGTGGGCGGCGCTTGGTAGGTAGGCATTCGCAGCGACTTTGTCGGCCTCTTGTAGAGCGCAACCAGCACGCAACCTGAGACTCGTGAAGCACTTCAAATGTGCTGGATTTGCGCGAAGCTCTACGTTGTACATGGCTAGCAAGGCGTGATAGTTGCCGAATGTGAACGAATGGTTGATTGATCTATGAGTGGATTCGAGTGAGGCTGGAGAAGCACTTCAAATGTGCTGGATTTGCGCGAACCTCTGTACATTTTAGACGCCTGCCTGCTGACTAGTAAGACGTGAGTGTGCAAGAGAATTCAAGTGTGGTTCGAGTCAGAGAAGGTAAACCTGCATTCTTACTTCTTCACGTTGGAACAAAACTGACAAATGCACGAACTGGATTGGGAGAATTACTACTACGGACTTTTTCAGTTCATCTGAATTGTGAAGACAAACTATTGCTCAAAACTCAAAGCTAAATGAAGACACGATCCAGGTCATGTTAGCCAGTTTCAAAATTGCTTACTACAATTGACTTTTGACTCTGACTTAAACTTACCATGGGCCCTTACCATGTCTTGGTAGTACCATGTTTATGGGCGCAGACCATGTCTTGGTAGCACCATGTCTATGGGCACATACCATGTCATGGTTGTACCATGTCCAGGGCCACATGGCACATACCACGCGCTGCGTGCGAAGCAGGAGGGGCGCGCTCTCCTTGTTTTGGCGTAGTGCGGCTGGAGCGGAGTCAGTAAAGCGAGACTTACGGGACGCGCGAAATGCTGGTGTGTGACCCGAGCATCTGAAGGTCCGGCCGTCCGTGGGCGTCTGGTGAAACCTGCTTTGCCTGGAAGCTTCTCTCGAGCTGTCAACCCGTTCTCTCCCTTGCACCCCCCCTCGTCCTTATTTCTTGCTTACTTCAACCTTTCTTCTCTTCTCTTTCCTTCCCTGTTTTATACTCCCTCCCTCGTCCTGATTTCTTACTACCTCAATTTCATCTCGTCGGTTTTTCTCTTCAGGCCTATTGCTCAAGTCTTCTCTTCTTCCTTTGTGATTTTACTTCGTTTTCTGAATTTTGTTCGATTTTTCCACTGTGACCTCAATTGTTTCGTTTTCGTTGTTCTTTATTCACGTACTTTCAAATCTCATCCGTCTTTTCCTGTGCTCTTTGCGATTCGTGAAGGGTGCGCGAAAATGTTCATTAATTTTGTATGAATCAACGGCAAGTTCTAGTTTGCATTTAATGAATTCGTTTTTTCGTCAACACCAAATTAAGGTCATACCTCAGGTAAGAACTTATTATTCTGGGTGTGTAGTTTTTGCGAGGTGAGACCAACCCGATGATGATGCACGCTGAGTTCTCTGTCATGAACTCCGCGCGTTTCTTCATGGTTATTTTTTTGAGGAAACCTGATGCTTTCAAATCGCCGCTTCAGATAAGACTGGAACCTAGTACGTCTTAGGACTTTCCGGTGGAAGTAGAATTCTTACAGACAAACGTCTTTTTTCTGCCAGTGCTTCATTGGTGGCACAGTGTATGTTCATTTTAGGATATATTTCTTCATTGATACGTGTCAAAGAAAGAGGAAAAACTAATTTCGAACGAATTTCTCGTCATTTTTAAACTTTTCGTTTCCCAACATAATTTCCGTAGAGTTTGTAGGAACATCCATCGAATGACGAAACTCATTGCTCGCATGCACCGCCTACTAGCGTTGCTTTAAATGGACATGTGAACATTCGGAAGCGTGAGTGCAGCGAATCACGCCTGTAAGCGTCCGCCTTCCTATTCAACCTTGGCATTTAGGCGTTCCTTCACTTGCGCTGGAAGTGAGGCGTTCATTCACTTGCACACGAAGAAGTTTCTTTACTTGCATACGAAGAAGTTTTATTACTCTTTACTCGTCCTCAAAGAGACTTCGCTTCAACAGGAATGAACGTTCCTACAGTGTAGCGCCTTTTTAATTCGCGGTAAGTTGTTGTATGTTACGCCTTTGCAATTCACAATAGGACGGTGTTTTGCCTTTTCAATTTACAGTTGGACGGTGTTGCGCCTTTTCAGTTTACAGAAGGTAAGACAGTTGCGCCTTATCTCACTTCACAGTAGATTGTGAGAAGAACTTCTTCAGCAGCGCTAGGTGATGTCACTCACACTCGTGGCCTTCACGGTCCCTGCTAACCTAATTGGTTGATGGCTGCGCTGCTATTGGTTCGCTGCGGGTGGTTCCTGCTACGTGATTTATGTTATTGTGGTGTAGGCTATACCGCTTTTGGGCCCGACATCATTTAACACGTTGACGACGTTTTGGTGGTTGCTACGGTTAAATGAATTCGGTTTCAAGTGGCAGAATTGAACAACACACTGAACTGCTCGTTTACAGTTCTATTCTTTCTATGAATTGTAAAAATTATAATTTCACGGTGATGTTCTATCTCATTCGCTAATGTGCATTTTTTTAAATGGTAGTGAAATATTTGAAGTGCTGCTCATTTATGCCGGTACGTTAATGAACAATTTACCTCCTAGTACACATATGTCTTAGTACGCCTACTAGAGCCTGGAATTCAATTTAGATACTGGAACATACAGTTCTATTTAGGTACTGGAGCCTGGAATTCAATTTAGGGGCTGTAGCTGGTGCGTTGCGAAGTCTCGGCGACGCTTTGTTTCTACTCTCCAGCTTTCACTAGTGACCCTATCGCTCGTCCATTACACACTTCTATAAACGCGTCTCTTTTTATTCCTTATTCAGAGGCCTGATAATATTATCAGTTGGACGCCCGGCGGAAAATTGATACACGTTTCTCTCCCTCCCGTAGGATTAGCACGTAAATTCTTCACTCTGATTCCAATTTGGAAGACGTGAACTGGTGAACCACGTCTGAGCTTTGAGAATTTATCGCGAGGAACAAGTTAGAACCGCCACAACAACACGGACACTCATGACTGTGGCTTCGAGCTCTTATCACGGGATTATGTTTTCTTTCTACTCCCCCAATCTGGGTTGCCAAATCGGCCTGTGTATTTATTTACTGGGAAAAATACGCAGGCTTGGGTTTTCCGAATATAATTCGGCCATGACTACTGCCAGATGCTGTGTTATATTTTATTCGAAAACAGCGAAGAAAAAGCCAATCTAGTAATCGTCATGCTTAAATTTTGTTCGAAAATAGCTCGAACTGGCGGAAAAAAAGCGAATTTAGCGATCGTCATGCTTAAATTTTGTTCGAAAGTAGCTCGAACTGGCGGAGAAAAAGCCAATTTAGCGATCGTCATGCTTAAATTTTGTTCGAAAATAGCTCGAACTGGCGGAGAAAAAGCCAATTTAGCGATCGTCATGCTTAAATTATATTCGAAAACAACTTAAACTGGCGGAGAAAATGCCAACCTAGCGACCCTGTCTTTGGTTAGTCTCATGGATGACTAGAAAAAAACTAGTGCCTCTCGGTAGAGGGGCTTGGGATGGATGTTGTGTTTAGTGACGAGTAAGCTGCCAAGTTACCTTATATGTTCGAATTCATTTTGGAGAATTAACTAAGTATATTGGTTCGGTTAGTGCAATTTATTGAGCTGTTGTTCACTGGATGGCTTGAAAATTAGGACTGAGGTGAGCTGATAGTTTGCTGTACTGTAGCCAAGTGAAAGTCAAATCTTACCTAATGATACGCTTGGTGTGTTTATTTATTTATATTTAAGTAGAAGTTTGTTATTGTACTTTATATTGTTAATCGTATCGTTGCAGGTGTTTTATTGAAACCTTTGAGAGACCGCATTTGTGCCACCCACAGAAAAGGGGCTACAAAAATGCCTGATTAGGAAATTTTTGATCTTTTGATGAAGTTAGTGCGCTTTTATCAACAGGCGGGTTGGTGTATAATAGATATTGGCTTCAAATTACCTCTCAGCAGTCGTTATTTTGGCAAATCTACCGCCTATTTCCCTCCTTTTTGTTTTCGTATTAAATAATCTAGTGGCGGTTTCAAAAGGAAGAAAAAATAGAAAAAGGCTAAAAACTAATTTTCAAAAAAGGCTAAAAACTAATTGTCAAAAAAAGGCTAAAAATTAATTATCAATCATCCATTTCAGTTGTGTTACCCACAACCGAACTTGACTAACCGTATCAGCCGCGCAAACGTAGTCAACGTGACCTACATGATGAAATCGAAGTGTTGATGAAGTGGGGTGAGCTGACGGTGTATGTGTGGAGGGTAGTTGTGGGTGACTGCAACATTGATCAGTTGGATATCCGAGCTCTATGTCCTACTGCAGCATTTGCCTCTCATGTTCACTGGTGTTTCGATAAGATCCACGGCGCTAGGTAGGCCTTTTTGTTGAAATAAAATGCTTATTTTTAATTTTTTGTTATATGAATAAGCATCTTTTTTTCGGTTCACTGCTGCCTTGTTTTTCAGCACCCTACTTTCTTTTTCAACTTTTCAACATTGAATATTTGTTGCGTAGATTGATGGTCGATGTATCCAGTATCTAAAATACCATCCACCAACGTAACAAATATCCCAGTAAAATCCATGTAACCGTACCAACGCGATTGAACATCCATTTCTTTAAACGAGACGCGGCGTGCACGTTGAGACCAAAATGTCACGATCGTTGCGATGACAAATTACGTGCGTGATGGTGGCATTATCCGGCGCGCGCGGGGGCCAGGTGTCCTCAGCGGTGTCTGGTGGCGGTGTGGCCACGTCCTCATATTGTCCTCATATGGTTAATTGTCTCGGAAAAGTTTTGTGTAAAAAATTTTTTTGTGTCTGAAAAGATTTGTGTGGGGAATCTTTTATTGTGTGCGAAAGGTTTCATTGTGTGTGGAAATAGTTTCGTTTTGTGGGAAAAGTGTTATTGTGTATTAAAATGTTTTGTGTGGGAAAAGTTTCATTTTGTGGGAAAAGTTTCATTGTGTGGGAAAAAATTTCATTGTGGGAAAATTTATGTGCCTATTACAACCAGGTCTGTGGTAGTCAATCCCAAAAAATTGCAAAAATGAAACGTTCGAGATTTTTAGAGTACGATCAAATGAATTTTTAGGTTTTCTTTTTCAGACTCTATATTTATCTAAAGAGTCTACTCGCTCTTTAAGCACCCTTTTATTGTTGAAATAAAAAAAATCGTTTTGATATAAAGACGCATCTTTTTTTCGGTTCACTACTGTTCATTTTATTAACATCTCTCATTTTCTTCTTCAACTTTTGTTTCGTTTCCTAACCTTCCTTCCCAACTCCTTGTTCCTATGTATGCGCAGGGGATCCTGTGCGGGAACACACTTAGTGCTGAGATTCCACGTTCTCTTAACTCCATACTAAATGGTGCCTTCATCCTCCTTCTCTGTGAACATTGTTGTGACAAGGGAGGCTGACACTAACCTATAATCAATCAATCAGTTCCCTCGCTCCTTCCATTTTTGAACCAGGTCTGTTGGGTCAGTATGCCAGTCTATATTGTGGCTGGTAGAATTGTGACGTTTCATCCTTGTGCTATTGTATGCTACATTGTATTGATGCAATAGCAGGGTTGCTTTCGACGTGACGCACGCGACTAGCTGGGTAAATGCTCTTCATAAACCTGATTTTTTTTGTATTTTTACAAACGTTGGGTTTCTTCCATTGGCAGGGGTTTCTCAAGTAATAAGCGGGAATTCTAAAAGAGTAGGTAACATTTATAGTACTCTTCTAGAATGTTGTAATTTATTTTACTATTGAGATTACTATTTGATACTTAAAAAATGTTTTATTAAAATATTTCCAATTATTTATGGAAAAGCATTATCGTCAGATTTATTTTTGACTTTTAAATCTATCCTCGAAGGTTTGATAAACGTAGAAGTAGTGAGAAGAAAAAATCATCTTTCGTACACTTCTGTTGAACTTGTAGACATTTATCAGTTGAATAATAAGTTAGAAAGTAGAGCAATCATTTTGAAAGGCAAATTTATGCAGAGATTGCCCTTCCCTGCATTCGTTTCCAAATCCGTTTGTAAGCCATTTCCTGGTGTTTATTTTGATTTTTTTGCTGTTGAAAAGGCAGAAACTTGGATAATTGCATACCAACTGATGTATTTAAATAAACTGAATTTTTTTTTTGACGCGACCTTGGTATTACTAGGTTCGTGGAAAGCGTATTAATTTTTTTACGTATAATCACAGTAATGCACTAAAAGAGTTGTGGTTTACATCTGACGCTGAGTTCGTTCCCTCTGTTCTACAACACCTGATATTCAAACGAACGAGTACTGGAAAATGCATGGAAGTTCATGTTATTACATTTCCGGATACCTGCGTTCAGTCCTTTTGCGTTATCGAAGGTAGAAATTTAATTGCTGGTGTCACCTGTGCGGGACTTGTACGCCTCTTCGTAAAGCGCTACGGTTATCCCAACTCGGTATTTCTGAGCCGGCAGAGATATTTTTATTACGCGTTCAATTCTGAATAACACAGTCAAGTCGCTTACAACGTTAAAATTGTGTGGAATGGGGCTTTGCAACGTGTTATGCATTAACAATAATCAAAGTAGCCACAACCAATAACCAGGTTTCGTTGCGTACATCGTTGAAATTACGTAAAATGGGGTTTTGAAACGTGTTATGCATTAGCAATGATCACGATAACCACAACCAATAACCAGGTTTCGTTGCGTACAGCGTTAAAATTGCGTAAAATGGGGTTTTGAAACGTGTTATGCATTAGCAATAATCACGATAACCACAACCAATAACCAGGTTTCGTTGCGTACAACGTCAAAATTACGTAAAATGGGTTTTAAAGCGTAATGCGTCATCAATAACCACAAACTCCGAGGTTTCAACACCTGCGTCGTGATCTATAAGTTAGGGAATCCCAACCTGGGGCGCGAGACGATATTCCAGTGGGTGCGAAAAAAGTCCAGGCAAATTATAGAATATTGGTGATAAGTTGGCATTTTTATTTCAGGGAGTGCGAGGTTCGATGGAAATTTCTTTAGGTGATACGGGGCGGAAAAAGGTTATGAATTCCTGATCGAATATTAGCGATAGTTGTCATTTTTATTTCAGGGAGTGCGAGATTCAAGTGTAATATATTTAGGGGAAACGAGGCAGAAAAAGATGGGGAATTCCTGATCTAATTCTCCCTGTTGCCTGCTCGCGGCCGGACAATGAGCGAACCTGGCGCTGTTTATGGAAGGGAAGCTGCTTTTGGTCTCATGCGCCTACCTTCAATGGGACGAGGAGGGCTGGCTGGTGTCTGCCACGTGCAGCTCTGCACTCCTGCATAATGGCTGAGCTTTTTTGTGTTGATGCTTGTCGCGTAATCGGGGTGTGCTCGGCTGTATAACCTGGTTTGTTTGACGCGTGCCTCCTACCGCCGCCTGTTTTCCAGGTGAACTTAGGTTAACAGGGTCATCGTTCTGTGAAATTTGTTATGAACGTAGGTTACGGTTGTGGTATAAACTTACGGTTAACAGGTTCATTGTGCTGTGAAATTTGTTATCTGGAGTGGAAACGAACTGATACGGAAATTATAATTGTCTCTTTAATTCTGGCTTGCGCGAGTGCCGATACCCGAAACAGTTGACACTGCATGACAACTCGCATGAATTTCTTCAAAAAATTGTGCGACCAGTGTTTTTTTTTTCAACTATAGCCTTTCTCTGTGCTTTTTTACGATAATGAGTGAAGGTCTACACAATTATACTCAGCTGATACCAAAGCACCACTCAGGTAGACCTTAACCATACAAAACGTGTTGGTGAAATGGTGATCTACGCAGTTCTTGTGAAAGTCTGACAACTTTTGTGAAAGATTATGGTTACTGTAGTTATCGCTAATGCTCTCATTCATCCTCGGCTGACGCCAAAGCACCACTCAGGTAGACATTAAGTATATACAAAAAGTGTTCGTGAAATGGTGAATTGCGCAGTTATTGTGGGTCATCACACTAGTCACCACACTACGGACGTGCTCACCATGGTCACAACCATCCTCGTCTGCCACTACGACACACAACACTTCGTCTGCGAGGTTGCCAGGGCTCTGTTACGTTACTGAATACGACACTCCCGGCGCTTTTTGTTTCATGTCACACACTCGGTGGAGTGGCTCGTAGCGCTCTGTTTTTTACGCCTCTTGTTTATTTTTCAGTGCTGGCTTGAATATCACGTGTACAGCTTGGTGGAATCTCTTCGTTCGTCGCCCCACTTCCAATTGCGGTGGTGGCGGTGTATTAAAGGATTCCAGCTACCTAGTGTGATGTATTGTAGGATTCCCGCTACCTAGTGCGATGTATTGTAGGATTCCCGCTACCTAGTGCGATGTATTGTAGGATTCCCGCTACCTAGTGCGATGTATTGTAGGATTCCCGCTACCTAGTGCGATAGTGTAGGGAATATATCGGATCATAGGATTCTCACTACCAAATTTGATGGTGTTGGGAGTATTTTATAGGATTCCCTCTTTCAAATGCGATAGTGTAGGGAGTGTATTGTAGGATTCCCGCTACCAAATGGGATGGTGTTGGGAGTTTATTTCTTTTAATGTAGGTTGATGTTTTAATATCGCCAACTTGATTTTCAATATCTATTATAATGATTGTATCTTAACTCATTCTAATTATATTCTGTGCTCTTAGGTGTTGTGCTTACTGCAGTTGGTTCTTTTCAGTGGTGTTAGATATTTTGTTTACTGTAATTGGTTCTTTTCAGTGGGGTTTGAAATTTTTTTTGACTGCGATTGGGTTTTCAAAAAGCTCCATGAGTTGCGCAGGCGTGCGCACCAGCGAGGGTCGAACAGCTCGTATGACCGACCAGCAAACGAGGGCCGGCGGTGCGGAGGCTGCGAGGGGAACTTACCTCCTGCATTGTCCCTTTTACGCGCGCTGTTTTTTTTTTTTTTTGGTTAAAAAATCCAACTCGATATTTATGGCTGTTTTCATTTCTGGCTAAAATTATCTAATTTGACATTCATTTGACCTCTTAGAATGGTGCGCTGGCTGTTCCTTTTCTGACCAAATTTATCAAATTCAACATTTATGGGTAAATTTTACCAGTTAAAAACAAGCTGAGCTCGAAAAACTCGATTGAGAAAATCAAATTTTACGATTTTTTGTAAAATGCCTATCTGTAACCTTGTCTCTTACTGTGACTGATTCTGCAACCTATACCACATTTGTGCTCCATCACACTCAAGTTCCTTCTCCACGAGCACCTCACATACGTGTTTGTTCTTAGTTGTCAATCATTGAGTCTCTATTCTGTCCTCCGTTGCAATCACAAATTTTAGCTCTCCCACATCCTTCCCTGCCCGAAATACGTCCTTTGTACTAGACTTGAGAACCAATCTACTGCTGTAACGCTCGTGGTAAATAAGTTCAAATGGTTTAACACTTTGACTACGACGTGCGCCACCGGTGGTACACGGAGGTAATTTTCATAATGCTGCTGACCGTCCAGTAGTCTCAAACTCAATTTTCATAAATACTCAATCGAAGCTGAATGAAGGCACGATCCAGTTCATGTTTGCCATTTTCAAAATATTTCACTACAATTGACTTTAAATTTGAGTTTGGTGTTGAACTTAATCTTTAGTAGTCGCATTCAAAGTGTTAAATATTGTCTGCGTTGCTGCTGAGACGGTATTGACTCCTGCTAAAATAGTGTAAAATTCTGGGTTATATTTAAGGAATTCCTGCTGGGAAAATGAACCGAGACATTCATACTGACGTCATCGGAAGAGCAAGCGGCGTGCGCTGCAGATCATTGAGCACGAGCGTCCTCAGGACGGGATGCGTTGTGCTCTGTCACCTTTACCCTTTGAGGAGACCACTGCTGTCTCGCGTCCACGTTCTCTCGGTCGCCTCACCCACCTGGGGGTCATCTTATATGAATCTTCTCGTCGATTTTACCCCTGGAATTTTTAAGGGATTTCGTTGATGTGAACCTGCTGATCGATTTTCCCTTGGACATTTATCGGGGATTCCGTTGATGTGAATCTTCTCATCCATTTTCCCCGGGAAATTTATCGGGGATTCCGTTGATGTGAATCTGCTCATACATTTTCCCCGGGATGTTTATCAGGGATTTCGTTTATTTGAATCTGCTGATCGATTTTCCCTGTGACATTTACCGGAGATTCTGTAGATGCGAATCTATTGGTTAAAAGCATATATACTGCATTGTTCTATGAGAGGTCAAAAAAGCAATACACTCAACGATTTTATGACGGGTTGACTAAGCATTTCTACTGTATAATTGTGTGATAGGTATAAAAACATTCCTACTGAATAATTGTGTGATAGGTATAAAAACATTCCTACTGTATAATTGTATAATAGGTATTAAAAGCATTTCTACCACATGATTGCATGACGAGTATAAAATCATTTCCACTACATGAGTTTAAAATGGGTTTACTAAGCATTTTTGCTACATGAATATATGGTGGTGCGGTTACTAAAGATATTTCCTGAGGATGAAGGAACGAGATAAATGCACCAGCAGCTGCACGGACGAGCGAAGGAAGCTAAGGAAGCCACCCACCTCTAGCACCGCAGTGGCTACCCTTGACTTGGTGCCCACTTTTTGTGTGGTGTCCTACACCAGTGCTCTGAGCTTGGCCCTTTTGCTGGCCAAAATACTCAAACTTGCCCTTTTTCCTGAAGAAATCTGGCCTTAAATGTGCTTGGATGAAATTCTCGTGGCCTTCTTTCTTGAAGAAATCGAATCGCATTTGTTGCTGCGGGTAGGGAGGCTAAAACTAACGACAAAACTAATCTAATCTTGAAGAAATCTGGCCGTAAATGTGCTTAGGTAAATTCTCATGGCCTTTTTTCTTGAAGAAATCTGGCCCTAAAAAGTACTTGGATAATATTCTCATGGCTTTTTTGCTTGAAGAACTCTGGCCATAAGAAGTACTCTTTATCTTGTAACCTTGGAGGACTGTCAAACGTTGACTGCTCTTCCTGGCCGAACTTGATTTTACCAAGGACAAAATTTGAGAGCTTGGCCAGAAAAAGGCCAGTCTGGTAACTCTATTCGACACCAGGAGCGTCAAGTTCTCCGATTTCTCCTCCGTACTTATTTCGTCGCGCATCCATCCTCATGCGGACATGTGCTAAAAAAAACTCATATACAAGTGTATGACATGTTTATTGAACTCCTTGAATGTAGGACGCGTACACTGCTGCTGCGCGACACTATGTATAGCTTCTCTCCGTTCCGCTACGTGGTCTTTGCTTTTACGTACTTTACCCTTTATCGACCAACGTCCTTTATGAAGAACTTTGAGAAATCACTCACGTCGTTCTTATTATATTCTAAATGCTTTCATGAAAAGTTCATACAGTACTGGGCTTCGTGAATGACAACTTAAGGGAAATTGCAGCAATGTTTTGTTCTGAAGCAAAACAATTTGGCCTTTACTGGGTCAAGAATGTTTCACTGGTAGTTTTACGGGGTAAATCGAGCTACCCTACGTCCTGTAAATTACCCTATTCTTGTAGTTCTTCAATATTGAATTGGAACGTTTTTTATCGTTCTTCAAGAATATGAGAAAGTTTTTGGCTACTTTTTGTATGGGGAGATTTGGAGAATTTAGAGAATCGCGTTTCCAGAGTTGAATAGTTTTTGCTTTAGGGTAGTGTTTCTTGCGGGTAGACTTGTTTTCATCGATAGTAAGACTGTATAAATACGCCGAGAGGTTAAACAGAGAAAGAATAACGCATTTACTTTAACACATTTCCTGCTAAGTGACCCACCGGTGGTCACTCAGGTGATAGTCATAGTGCTGCTGACCCACCTGCAGTCACTAACTCATTTTTTATTAATACTTAATGAAAGCTAAATGAAGGCCCGATCCAGTTAATGTTTGCTATTTTCAAAGTTGATTTCCACAATTGACTTTAAATTTGAATTGAATATTGAACCTCAGTTTAACCCATCGCAGTTCACGTGTTGAACAAATCGCTTGCGCGTTTTTTTGGAGCACACCTCGCCAAAATCGTAAAATTTTCTCTTCGAATTGAATTCAAACGTTACAATCGCGACGACGATATTTTATAATTAACTTACAAGCTTATATTGTCATTCTAATCAGGGAGTACCTTTGTACGAACGGGGTATTGTTGTAAAAGTTCTATGATATTACTGCTCTTACATTCATGACCAGTTTGCAGCTCGGACAGCAATCATTTTATATACAAGATCGTTATTATATCATACAGTTCAGTATGTGACCGTTTAAATTATTTTTTTCTACTGACACTATTTTTGCTGTATCGTACTTCATTTTAAGTATATTATAATTAACTGTGATTACTTCTCAGTAAGATACGCGTACCAGTCACTCGTGTTATTTTTACGTGTAGTTACTGATTTTTTTCTAGTTATCACCACTGTCACTGCTTGCAGTTACTCGGCAGTCGTGGTTGCGCTCTTGTTACTCCCACTATTATTGTCAGCTCTCAAAGATCGTGACTGCTCACACAATGCAGATTTAACTTGTCTCACGGTGGGAATTGTTGTTGCTATACACAATAGCGGGCCAGGTCTGGTGCAGCGGGCGTGTGAGTGGCCATTGTAGTATTGGTTGTATATTTATTGTGCTGTATCCTGTGTTTCCTTGTGTCTTGTATTGAGAGTTCCAGAGAAGTTCTCACCCTGCTTTCAATGCCTCCCCTCGTCTTTTCTTCATAAAACAAATTCTCGCCGAACGAGTTGTGTTCAGTTGAAAAATTTTTTTTCTTTTCGTGCGCCGTTCTTTCTAATGTTTGTCATCAGTTTAGTGTCCTTTTGTTTTCCGTTGCTTTTCGCCGACGCATTTTGGAGATTTGCTCGCTTTAAGTCTAGAAGATTTCTTCTAAGAGTTCTTTCAATTTCTAGCCTTTGCTTGCACATCATCCATTCAAAGTTAGTTCGTGTCTCCAATTTTTAGGGAATTGACAGAAGCTTTTTCTCTGAAGTGCATTTAATTGCCGACTTTTTTATTGTCACTTCACCTCGCTTTGATTTTAGTGTATAATGATGTGCATTGATGCTGACAACTCATGGAATCGTCGATTCTTTTACTTATTTGCTTATCAGTCTACGATTATTATTCGTTTGTATTAAATATTTATTTGCCTTCCTACAACATATTGCCAAAAGACATCGCAAGTCCTGGACGGAGCGCCGCTAAGGGCGAAAATGATGCTGATTCCGGAAGTAACAATTAAAATTTTATTACAATTACTGTGAATATTGATGTCATCGATGTGAAGTTTTTATTGACTTTAGTAGCTTATATACCAAGATTATCGATATTTTTTGTTCTATATCTAGACTACAGAAACGAAGCTATGGCTTAATTAAGCTGTTACTCGTCTAGAATCGTCAGACACACGCAAATCTTGTACAGGTATTGAAAACAAACATCGTATTAGTATTTGTTATATACTGTGTCTTGATTATTTGAAAATTGAGCTGTTTCTAGAGGAAGCGACGAATGTCGTCTTAGTATCGGATGCGATTTTGCTATTTTCTGGGCTCTAGATCGTTTGTCTCGTATTGAGCTGCTTCTTTACCTAATACTCGCAATACTAAAAGTAAGCATTTTTGTGTACTGGAAAATGGCAACTGAAATGAGCGGAGTTGACCCATTTGGTGTTCGCAATGCTTAAAGCAACCATTTCAGTGTACTAGAAAATGGTACCAGAAACGAACGAAGTTGGCCCATTCTTCGGTTGCTAACCAAGTCTGATAGGGACGCCAGTATGGCGCTGGTGTCTAGTAAGAAGATAACTATTGATAGCGGGTAGTTTCCATCCCTTGGCCTGTCAAGTCCAAGTCTCCTTTTACATTGATATGCCTTTTTTCTTCAAGTCACGTTTGGCGAGAAGAACTGACTTAATGCTCTTTTCAAGCTTGTTGGGTGCCGAGCTAAGTAGTTGACCTCGGAGTGATGGTCCGGTGTGAATTGGAGACAGTCTCATTTTTCTCCTAGTCACGTGCATGTTTTCTAATCACTTTTAAAACATTTTTAACACATTTCCTGTGGTCACTTCGATGATTTTCATAACGCTGCTGACCCACCTGCAGTCACTAACTCATTTTTTATAACTACTTAATGAAAGCTAAATAAAAGCACGATCCTGTTAATGTTTGCTATTTTCAAAGTTGATTACCACGATTTACTTTAACTTTGAATTGAATATTGCACTCCAGTTTAACCCATCGCAGTTAACGTGTTGAACGAATGATTTATTTACCACAAGGGATACAGCATTAGATTGCTTCGCAAGTCTAGTACAATAGACACATTTGAGTGTAGCTACCTGTGGGCCCGAATAAGTTCAGCGACTTGAGGTCTTTTGTCTGATACCATCGTTTCCTTAGTTTAATTCCTTATTTAACGCTGTTTGTTGCATTTGTCCTACTTGATTTGATCAGACTGGCATTGGCCGTTTGTTAAATTTCTCCCGAGTGTGACATGTTGATACTTTATCTCTATTAAATCTTAAATTTTTATTAAATGTTTTCTTTATTCAAACCTTAAATGCAGTATGTTTCTAGCCTTCACTAAGGTGTCATTCGTTAGCAATTGAATGTTGATAATTTTAAAGTGTTTGTTCTTGTCGTTTTAATAATCCCTCACGCATACTATCCCTGAAACGTAGCACAACGCACGCTTGAAGTGATTGTTCTTATCATTTTAAAGGGATTATTCTTATCATTTTAAAGTGTATATTCTCATCATTTTAAAGTGATTGTTCTTATCATTTTGAAGTTTATGTTCTTATAATTTTAAACTGATTTTTCTTATCATTTTGAAATGGATGTTCTATTAGAACTAAGTTGTATTCCTTTAGCTCCTAAGTACGAACGTGTGACACTCGCTACCTGCGCTGAGTGGAGCGACTAGCCGAGTGGCCTGGAATTAACAAAACCCATCTCGTTGAAAAAAATAAGATGCCTGGAATGTACAGAAGACTCTCGAGTGTCCATGCAGCGTGCATATTGAAGCGTGGGTTCTCCTGTTCATTGAGCCAAGCGTCTATGGAGTTTATATTAAGACACTCTATTTGAGGTACGGTTCTGTTTCCGACTCGTTATGCCTTTAGTTACGGCAGTGTAGGTGCCTTTAGTCACGGCTGTGCAGGTTTTATTATTGCACCTGTGCTGCCAGGGGAGTTGGTGCGTGAACGCGGGTGCTTTCGCCAACTGGAGGTGGTTGAGAATGCGCTATCGCCTCACCCCGCGCTGGACCTGCTTCTCTGTTGCTCAGCGTCTTGGCCTTCTTCGGCCAAAATTCTCTAGTTTTGGCCTTTATTTACGGGGAAATTTGACCCAAGCGTTGGGCCTTCTTGCTGCCAAAATCATCTATTGTGGGCCTTTATTTATAGGGAAATTGAAAATATCGCAGTCTTGGGTCTTTTTGGGGCCAAAACCCTCTAGTTTTGGCCTTTGTAATTGAGAAATTCAATGTTAAAAATCTTTCAGCATTTTACTTAACCCGAAGGCTAATGTTAAAGATATTGGCCAATAAAGCCTGGTCTAGCAACACTGATGTTGCATCCGTTCTGCAACTTGCTCAACATGTTAACTACTGTGGGTTAAACTGAAGTTCAATATTCAACCCAAGTTACAGTTAATTTTAGAGGTCAATTTTGAAGTAACGAATATAAAGTAGATCGTGCCTTCATTTAGTTTTCATCAAGTATTCATGAAAATTGAGTTTGTGACTGCTGGTCGGTCAGCAGCATTATGAAAATCCCCTCTGTGACCACCGGTGGGTCCCATTGCAGTCTTAAGTGTTAATGACGACGCTTATTGCCAACGACGCTTATTGCCTGTGAGTGAGCACTCGAAATGAGGTCGCCGGATATCAGGTTGGAGTGTTTTTTCCTTTCACAGTTCACTTTGTATTCGCATCTTGAAACTCAGGTTTCATCAGCAATTGGTTAATGTGTTCCGAGACGACTTTCAAAATGTAAGGAAATTGTTTTTTCAGATGTTCAGGAGAAAGATTTTTCTAGCCTATTATGTGGCCTATATTTTTTATTGGAAAATATTTCCATTCTCCTGAGGGGGTTGTCTATACTCCAAAATGATAAAAGTGTATTAAAATCCCATGTCTAGCACTCTGTTTCAACTATCAATTGCGATTGATGTTGTACAGCCAACTTGAAACTCATAGTGCACGATCAACGCACAGGGTTAGTAACGCTAAATTCAAGTGACCATGCAGCTATACTTACTGTCATGCCATGCATCCAGAGTCTTTTGCATAACCCTTGCTGTCCCACTCAATGACCGCCCAGTTTTCATGTATACGTGGTTAAGTTAATCTTACAGAAGCTTCAGGCTTGCTTTCCATTGTTGTATTAAATGAGCACATGCGCAAATGTGTGCCACAATCCTGTTACGTTGTGCGAAGGCCTTCTTGATCACAAATACAATTTTTTCACGCCCTTGGCAGTTAGACGTGACAATAGGACACCTCTGTGTCACAGCTTGCGTAAAATGAGGTCTGGAAAGACGCAGCTTCCACAGGACTTTGTTCCTGGAACTTTCCATTGAGGTTACGACCTCATTAGGCTCTGGGAACTCTTGTTCGAATTATTCATGTCAGTATTGAGGTACTCACCGCGTATCTTTGTTGAGGGTGGACATGATAGCATCTGGTATGCCATTTCCATCGTCTTGGAAACTGTCGGTCACAAATGCTGTGAATCTATCACATTGGGCTCTAAACGTTCAGCGTATCAGTAAGCGTAATAGGTGTTGCACTAAATGTTCAGTGTATCATTGAGCCTAGTAGGTGTTGCACTAAACGTTCAGCGTATCAGTAAACGTAATAGGTGTTGCACTAAATGTTCATTGTATCATTGAGCCTAGTAGGTGTTGCACTAAATAATCGGCGTATCAGTAAACGTAATAGGTGTTGCACTAAATGTCCAGTGTATCAGTAACCCTAATAGGTGTTGCACTAAATGTTCAGCGTATCAGTAACCTAATAGGTGTTGTTGCTCCTAATGTATAAGCAGACCAAATAGGTTTTGGCCTTCGCTGTCATGAAGTTAGTGTTACGTAACGTCTTATTTGTGTTGGTTCAGCCTTCGCACCCGTCGTGTTTTCCGCCTCTTCAATTTTTTGTGCACTCGAAAATCATTGAAGCAGGAAAGATTTTCCGCGTAGAGATGATAAGCACAAAACGCCCCCAGGTCGTCCATCGGCTGGAATTTAACATTCGTGAATTTTCAAACGAACCGAGTTACATCCAAGTACTGCATGTTGTTGGCCTTTTTACGTCCAGGTGCGGTTGTTGGGCATGCAAGTTACTGGTGATTATTTTTTGTAGCCGAATATCAGTTTCAATATGAACAACTGCACTTGTCAGTGACGGTGGAGACGGTCTGAACGGCCCTACGCAACTTATCAAACTCCCCACCCATTAATCAGATATCGTAAGTAGTTTCTCCAATTCCGATCGGATTCGCCAGCTGTGGGCTGTGACTGGCCAAGTGTCAGCCTACTCTGACGCAAGAGGTCGGCTTAAAATAAATGCGTGTTTGTTTTGTATTCACATGTAGCGTTTTAGAGTCGACTACTGGTGGTGGTAAGGTATTGCTTTGTGTTGGTATTTCCTGTTAACATTAAATTTTTCAATCTCTAAAGATCTTTGATAAAAATATGAAATTATTTTTAGGTAACTATTGGTTGCAGAGTTTGAACGTTCAGTTATATGTGATTGTTTAAACTAAGTACGGTTTTTGGTAAATCATGAAATTTCAATCGAATGGAAATATTAATTATTTATTTGTTATGTTTTTGTTTGAAACTGGTTTTATTTCAACATTAACCAAGTTTCTGCGCACGTAACTTCTAGGTGCAATATTCTCATCTGGAAAGAACGTTCGGTTTTCCCATGCATTGTTTCTAGCACGTAGTAGCTGTTTAATGGGACTTTGAATCTGCATTCAGTCGCTAAATTTTAAGGGAAACTTAATTTCAACTGCATGTTGATTGCCGGGTTTGTTTCCATGTGTAATTAAGAGGATAAATAAGGTCAATTCCGTGTCCGGTTGAATTTAATCTATTTGTTGATGCTCTCCAAATAGAGTGGTTGCCTTTAAGCTATCATCGCAGCGACGTATCATGTATACGCACACTCCTAGTGTAGACACGGGACTGTTTTGTAGGTAGCCGCGCTTTTCCCATATTAGTGGTCGTAAAAAATTGCAGTATTTAATGACTGATGTTGGCGAGTAGACATCCAAAATTGCGGAATTTAATGACTGATATTGACGAGTACACATAAAAAATTGGGGACTTTAATGACTTGGGTTGACGAGTGGACATCTAAAATTGCGGTATTTAATGACTGAATTGTGACGAGTGGACATCCAAAATTTCAGAATTCAATGACTTGGGTTGACGGAGGTCCCTATAGCAGTAGCGTGGTATGGAAGTCGCGCCTTAGTTAGCCGTAATGTGGATGGGGTGCGTGCGTGTGCGAGCAGCAGAAACAGCGACATCTGGCAATGCTGGTTTACCTGTTCTCGGTGTTGCCGTCGTGAGCTCGATGTTTTTGACACCGCTCCTCCATCCACGGCGGAGGAGAACGTGGTGGGTTGCCGCCTACCCTAGCTGGACAGACGGGCTTGCCTTAGACTCAGGCTTTGTCTTCTGTGTGTGTGTGTGTCTGCGTGTGTATGTGTCTGTGTGTGTGTATAGGTCTCTGTGTAATCAGAACCGCTCAGCATCCAACACCTGCCCTCCTTCTCTCTCCTCTTCTGTGTCTGTCATACCATTTTGCACTTGATCGTCCTAATTTTCACCGTGCCGAAATCGAGGCGTTCCATTTCGGGTTGCCTTCGAGGGACGTGTTTTAGTTGTTTCGCGAAAGAGAATGGTGTTTATCGAAGCTGTAATTGACATTGAAGCGTCATGAAGTCTTATCGCTTCTTATCGTAAGTGACGAGCGGAGTTATTTAGCGCACTGTTTCGCTTCAGAATTGTTCATCCGTGTCTGCTTTGGGGGAAATGAACAAAAGTGCGCCCCTTGCTTTTGATGATTATTGAAGTCGCTCTTCGTATGAGTTGTTGAACAAAATTTAATCTTCACGAGTGGTGTGAACTCGGCATGTTGAAGCACGTCTAAGTAAATGCGTTCTGTATGTTGTCCCATAGTAGCGCTTGATATGTGTAATGGCTCCAGGTGTTGGGATATGGCCATTTGCGGATATAGGGTTGCGGCAGCTCTGTTCATTCCTGTTGTTGTCTTGGGGGCTGTGTCTTTCTTGTATGCTTTTATCTTGTATCTTTCTTGCAGGCTTATCTTGTATCTTTCTTGCAGGCCTTATCTTGTATATTCATTGCAGGCCTTATCTTTTATTTTTCTTATACATGTTTCTAGCTGCTTTCACGACTGGCGCTCTGCACGAAGGTGATTGATGCTTTTCCTGCGTTTACTCAAGTTTTTTCATATCACGGAGGTGCTTGCTTCCGTTCAGCCTGTACGTGCTCGTACGTCCTTCTTTTAGTTAACACTAAAGATTTAATTTTTGGACGTAATGAATCAATTGTATATATTTTTTTATCTAAAATAAATGGAATGGTTGCCGTTTCAATTATATCGGTTTTTGATTCCAAACTTATGGAATACTTATCGTTTCAATTATATCAATTTGTTGTACAAAATTTATGAAATGGATGCCGTTTCAAATGTATCAATTTTTTATACAAAACTTGTGGAATAGTTACCGTTTCAGTTATATCAATTTTTTATACAAAACTTATGGAATGGCTGTTTCAAGTATATCGATTTACTGTTTAAATCTTTCACGGTATTGCTACAGTTATTTTTGTGCATCTATAATTCCGCATTAGATAGCGGAGAAGGAGTGGACTTGTAATGAACATGTTGCCCTTGCAAGCGTAGCGTGGGAGTCGATCTGCGTGCGCTCTCTGAAACAGGATCCAAGATCTTTGAATTTATTTTTGCAGTGACGTATAGTTTCTATTTTTGCAAATGCCCATTTCTACCCACAACTTCCGATACGGTGGTTTTCCTTGAGGTATTCATTTTTCTTGAGCAAACTCCACTAGTATTTTTTGTTTAGTTTAGACTTGCCTACAGTTTTCTCATAATTATAATGATAATAATAATCTTCAGAACTAAGTTTACGTGCAATATGTGGTCTACCCTCCGTAAAGAAAGCGATGGACTGTCTAAAATGAGAATATTTGTATATTATCCCCATTTGCGATTATGCATAAACTGTTAAAACCCAAAAATATTCATCCTATGTACCCATTTCTACCTACATGAAACGTGGTGCAGCTAATAAATCACTTGAATTCCGTGATAGAGAGATGCGGGCAACCAACGTCACGTCAGGCAGGATTGACGTGCGTATCTGTGAGTCAGATGACTGTCGGTCGGCATGACGTTTTCGCATCAACGGAAATCGTAGGAGTGGGTCTTTCCGCAGCTTGATGACGGCTTGCGCCAGTTCTTGACGTGTTCTTTGTGACATTAAACGCTTCTATCCTCAGAGCTCAAAAATCTCCCCTGATCGAACACCTGATTTTCAACGAGGAACGAACGCTAGTGGGCCTTAGGATGCGCATTTGCTAACTGAATTTTAGGGGAAACTTAATTTCAACTGCATGTTGAAAGCCGGGTTTGTTATTATTAAGAGGATAAATAAGACGAACATTGTAACCCTATCGTCACAAAGCAGGCCAAGATCCCTTGACCGAGCTGGCTGGCTCCGACTCCCTCGTAGAGAAGGCTGATACTCCCACTTCCTTCCCCCTGTTTAACCCCTTTCCTCTTGTAGCTCGGCCCCCCTCTCTTAAACTATCCACTTAGTCATTTGTTGAAGTTTGCCCTTTTGTTTTTCTGCGTGCGCTAATTTTTTGGCCACATTTGCCGTGTTTGATGTGCAAATTTATGTTTGATTAATGCTTGGATGAATGTACAATTCCTGAAGGAGTTATGATACGAGTACATATAACAAGCTACGCTTGTTATCTCTCGAATGGCGTATATGTCAGAAAATTGTCTCGAACATTGCATTTCTTCATGCTGAAATTATCACGTCTGTCAAAGCAGGTGTAGAACTCCTGTGCCTTGTGTGGAGAACGGACCAATTACTCTGGTAAATGATATATGAAAATTCTTCGAGGTTGCCATTGATTTTTATTTATTTTTGCACTTGTGGGTATGTGCTCACGGTAGTTATGAGTTTTTTTTTTGCGTTTGAAGTTATCGTAAACAATTGTTTGTTCATTTTTCTTTTTTAGATTTTACTGTAAGATCTGGTAGATTTGACTAATTAAGTGTGTCGCAATGAAAAAAAATTTATCGTTCCTATCGAAAAGTATGGTAAATAGGAGATTTTATGCGTGAAGTAAATCGTCATCAACTAGAAAGAAAAAAAAATTATTCGAAGGTATAAGCTTGATTCAAATTTTGGTATCATGAATCATTATGGCTCACAAAGTCTGCACCTGGAAACGATTTAGAATTTCCCTTACTTGACTTCAATGAGCAACCAGAGAAGGCGACAATGTGCGTGAGTTTCTAGAACTCATTTGACGTCTTACGATGAGTAAATGCATCTAATGAGTAAATGCCCTGATTAGCTTGGCAGGCAAGGGAGGGAGGCTTTGAAGGTGGCGTGGACATGTGAATCAAATGCTTCTATAAAGAGAGTTCGTTGTGTTAGCTGTTTTCTTTGGACACATCGGCGTGTGGTGATGCTGTTGCCTGCGTGCTTGGGCAGTCTTGCAATTGCGACTGCAGCATGCGCTTGCTCAATCTGCCGACTGTGGTTGTTGGTTTGATCTCAAAACTTGTGATGCGGTGTCGCGTGTTTAATTTCACGTCTTGGATTTGCTTGCTTGCTTTATGGCTGGTGTTACTTCTCCTTGGACTTGCTCCGTTTTGCGTCTTGGACTTGCTTGCTTTTACGTCTTAGACTTGGTTTCACGTCTCGTGTTGCTGGTGTTGAGTCCAGAATCACGCCTGTGGTATACAGAGGGGTATCGACGTGCAAATCCCTATTTTTTACTCGGTGCATAACACTTCAATGCTTTCGCCTTGTCATGCTATAGTTGACGGTGGTAAATGTTGTTATATAGCTTCCGGTGGGTGATCTTGTACGTTCTAGTTGAAGGTGATGAATATTTTTATTAGCTTTCGGTTGATGGTCTTATGTTCTTGTTGGTGCATTAGCACTAGCTTAACTGGTATAAAATATCTCTGTGCCACGGTATTCTGCAAATGCCTTGCTATTTAGTATTAATTGAAATTGCTAACACTCTGTTTTCAATATTTCTATGCTCTCTGCGAACACTTCAAAATAGTTTTTTTGTATTTTTTTTGTGCAAATACGATTTCTTTACGAAATCTTTCGCAGCATTGTGTCCGATGCTCATGTTCCTTTATGGGATCAGTTGCAGCATAATGCGGCTCTTACGTTTATTTATGAGATGCGTTACAGCATTAGCCGGTGTTATGGGGTTACTGCCTCATCACTAATTATTAAAACCCAAAAATAATAATAATAATAGTCACTAATTATTGCCCTGCTCTCAAAAGGAGACGAGTTATAACGACTCTCAGTATGAACTTTCATCTCTGCGATGCAGTTAGCTTTTCAAATGATCAACCATTTGCAGTCCATCTCAGGCTCATTAGAGTTTCGCTCAAATTTCTATTAATTATCAATAATGAGGGCTCATTGTAGAAGAACCGTGAATTATGCGATATATCACTCAGTTCGAGAACCACTTCACCCATAAGGGGTTATGACGAATGAATTTTTATTCACTTAACCGTGTGCGAGGGAGCTCAATGGCCGTGTTCTTTGCTGTGAATGTGAAGAAAGAACAAGCCTTCTACTTTGCTCGCATGTTAGTCCCGTTCTCTTATGCTTGTGGAGACCGTGAAGTGTGTGTGCGTACATGGGAGTGTATAGACCACTCTGTGTGATCACGCTCAAGTGTGCGAGGAGCGCAACATTTGAACAAATAACCCCCATACTTTATTACCGCCAACACTCCTTTCGCGTTTGCGAAGAGTGAAGATATTAATTTACCACAGATAATTATATGGTATCGATCTCGACGTGACATGCTTGCTTCAACGTCCTACGGATGACAGGTATAGTGGCAATATAAGCATCTGCTACCAGATTTCAAGTACGATGGTTCAATTAGAAGCAAATGATGCTTCTGAACTATTGATTAGATGTAACCTGGATACCAAGCCGCGTTGTCACAAGCTCTGACTGTCCGTGACGGCATATTTGAATGTATCATTTCGATTAGGGACATGATTAGCTAATGATTGACTGTAACTTAGATACGAAAGCCGCGTTGGCACCAACTTTATCCGTTCGTGACGGCAAAAATAAATGTATCATTTTGTAGACACATTATTGGGAACTTTTACAGTTCACGCGAGACTATTGAGCAAATTGAGAGTGAATTCGCCCGTCAGTGGTTGTTTTGAATAAATTAATGGTTGGTTGATTACATGAAACTGATGCTTACAAAAACGCTAGTTTATTGGGCGATTTGATTTGTCGTAACAGCGCTTACCCAGTAGACAAGACATGCCATTTTTAAAGAGATGTATACTAGTATCTAGTTATAAATTCTCTGGTTATCGCTACTGCTCCGTGAAAGCGAAGACGTTTTCATGTTGTACCAGAATAATGAAATATGGGATCCTTATGATACACTCTCTTAGTGTAATTGTACATTTTTTGTCAAGTACGTTTTTTCGTATTGTCAAAATACAATGAATGAAAAACAGTGAAACCAAAAACTTATGTTCGCTCATTTGCTTGCGTTTTTTTGTTTGTCTGTTTCTGATATTTTTTGTACAGAACTGAGTTGTTATTTTAACTTTCTTATGGCAGCTCATTTATAGAATCCTTTTTCTGTTTCTTTTTAAATCCCATGCACTTCTTCTTCAAACTCGAACAATATGAGAATTAGCGAGCTATGATTCAGTTATATAGTAGTAGTATAGTATCCTTGTTTTGCTACTTTTTAAGTCACATGCACTACTTTTTAAACCTCGGAACATTATGCGAACTAACTAGCGATGATCCAGCTATGTAGTAATAGTATTCTTAGTAGTATAGCATCGTCTTCATAACTGTCCAACAACGTCTATCGTGAACGCTTCCGCTTCCTACTGGTGAGCTCCGTTCCTGGAGTTGGTGGCCTGCCCGCCGTCCTGGAAGTTGATGTTTTTGTAGAAGGGTGATCCTAGTCACCACCCGCACTCGCTATTTCCGCTGGAAGTGCTTCTGCTGGGACTTGGTGAGCCAACTTCCTTCTGCTGTGTAGCTGCGTGCTGTGTGGAGTTGTAGGAGTGAGTGAGTACTCATGCCTCACTCGCTTTTCTTGAGTACTCATGCTCCATACTCTTTTGTTGAGTACTCATGCTTCACTCTCATTTGTCGAGTGCTTCACTCTCTCTTGCTGAGTGCTCACACTGAAACAAGAGTGAGTGAGATTACCACTCTCTTTTGTTGAGTACTCATGCTTCGCTCTCTTTTGAGTACTCATGCTTCGCTCTCTTTTGAGTTCTCATGCTTCATTCTCTTTTGAGTGCTCATGCTTCATTCTCATATGTTGAGTACTCTTGCTTCATTCTCTTTTGTTAAGTACTCTTGCTTCATTCTCTTTTGTTGAGTACTCTTGCTTCATTCTCTTTTGTAAGTAGCTCAGCGAGTCAATGTAGACTTTTGATTGCACTGCTATATTTTTGATACATTGCTGATTTTTTGCACGTTTTGATTCGTAATTTTTTGTTCCTTCCGAGAACCAATCACTTGTAACTAAAAACTCTTGGTCACTTTGTCATATGTAACCTATTCAAGGCTTGTTACTTAGCCAAATTTGTTCCCGTCAATTTGAAACATTTTTGACGCTACTTGTTTTGAAGTGTATCGTAGAAAGAAAACTTTAAGCTCTCTTATTGGTTCGTTTTGACCTGGTTTACGTGGTAAACTATTATAATAAGCATAACTTACTTAGTGGTTTTATGTGAATGACTTGATCAAGTTGCGCAGTGTTTTCAGTTTCGGGCTCCACCTGAAAATATTACTTCAGAGAATTGTTCCAAATATCGCCGCTACTGACCACCCGAGATTACGCGACAGTGCCTTTGTTAAGTTTTCAATTCACCTTGTGAGATCAGTGATTCTTTCTGATCCAACACAGCGTTGCAACCCGTTCATTTACGTCTCATCAAGTCCATTGTAACATCGATATTTTTTCTCCTATGTTAAAAAGCGTGAATAAACGAACAGTCGACAGACACGAGCATTCCGTTTCCCTTCGGTAAGAGCGTGCGTTTTAGGCATGAGTGGGCTTGCGCTATACCTTTCCCTTCAATTTAATTTGTTGAGAATCATGTGAAACGGCTCAATCGTTGCGCCGAATAATTCACTTATCTGACGACATTAGGCATCGCTGTTCGTAACATGTGGCAACCGCGCGTCGTGTGGTTGCGCTCTGACGACCCCTGTATTCATGATACACCGTTTTGTTTCTGCCTACTGATCCATTTGATCTTATGTGTTAGGCAGACGTGTGTCATCATTTATCAGCACTTATCTCGAGAAATGTTTGATCTACTTCATTTAATATGGAAGGAATTAACTTCTTATGGGGATACTTCTACACGTTTATGCAGCTGATTTTACTGGACCTTGTGTTCCTTTTTTTGCTGGCTGTGGCGGTAGTGTATGTATATATGCTAGATTGGACGTGGTTATGTGGCAACGTCGAAGCACCAGCGGTCTGACCTTCTTGGCTCACAATTCATCGTTTAGTTTGTCGTAATCATTCGTCTCGCTGTTCTTGACTTATCGAAGTGAAGTGGTTCGACTAACAGCCCATGTATTTAGTCTTTGCTGCTGAGAACACTTCATATAGCTTCCCTAACGTAGCGTTTCTTAAAGATTGTTTGACAAATTAACTCACGATGCTTTCATGTTTTACGATGAGTTAGAGCATTGCACGTGTCTGATGTAGTAATGTAGGTGGTATTTCGTAGAAATGATTCGAGGCGTTTCAAGTATTCTACAAATTTCATGCTCTGTTTAGTCTCTACTTATATCTTCTTACCCTTTCTAAAGTACAAATGACATTTTTTGTAATATGCCAGTTTGGTATGTTTAACATATTTTGTATTGCTGGAAATATTTACATCTGCCTCGAAATAAAATCTATTTAGTGCGTAAACTACCCACCCAAGATGGTGCGTGCTGAGAGACGGGTAACGATGACAGAGGCCAGGTGAACGAAGCAAAAGAGAGCTCAAGTAGAAAGAAAGGCCTCGTGGTTGAGGTGTTTTGAGCGAATATTTATCAAAAGGCCTGACGACGACTTAGTGGGAGCAGCAGCAGGTGGTGGTTTCTTGTCGGGGTCGCGACTGCACTGAACGTTGCTTTTTGGGATCCGCACTCGCCCGATCATCATCGCGCTCTGCTAGTGGAGCTTGGTGATGGTGGTGGCCCTCTTGGGCTGGGTAAGGTAGGTACGTACGTTTTAACTTCAATTGTTTCCAGTTAAGATCTTCGTTCCTGGCTGTTGCTCTACTGTTGTAAGTCAACGCTAACACGCACCTACTTGGTGGCTATGATCCGTAAAGGCTTGTAACTTGGTCCCTTCGTTTCTGTGTTTCATTGTTTTGATATCTGTAGTGTTTGATGTTAATCGCAACTGCAATTGTATGTATATCAGTTGTACGTTACAACAGTGCAGTCCATATCCTTCTGAATTAAATTTATTTGAAGACAAGTTTTTATCATGCGGGTTTGGAGCATTCGTGTTCCGGTGAAACTTTCTTTGTATCCTTGCATTGATTCCCAATGCTAAGGTGGCTGCGGTAGGTGTCTCTGTGGTTAGAGATGTTGGTTTCTTGAACCTTTTTGTTTCATTTTCTTCGGTTGCGTGGATTTTTACCTTTGTGATATTTTCTCATCAGGTAAAACGATTTTTCTTCACTCCGCGGAACTGTCTAAGAGGATGAAGTTTCGTGCGGATACATTTATCGTCTGTAACAGTAAATTATCACATATTTTTACTCGTTACATCTTGAGCTATGAATACTGTTATAGATTGATGAGGACGCATATTCAAGAACTAAGCCAACTTTCATGGAACACTTGTATCGGACGTGTTCATCTTCTTGATTTTGATGCCTTAGTGGAACGTAAACTTGAAAATTCCGTTCACTGACAAAATACCTCTTCATTCCAGTAAAATTCGTGTTGTGTCAATTTATTAATTAATGTGCACAAGCATCGCTGCTTCTATGTCTCCTTCCAACAGAGGTGAAGTATTTGCGGTCAGTGACAAAGCTGAACGGAACCATGAGCAAATCCTGTGTGTGCCACCCGCTGCTAATAGCCAATCAGAAGCGAGCTTACATCCAGTCCAGTAGGATCGCTGGCCAATGCCGCCACACGCACAATTCTCGTCAATTGACGTGTCCTTTTGTTTTCGCTAACGCTCGGTTACTTATTCACAGTTCTTGACAAAAAAGACTGATTGCAGTGCGAATTTGAACTTAGAATTTAGATTTTCGCCTGAGCGAAAGCTAGGCTCGTTCTCGTAAGGCGTGTGGGTTGCGTACTCCTGGCGAGTTCTTTTGTCTATGCGGTTGTCCACGTAGCCCTGATACTCCGGAAAATGAGCCAATCAACGCCTAGAATGGGTATGAGCTTGGCTGATCATTCTTCTGTGACCAATAGCAGGAGTGTTTACATTGCCGGTACGGCTGTCCTGGAACACTGCTGTTAGGTTGTCACTGGATCTGCTTACTTTTAGTCTCGACAGGTAACTTGATCTCCTGGATCTAAAATTCACGAGAACTTGTTTCTCGGGATTGATGGGTCGGTTCTGATACTTAATGACTTTTAGCCTAAATTGGTGAGAATGTTTACAAGGGATGCTCTTACTTGCCATTCGAAGAGACAGCAGCAAGTAGGTGTTTGGGAAGTTTCTCTTATGTCTGAGTTTTTTTTTTAACTGGCTAAAGTCGTTTGCACTACGAATAGGTTATATGATATAGTATTATAGTTATTAAAGTAGTGTGAATTTTAGTTACTATGCATGGTGTACGCTTCACATTGGCTACTCACTATTCCACAATTACGAACAATGTTAAACTGTAGGTTAAACATGAGAAGTAAATTTCGGTTTCGTATTCTTTCATTACTATGAAGTATTTGTGGATGAGTCAGGGCCCTACACGATGGGCGCTGTCATCTACCTGAAATACTTTCATATAGGACCAATTTTTGTGGGCATCGCCTATCTCTGGAAAAATTACCTGTCTCCAACACCAATGGAGAATCGTACTTGAATTTGCTCTACTTATTTTCATGGACACCTGTGCTGATCGTGCGGTGCTTATCGTGCTGAATATTTGCAGGTGAACTCGTGTGAAACACAAGGAATAAAGAGCGCGAATTTAAAAACAGGCTCGTGTTACAAGTTTCTTCTGTTCTGTTAGTTGCTATACATGTCCAGAGCTTCGTGTTCCTATTTTTATCCGCTTTGCGTGGGTCTAGTGCTAGATCCTGAAGTATTTAGGGGAACAGATCTAACCTAAAGCATTTATATTGCAAAATATTAACACTCTTACCGCAATTGGCTAAATTGAGTACAATATTCAACTGAAATTTAAAGTCAATTGTAGTAAGCAATTTTGAAAATAGCAAACATTAACTGTATCATGCCCTCATTTAGCATGCATTAAGTTGTGAAAATTGAGTTAGTGACTACTGTTCGGTCAGCAGCATCATGAAAAGCCCCTCCGTGGCCACCGGCGGCGCACAATGCGGCCAAAGTGTCAAGTATCTATCCTCGCTGTGCATAATTCATCGTCTTCAGATTTATCTCCTTCATTTCGGAATAAATTTATCGTGACGTCAATGTTCACGATGTTTCATCCGTCGTGGAACTGACGACCGTCGTCCGCCTTGTGACTCCAAGGTTACTCTTTTTCCGGCTCCTCCTCCTCCTGGGGAGTCGCTGAAACATGACATTTAAAATGCTTATCATGACGTAAGCTGGGAACCATCCATTGCTTCTGGAATTCAGACAGCAATCAATGACTTGCTTCGATAACTTTAATCGTTCGTAGAGAAGAACCGTCGCGGCAATGAAGACGAAGTTTGAGGTGATAATTTTCCCGACTGACTGGAAGTTGTGCCATCCGCAACGATAAATAAAGCATGACGTAACGAGGGTAACAACTGATGCTGTGGAGTGCCCTTGGTGCACTGGACACAGTTGTGTCCAGCGGTTTATATGTTCTTTGGCCTCCTGGACCAGATTACATGCTTGCACTTAGTTCTTCCGTAGCCTGCCTGCTTGTTTCTGGCCTTCTGGAAATTGTCATTTTTTGTTCATCTCACAACGATCGACCCTGGCTAGTGCCACGTTGTTCAGTTCCGGGAGGAACGTGGAGACATTTTCGTGTCTAGGTGTACCTATTGGAGTGTACTGCTTTGGGTAATGATAATGCAGTGTGTTTCTATGTACAACAGTTTTTTTTCGCCATTATTGTGTCGGTTTGAACGATAAGCTAAATGTCTATTTGCTTTTATTATACTATAAAACTTCAGCCCTTTGGGAAAAAATGGCCTCAACGCTGTATAAGGTATATCCTAGCCTATTTTCATGCGAAGCGAATTGTGTGTTGTTAAATAAAACGAATTAACTCCCCTGCAGCAAACAAAGTTACTTCACTCTTTCCTGCCTGGTAGATTATTGAACATTTAGTATGAAAAGATCACCGTGGATGAAATTTTGTGAGAAACATTCGTCATATTTAGTTACTACGCATTCATATTGTTATTATACTCAAGGTACCATAGGTTCACTCTTCATTTTTCACGTTAAGTATGACCTCTGTTTCATGTCACACAAGTTCCGAGCTTACACATTTACATTAAACGATAGCTTGTTGGTGAGCGGGTATTTTTTCTCTCAAACAAAGCGAAGTGATGCCACGGCTCCTCGACTCGTATCAAGTAATGTACGAACCATCATTTATCAACTCCTATAATTCATGCGTAACGCGGGTCCAGTATTTAAATTCAAATTGATTTCAGTTCTTAAAACGAACATGTTGCTTTTTTACGGTACAGCTTTGTGTTGGATTTCCGTAGTGGTGAAGTAGTGTGTCTAAAATCCTCTCGCTATGTTGATCAATGAAATTGTTCAAATTGATATCAGTTCTTAAAACGAATGGGTTGCTTTTTAAGGTACAGCTTTGTGTTGGATTTCCGTAGTGGTGAAATAATGCGTCTAAAATGCTCTCGCTATGTTAATCAATGAAATTGTTTTTGATTTGCTTACCTAAATCGTGTTTGACTCAAAATTCAATGAGAGATCTATTGATGTTCTTCAAATGCGTTGCGCTCCGTAGCGAACCTTGAAATTATAAGCATTAACAATTTTTTTTCTCAGACGAGATGAGAATCATTGATTAAAGAATGCGTATGTAAATTCAGTTGATGGTTTGCATAAATAGAAGGTGCAGGCGTTTGCGCAAGAGCCTTTGCCTTGCGCCGTCCAATTATTTAGGCTTGGATTTCGCTGAGTGGATTAAAAATAAACCTCATGATTTAGTAGTGACAGGAAAGACACGGGAGCGCAAAGTGAATGATAGGCCAGTGAGCGAATGGTCAATTTCGCAGCGCGGTCACATCGGTGCTGGAGTACGTGGCCCTGACCTTACTTCCTTCCTACTCCCTCTTCCTCCTACTCCCTCCCTGTCTACCGTGCTCGTCACCATCGTCCCGTCTGATCACGTCCCCAACCAGGGTTACCAGCATGGGCTTTCTCTAAAAAATCGATCAAAACTGTCGCCTTTTTGCAAATGATTTGGATTGTCTGGTCTGATCACGTCCCCAACCAGGGTTACCAGCATGGGCTTTCTCTAAAAAATCGATAAAAACTGTCGCCTTTTTGCCAGTGATCTGGATTGTCCCCAACCAGGTTGCTAAGATGGCCTGTTAGTGATAAAAGTTACCAAAACTGTCGCCTTTTTGCCTGTGATCAGCATCGTCTGGTGATATCACGTCTCCTACCAGAGTAGCCAGCAAGGTCTTCCTCAAATCAAGATTAACGCCTTTTTGCAATTAAATTTTACCAGGTTTGAGTTTTGTGGCCGGAAAACAACATCTTGTCAATCTCTGCACACTGCTTTACTGTTTTGCTATGGGTTACGATTTTAAAATTTTGGCCTTAAAAAACTTCCACTATTAAAACTTGCATCGTTGTTATGCGATATAGTTTTCAGTTCTGAGCAGTCTATGTTTTTTAGGCTTCAATTCGCGTTTTTTGGTGTACTGAGTCATGTTTTGCCCATCACGCTCTACGGAAAAATATTCCATCACAAATTCGACGCAGTGGGATACCGAGTGATATGTTCATCCATTTCAACGCAAGGCTTTATGCAGCATCAATGATTGTGTGGTTCAGCATTCGTCCATCGTTCCTACGAGCGTAATGGAAACATATTCCATGACGGGTGATAGATAGTAACATGATGGATACAAGCAGCATCGCCCCAGCGTTGCGTCGTGACCTGTCTGCTCTTGTTTCTTCTCCACGACCGAGCGTATCTAATCTACTCCTTCGTCGCTTGAATCCCGACCTTGCTTTCGTGGAAAGGATTCGTTCCTCCGGAGCATCTCCAAATGTGGTTGGTCTTCATGCATTCGTTCATCTGGAGCATCTCCAAAAGTAGTCTTCATGTATTCGTTCCTCTGGAGCGTCTCCAAAAGTAGTCTTCATGCATTCGTTCTTCTGGAGCGTCTCCAAAAGTAGTCTTCATGTGTTCCTTTAGAAGTTTGGAACATCTGCTGAGGCGTATCTCTCTCCGTTAACAAACCTTTCGACTGCTTGCTCGTTTCTCATGAATTAAATATGCAACATTAGCGTCTTTTCATTAATATCACGTCACAAATGAAAATTAGGGAGCTGCTGTAAACGGGATAGAAAGGCTTCATCTGCGACTCGATCTCGTGCACTGTTACGAAAATCGCAGTAAGCCAGTCGGTCGTGCACGTGCGTTCATTGATGACCGCTTTTTTTTGTTTGCTATTACACACGATCTCGCTACATTCTGGCACTTGCATAGTAAGGTCTTGTCAATTCTGCCAACTTCCCTTGATTTGTTTTTCAGGCATGCTCGATTACTTGTTCGTATCCAGCCCTAGCTAGCGCACAAGTAGGGTGCTCTACTGTGATCCAGCACACGCTAGTATGACCATGCACATGCTAGTGTGCAGTGCTAGCGCTCGCTGATGCACGTCACCACCACCTGGAGCCTCCAGACCTCGGACACGCATGAAAGCGCCAGATGGTGAAAGGCCGGCCACCGCTGCCCTCCTGCATCTCGTGCTTGCGAATGTGCCATTTTTGACACTTTTTTTCCCCTTGTCGTGCCTTGCAGGAGCTGGCTTTCTTTCCCTCCGTGTTTGGAAAGTGGTGATGATGCTGCTGCTGCTGCTGCTGCTGTTGTGATATTCTGGTTCGTCTTATTAGTAAAGCAAGTCTTCGCACTTCATAAAAAATGGCCCTGTTCCCTGGTTTCTTGGCCTCTTTCGCTTCTGTATCTTCATTTTTACGGGTCATTTGCAGTGTAGGAGTCTATTTGAAATGGGAAGGATTTATATCAATTGTTGATTGATAAAGCAAGTCTTCAAAATTGCCTTCCCTGTTTTCTTGACCTCTTTCGCGTATGTATCTTCATTTTAACGGTTAGAGGGTCGTTAGCAATTGTGAAGTTGGCTTAGATAGAAATGATTTATATGAACTGTTGATTTGCTCGAGTTAAGGCGAAGGTAGGAACAGCCCTAGGATATCTTGTGTGTTTGCTTGCACTCATCCAAGTCGTAAAAACTCCACGGTTTTCGCACGTAACAGTTCAATTTCATTTTCTCTGTGACCTCAGCCCATTTATTTTCTTCAGGTCCTTCTGCGTTAAATTGGCGTGTCGGTTAGTTTGTTTTAGCTGAAGTTAATCTTATAAGCTTTTAAATTATTTTGTTTAAGGTAAATTAAACATTATATTATTGAAATTGCATTGAAAATTACTTTATTTGAATTGCATTTAAATAATTTTTTTGGAATTGCATTAAAAATTATTTTATTGAAACGGCATTAAGAATTATTTCAATAAAATCTTCATTAAAAATTATTTCAATAAAATCTTCATTAAAAATTATTTCAATAAAATCTTCATAAAAAATTATTTCAATAAAATCCACATTACAATTATTTTAATAAAATCTACATAAAAAATATTTATTTAAAATTTGAATGATGAAATGATGACGTAATATCGGCCACGTGGCTTGTGTTACAGCAATAGCAAAGGGAAACCCAGTTTTTAGAAAATAGGGTAATATTTACCTAGGATTTGGGATGATTTAATGCCGGCCACGTGGCTTATGTTCTGGTGTTCGTGAAGGTAAAACCGTTTTTTCCGAATATAGGGTAATATTTAGACCCAGGGTATATATATAATGCCGACCACGTGGCTTGTGTTCCAATGTTGTAGAGGAAAACCGATCTGGCCCGTGCCAGGTTCAAGTCTGGTCTATTGAGTTTTATTGTTGATACTCAACTCGTGCGCGCTTTATCCATTGGACTCGGTTGTCGATATGTATTATAGCCTGCTTCGTATGTTGGTACAATGATTTTCTGGGTTTCTGGTGGGCTCAATGTAATCCGTATTTCTCATACGAGATCTCGTTTGTAATGTTCATCGTTGAGGGTAAAACTAATTTAAAATCAATCAATCATTGATGTCTATCATATGTATTTACATGAAAGCGAATTGTGAAGTTTTATAAAATTTAACTCACAAAAAAATCTACTATCTGGAGTTCAGAAATTTATATGAGTTGTGTGGTTAATGTATTTTCTCTCTTGCTTCCTGAGAATATAACCACTTAGACAAAAACCTCGTTCATGCTCTTCTGTGATTCTTAATAATGCAAGGATTTATGTTCACTTCTTGCGTGCAACCTGCAAGTGATCGTGTATGAAAGTGTAAAATTTTTTGCACGCAACTGTGTGTCGAGTTCAGCTATCATTCTCATTAAATGGTGGCCACTTATGTTTTATTAATTAAGATAAATGTTAGTTAATGATCAATGAACAGTTGTTTGAAGCTGTACAGTTTCGGGTAGATGTGGGAGATGCATTTTGGAAAAATCGCATCTTGACTTCGATTGTACTTTTTGCGTTCAGAGTAGAAATTTGAAGTCAATCGTTTGCTCTCGAATCAAATTATGTTCTTTTTATATTTCCTCGATAAGTTGTAGTGAAAGAGTTGAATTATTCAAGTGCTTTCTTACAAATTCTAATCATTGGGGTCATTGATGAGTCATAGTTCGTCAGAACTTCAAAAATATCCTCAGCTTAGTCTGAGTGCGTTTCAAGTATTCAAACTGCAGACGAGCCAGCTCGTATTTTCGTTACAGTTACTCAAAATACCAAAAAAGATAGCTTGATCTTCTGTTTTCTCACGAAGAAAACTAGCAGATAATGTTATCTGGAGTACATTACGTGCATGTCATCTGCTCGGCTAGACACCCACTAGTGCTAGTTCTGCTCACCGGATCCCACGGGTCTGAGTTATTTTGGTGGGAGTTATTTTTTTAGCGCATTTCTGGATCATAATGTCTTCAAAGCCCGGAGTGTTTTCGGGTGCCTTCTGTATCAAACAGTCCGTTTTTGTAGCCGCGTGTAACAGGATTAGGTCGGAGGAGGCAAATCGAAATTTACCTGGTTTCAAGGCCCACTTATTCCACCCTCCCTCCCTCCCGTCTCAAGTCCCATGTGCCCGACCCGCGGTCTCACTTGTTTTGTCACTCTGAACCTCACGCATTATGTATACGATATTATTTTCTTTCTTGTGTGGGGGCGTAACTAAGCGGTGTCTAATTCATTGTGTTCTTGTGTGCGTGGGATAGTCAACTTGATAGAATGTATCATTGGGGAAATTGTCCATTTAAAATACTTTGTTTATTTTGAATTATTGCTCTGTTCTCTTACGCCTCAGGTCGGTTCTCGAGAAAACGACGACGTGGTGTTCTTATTTTTTTACATCGAGGAATTAGTTGCCACACTAGGTTGGATTTCGAATTAAGATTACTATATCTTGATAAGGCTTGCTGATGAAGCTCCCGCTGTCTCTTAATTCTACCATTACTTGCTAATGCTTTTAAGACGGTTGTAAAGCATTACAATTTTCGATAATTTTTCGGCCTGTTGTTCAGTAATCCAGTTATCAACTACTTGATCTTTCACATAATTCTACCGACCATTAACTACTGTCGTTTCACTAGTCCTGTAAATTTATGCGTAGCGTGACTCACTGTCATATATTTTAAAACTTTCCCCGTTTCAATGTTTTTGTTAGCTTTCCGAGCGATGTTTCAGGATTCTTATCTCAGATATCTGTTGTGCCTCAAGGTTAACAAAATGCACAGACGTATTAAAATTAAAAATCTTTGTCAGTTTTTACCATCATAAAGACACCGAATTCCTAGTTTAAAACTAACCTTTCCTATTTAATGTCAAGTCAAATACACTTATGAACTTTTGAAAATTTTTGCTAAACGACATTTCTTTTTCTCATTCTTATGTTTGTGACAACCTGATGTCAGTGCCACTGTAATGACCCACGGTAGTTGCAATAATAATGCTAACGTCAGTAGAGATTTGAAAGTGAAAATATTGACCTCACCAAACATTTATAATTTCAAACGCTTGATTATATCATGGATACGTAACACGTTGATTTCAACAAAGATAAAAACCTACTACTTCGCTTGAAAATGTACGAAAACCCATACCGTTTAATGGTGTAGTCATAAACGTTTTAAGGGTTCCAGTGAATAGTAATGGGAAGTGATTAGGATTTCGAGTGAATAGTGCTTGTAAAGGTGTTAGAGACAGAGACATTGTGTGGACCTTCCTAAAATGCGGAGCACAGTTCCACTCTCTGTGTTGCAGACAACAAAACCATCATTTGTGTGTGGGTGTAGGGCCCTCCAATTAGTGTAGTGATGCATTGATGTTAATGGCGCTACTATGAGGGAGTGAGAGCCTGAAGTGCTAAGGCCCGGATTTGGTGAACATGTGTCCTCCAGCGAACAATATTGTAGAGCATTGTAGCTTTTCTTCTAATAGTGGTCTCAAGTGTCGTAAAGTTTGGGCGTTTGTAGGGCTTAGCAGATCAGTCTTCACTAATCCTACTGTAATCCTAGGATGATCGCTGTGGCTCGCCGCAGCCGCTCTTGATGCCTTCTTTTCGGGATCTTCTTTTCACTTCGACGCCCTCTGCTTCTTCACCTTGCAGTATTACAAGTCCCTGTCAACCTGAGTAGAGAACAAGTTAATCTAGCTGCCCTTGCTGCGTAATAAGTGCATTATGGTGGGGAAACTAGCTGCCCTTGCTGCGTAATAAGTGCATTATGGTGGGGAAACTAGCTGCCCTTGCTGCGTAATATGTGCATTATGGTGTTAGAATTGACTTGTTGGTTGCATCTGTGATGGCAAACATTGAAGAATTCTCAATAAAATAAACGTAGATTCTTGATTTCTTCTAGATAAGGTAAAATTTCTTTAACGAGTCCGTAACCTTTGTCTGCTTCGTGAAAATTAAATTTTTCCCGGATACAAAACACTGACGTCCGGATACGTAGCAACAGAGAACGAATTATGCGTCTCGTGTGATCAAAGGTTGAGGTCTCAAAAGATCGAAAATATCAGATGTTGCTGTTTTACCGTAATTCTATGAAATTTTGGTTATCATGGTCATATTTACTCCAACTGGCGTTAGTTTCTGTGGTCGTAATTAAATACCCATGAAAAAATCAACGTAGGAAATTCTCTCATGACGATTGTTGACGTCTTAACATGTTCACTGCGTTTCCGTGGCTGTTACGGTTGGTTCGCTTAGGTTGTAATTAGCAGAATAGGGAAATCGGTCTTCAAGCTTAAATAAATTTTAATTCTTCCTCATGAATATGAAAAATACAATAGCACGATAACATTTCACCTCGTATGACAACAATTATTTTTTAAAAATGTCATGAAACAGCTAAAATGTCGTTCATTTATACCGGCACGTAAATGGGCAATTTACCTGTTGGTACGTACACATATGGCCCAAGACGCAGTGAACGTGTTAAACAGCATTTCCGTTCGTTACCTGGAAGACACAACCACGTCTGTACCTGTTGTGTCTTGTTCGGTGGACTCGCGACGTGTTCGTGTGCCGGCTAGCCTGAAATATTCCGTCCGGCTGCACACAACTAGGCCTCTGTTAAGTAGCCGTAGCGAACTTCATTTCATGGTAGTAAGCTACTTGAAATTTCTTCACATCTTCCCGTGCTGCTACTTCGCTTCTCTGTGCCTTATGGAATGCGTGTGTCCGAGGCTCACGTCCCTACCTTTTCTTGGCAAATAAACACGCTCAAGAAATAATTGATTAGTCTGCCTTTTGCCCGGAGATTGATGAATGGTAAAAGAAAGGTCTCCCGTCACAGGTAGAGAGAGAGCGAGAGCTTCAAATTGTCGTCTTCGGAGCGGCCGCAGGAATAGCTAGGTTGGTTGCTGTAGACGGTGACCCGCCCTAAGGGGATTACCGGCATGGTCGTCCGCATTTCATTGTTCACGGACCTCAAAACAATAGTTGAGGTTAAGGGCGGAGGAACGTCCACTGTAAACATTCCTTTGCTTCTGGTTTCCAAAATGTAACCATAACTCGTCCACGTTCGTATGTTCATGTCTATGCATGTACAGCTGAACAATACTCGGCGCATCTTAAACACATTTATCGCGGTGTGACCCACCGGTGGGTCATGCTTAAGTTTTTCCAGCTGCAAAACCACCCATCGATGGGTCGTTTGAAAAATTTTTAACAATCTTTTCGAATTAACAGTATTTATTTTACCCAGTTGATGTTTGCTATTTATGAATCTTTAATCGGTATGTTCTTCAGAAATGAAAAAAATCATTTGAAGCACGTAAGTACATATCACGTCTTTTTATGAGAAATAAACTGCGACTCTGTAATAACTTGAAAGAGTTATTACAAAGTATATCCTGTGATTGTAAATCGTATTGATCTGTTTGCTTGCGATTCTGTAAAGTTAGGTTGTATAGACATGTCAAGTGTAAGACGCCGGTTTCGGGCCTCAGATGCAGGGTTCGTGCTCGGTTAACTGACCTGTTAACTAACCTGTACTAGGTTAAAAACCTGCATTAGGTTAAACTAACCTGTACTAGGTTAACTAACCTCTACTATGCGGCGCGTTCCCTGATCGTGTTGAGGTGTGCGCGATATCAGCCGCGTGCTGAACACGAGTCAACCGCTGCTGGGGTCAGATTTTCAAACGATTCACGTCGTCGTACCGGTGCAGCTGCGCCGCAAGTTCTCGTAAGTGCACTTTGGTGCGCTACGTATTGAAACACGTTCTGCGTCTAAGTCTATTGAGGAGAATTTAACGCTACATGTTTAATAGGTCATGAATCTTTGTACCTCGAACTCCGTGGCTCGTTATCACATTTTTGGTTTCTAATCATTTTCATAGCCGTTTCATAATTTCATCCCTTTACAATATTTTGAGTGAAATCTCATTTTCGAGTCATAAACTCATATTAAATTGGTAATTATTTCTTCGTGGTAATAATATGTCATTCCGTCTGCCAAACTTGTGCAGTTCATTATCATTTGCGCACTGATGAACAAGCGCGTGTCTGCTTACGATGGATTTCATATGTCAATAATTATTGTCCGCAATTTGGACACGTCTGTACTACCTCGTATTTCTTACCGTTATTAATTTAAGCTTTTATTGATCATTCTTGTGTACAAATGTCCAGTAGTTCCATTGTATACTCGCATCGCTCGTTCTAAACACGTTCTGCACTGCAAGGGATCCTAGTGTGTGCTTCAGCTGACTCGTTTTATTTTCGTATGCGTTCACTGCAGTTTGCTCGCTGCATAACGTGCTTAGTTGTAAAAAGTGGAAGTAGCTGACTCGTTTTATTTTCGTATGCGTTCACTGCATTTTGCTCGCTGCATAACGTGCTTAGTTGTAAAAAGTGGAAAACGTGCGGAATGGCAAAAGTTAATTGCTAAACCCTTAGTGTCTGGCTGATTTTAATTTCGGGTGCATGGTTTCGCTAATACTTCGAAAACGATGTATATACATATTTTTTTTGTAGTCTCGGTCGGGTAGTTGACTTTTTTTGTGCCGCTTTCGTATTGGGGAGAATATTCTTCAATTAAATGTTCCGCGGATTGCTACGGCAGTACAATTAAGAAATACGTAGAATCATTTTATTTTCTATTATCTTGAAATCACCACCGTTAATTTATGGTAATTACGTACTGCGGAAGTCGAATGCAAATCCGCGTGTTGACATCGTTGAGAGAGATAGCATCTCGGACTTCCCAACTTGCCTAAAATTCGGCTTTTTCGTTGTTCTTAATTAAAGTCCGATCATTTCTAGCTTTTGTTACGTGGTTTTCTAAATGAATTAGTCCTTATTTACTCTATGAGCACTTCTGTAAGCGTTACCCAGATTCTTCTTAATATTCATCTGATAATTTTTGTTCAAGTGAGACGACGACTCGCAAAAAAATTCAGTACGGAATGGTTATCTCAAAATACGTACAACTACTAAATGGTACAAATTATTGACTGTCAATTTTTAATCTCCCTCAAAATAATCGTTAAACAACTGTCTCATGCATTGATAGAAAGTTCTGTTATTATTTGCAACTCGTTGAAACTGATTCTTTTTAGAGTTATTGATCTTCGTTTAAGCTTTTGTTTGTTGTGATCAATTATTGTAATTGTTCAGGAATTAATATTCATGTTTAAAGCTTTTTCCATTTTATGCGTAATGTTTTCCATTTTTATGCGTAACTCAAGGTTCATTTTCTTAAATTACCTTTGTGAGTCAAACACAGTGAAATAAATCACTGAATTCGAGCGATGAATTCCCCAAGTAGAAAGAAGCTCGCATGAGGTCTCTATTCTGGGCTCCGGTATGAGGTGATGGAGAACGGACCACCCATTCATTTGTCGTGCTCCGTAAATTAATATGTCAAATTCCTTCCTTACCTTTGGTCGACAGTGGGCTTAGGCGGGTGTGGGTGGAGCTTTTTTTTGTGGACTGCTGTCGACGTCATTAAGCTCCAGTCACTCATTACTGATATTTGACAGTGTTTCGTATCCCCGCCTTCTTAGACGCGTTGTGATTGGCTCGTTGTCAGTTCCGGGCATAGGCCTCCTTGTCGCCTACTTGAGACCTCCGGTGGTCCGAACCTCCAGTCAGTCAGTGATCTGTTCCGATCGCATCGCGACGAACGTGTTACCAAGCTTTGAAGTGAAACGTTGATAGATTTAGTTAGCTGGTGTTGTTACTTCCCTGGAGAGTGTTTTGAGTGATGACTTGAGATAGCTGTGCGTCACTAAAGTGCTTCTTGGTGTTCACTGAAGACCTCATTTGTGTGAGGTCGGAAAGTACGGCTGTTCTTTTGGTCTTGAAAATTCGAGAAAAGTTTCATCATGGACGACTTTTTATTTAACCCCAATCGCGACGAAATGATTGACGAGGGGCACTTCGATGACGATGACGACTACGACGAAGATGAGGAAGATTACTCAGACGAATACGATGACGATGACGACGACGACGACATTGGAGAAGGTTTCACAGACATGAATGCCATCGCCCAACACATCATAGCGCAAGGTGGTGGAATGCCTGATTTTGGAGCTCACATGCGAGTGCCCAGCATCGACAGTGGACGCTTCAGTGCTGGATCAGATGCATTCCAGGCATCTGGCGGCTTCAATGCCGTAATGCCTTTAGATTCTGGTGACGCTTTCGGAGTTGGCGCCTTTGGATCTGAGGAAATGATTAATTTCGGAAATCAAGGAGGCAGCCCAATGGCTCAGTTCGGTGCAGAGCAGTTCGGAGGCGGCAGTGTGGAAAATTTCCACGAGCAAGGAGGATTTAACAACGACTCTCATGATGCTTTCGGGGGACAGTTTGGTGCTGGAGCTGATGATGATGACGTCTTTGATCAAGTACCTCAGATGGGGAACTTCGATGGACAGGTTGGTTAGGTCGTGTTCTCTCCGGAGAGATTCACACGTATTTCTTGCTTCTTGTTGAAGTCTTTTGTGTTGTACTAAATTTTTTACGTCATCAAATGTAGAGTAAAATGTCTATGAATTGAACGGGGATCAAAATTGAACGTATTCGAATTGTACATTAGTATCACGTTTTCTTATTTTTCGAGTGTGTTGTATCTATCTACGTTTTGCTGTTGAATTCTCACTCGATCGCAATTTTTATTTAAGGCATCCTTTTATGATTAAGTAGCTTCCCGATTCAATTCCATGTTACGCTCATTCGTGTATGATTATGTACACACACTAAGGAACGTTTCTATTTTAATGTCTTTAAGTTGCGTATAAGTTACTCAGCTGGCAGCATTGACTTTTCTTTTTATCAACTGAGAGCTACATTGGAACTTGGAAGAGATGCAGAGTTCCCTACTACCGTAGTATTGTTAGAAACAAGTTATTTAGCTGGCAGCATTTGACCTCAACTGGTTTATCAACTGAGAGCTACAATGGAACCCTATACTCGTTGATCACGTGCCTTGTCTCTCAGAAGCACTTCACTACATAGTGCTGCTCTCTTTTTCTCTATTGCACCCTGTTTACTTTTTCTCTATTGTATTCTGCTCAGATTTTCTTTATTGCGCCCTGCTTTTATTCTGCTCAAATGAAGCGAGGTGTTGAGGCTCGACTCCCTCAATGGATGAAATGACTCCTGAAATTTGTGAATGGGCTTAGGTCGAGCGCCTGTACGTCGTGTGTGGCGGCCTCCATACGCCTGCCTCGGCCATTACAAAGGCTTTCGTGCACCTCCAATTCTGCCCCAAGCAGACCTGGAGCGACTGATCACTTAATTTGCTTCTCAATCTTTTCTCTTGATTTTGATTTTTCAGTTAATTTGGTTACTCCATCTTTTCAGTTAATTTTGATTCTTCAGTTAATTTGGTTTCTCAATCTTTTTTCTGTTGCTTCTAAAGCAAATGTTACATCACCAAAGCTGTACTTCTAATGTTTGCCGCACAAGTTTTACCCAAGGGCGTAATTTGACGGGTTATTTTGCCGTGGACTTCTAATTTACTGTTTATCATGATAGAATGTTTTCCAAAGGCTTTGCGGTTTTGCAGTTCCTCGCTAGCTGATGTTTCACGTGAACATTTTTCATTTTGGATTTTACAATCAAGTTCGAACCAGTAATAGAGTTCAATGATATATTTATATATATAATAACCAGATATAAGCACTGAAGTTCAATACTTTCCAATGATCCACTATCTACAGTATTAATGGATTTTAAAATTATGATAGTTCATGAATTTTTGTGTGGTAGTTTTCTCATCTAACTGATATGAATTAACTAATGAACTTTTCCTATTTCCTCACTCTCGGAAAGCTTCTTCAATTTTTGAAAATATCGAATATTTCATGCATTTGTAGGAACTTCATTTACACTTGCGGTAAATAATTATTATTCCATTCCAAGCCTCTCATGCGTGATATGAGTTTCACAGCATGGTGATGTCAACGAAGATCTAGTAGCCATCTTACGTGGGGACGAAGTCAGCTTATGATAATCTTCATAAGCTCACAAGAGCGTTACTGATTATAGTTGTGTCAACTTGTCTTGTAGAGCGCTGTTCATGATGCTCATCTGAACTAGTCTTAAAGAATTCTGCTTGCTATGATAGTTTTCACGCACTAGTATTGAAGAGCGCTATGATAATTTTCCCGAACCGATCGTAAAGAGCGCTATGCTAGTTTTCACTACTCTCTGAGACACATGATGATTATCTAAAGCACTTCTCATGAGCCTTGGAATGCGGTGTGTGTCGAGGTAGTGGTGTAGGGGGGTTGGGTAGGGTTTCACTTGGTAGATACGTACGTGGTTTTTGTCGTGGTCGCTAGGGATCTCTCCTCATCGCTCGTGTGGGTTTAGACTTACCTGTGCACAGGGACCAATGTATACGAGTGCGTTGTTCCAACAGTTCTCTGCCGGAACATGTACGGTTTTGCCCGTGTTTTACCTGTGCACAGGGACGAATATCTACGAGTGCCTCGTTCCAGCAGTTCACTGCCGGAACAAGTCTTCATGTATGGATTTGCCCTCTTGTGTACTTTACCTGTGCACTGGGACGAATATCTACGAGTGCCTTGTTCCAGCAGTTCACTGCCGGAACATGTACGGTTTAGCCCACTAGTGTACTTGTCTTCGGGTGTGTTCAGCGTGTTGGAGTTGAAGACTTTCTTTACGAGAGTCGCAATTCTTTTACTTCTAAGACTACTCGCATCGCTGAACACTTAAAAGTGGCTAAGTAGTCCATTTTACTTGCTGGGAACTCGAGTTCTGCGAGAGGAAACAGAGCTAACTTCCGATGCGAAAATACGAATGTAATACTATTTCACTGGTACCAGGTAGCACTTCGGATTGTTTAGTTTGCAGCCACAATTAATTTATTTACTATGGAAAGACATTTTTTTAAAGCTATGATTTATTTGTCACCAGAATAGCCTGACATATTACGCGAGGAGAGACATACGGCAATTGACTTGGAGCGTTTGCGGATACCGCTTTACCTTCGACTATCCGGACTATTCCGGCTAGTTGCCGGCGTCCGGAAAAGCTTTTCGTTTTGTCTCTAATTCGAGCTCATTTTGCTGTGTAGAAATGGGTAGAGTGTTGTAACTGTGTGCTGTAAACTTTTATTCTAGTCTTTGCCGACCATTGTGGTAATTGCGGCATATTCGCCAGAGTATTGCCTTCTCGAGCTTTACATGTTCATTCTTTGCTCATGTTACAACGGGAAATATGCTTTTGTTTCTTGTCGACGTGTTTATGAGGTTAGCTGTCATCATTTTTATTGTTTCATTCACTTGCTTATTGGTCCTGCGTGCGCAAGTCTCCCATTTTATTGCCGTAGTGTGCGTCGAATTATTTACCACCTCTTTATTGCTTTATTCGCGCTTCCTCTTGCCAGCACACTGCCTCCACTCATTTTTGCGGGTATTTTTTATGGCTTCATAATTTTGAAGGCGCGCATCATCTCGGCTCTGACTATCCGAGGAAAAAAATACGTTAGCTTCTAATCGCTCCAAGAAATGCGTCTCTCTCTCTCTCTCTCTCTCTTGAAATTCTGTCTGGTTTACTACTCGCTCTCTTTATAATTCTGTCTGGTTTACGTCGTGTTAATTTCGAATTTGTTTCCTATCAGCTGCTAGTGAAAATGACTGGGATGGGCATTTTTTCATTCTATATTCCTATGTAGAGCAATTAATATGGATTTGATGTCACGTTACTCATCGTTTGAGGTCTAACTGGCCACTTGGATGGAAGTACGGTATTTATGGCTGTGGGAAAGATGCAATCATTACTTTGAAATATCTTCTGAAAATATTTCCACTTTGTTCATAACCACAAACTGATGAAAGCTGTGAAGCCATTTCGCTTGATATTTTCAACTTAATCTGCTTAGCGTAATATTGCCCTATTTTTCCTAATTAGATTTCTCGTCTTGGGAATTTTAGACGCCCATTATTCAAGCTTGCGTGTGTTGGACACCTGGTGGTGCTAAAGCCACAAAGGGTCATTTTCTTTTCTTCTTTTGGGTTATTTTCTGTTTTTTTTTGTCATTTTCCCAGGCCTCAGCTGCGCAGGTCACAGCCTTGTTTTCTTCCTTGCGAACCATTCGCACCTGCTTGCTTTCCGAAATCATTTCTTCACTTCGATAATTTCCTCTGAGAAGCGTCGAGTTGTTCTACGTTTTCTGTCGACACTGTGGCTTGCCCCAGGAATGTTATTTACGAGTTGTTGCTTCTAATGGGTCATCTTAATTTTGATCATTTGTATGGTTTGTTATTTAGAGCTTCTATTTCTCTGCTGAACCATTTCAGGACTTTTTATTTTTAAACAAATCGATTGCTTTGTGGACACAATTTGTTAGGAGAGCCTTTCCAAACGTCTACAATATAGTAGTTCGTATTTAGTTCCGTCATGCTTTAAAACGTCAAGTATTGTTACGGGAATCAAAGCCGTGAAGTTGACTAAAAACTTACCGCGTTAACATGTCTACTTGAGCTTATGCGGCAGTCTGTAGCGTTGGCTGCGCACAACATACGGCATGCTAGGCTACAAATCGTTTCCAGTAGCCATCATCATTAACATCTTTCATTTTTATTTCTTCAATTATATGAGGCAAAGAAGCAAGCCCTCAGGATGAAGATTCAGAGGCTGGTCAGGGATGCTGTATTTCCTCTTCCAGGAACATAGATTAAGTTACTTTTTCCTCGCAGCAAAACATAGTAAGCTACGACACATTATTACGGAAATACGTACGCCGGTTTCAAATGCTCTTTTGCTTCGCGATGCAAATTACACTGGAATAGAAGCTATGGCAACCAATAATTTTGAATCCTTCGCAAATTACAGAATGAGGTTCCGATTAGGGCCACCCTGAGCGAGATAGCTGGAGGAGCTTGCCGGCCTCTGTGCTGTAGGTGGCATGCGTGTTCCAGGCATTCATGTTGAGCTTAGCAGCGGTTGCCAAGTGGACCATTTCTCGAGGCCAAAAATTTGTAATATGGCCGTCTTCAAAAAATTTGGACCTTAAAGATCTCTCAAACATAGGATAAACATGCGAGATGCGCGACTTAACGGCCAAATTTGATTTGAAAAAGGTCAATTTGAGAATTATGATAAGAGAATAGGCCAGTCTAGCAACCCAGCTATACACGCACGATTGACCATCAGTCATGAACCGTCAGTTGGCAACCCGCGCTTCGGGCATCCCGCATAAATTATGTGCTCGTTTTAACTCCGATTGGTGCCATTTTGTGGCCATTAGCACGCGGTTTCATTACGTAACTTCACTCAAGCTAACTCTGTTGAGTATCGTCGATTGTGTGCCTTCAGCACTATTTCTTCCATCCAAGGCTACGTTTGGATATTCCTGATAATAATGTCCTCATCTGTCTTGGCAGACGCTGGCTTTTTTCACTATGGACATCATTCGCTCAATTTTTTCTAATCCCTGAAGGAGCTGAGCTGGATGTCTTATCGCTGGAAGATCTCTAGCCCTTAAGTTGTGTGGCTGTGGTCCAGCGCCGCTTACGTACAGCTAACATCAGAGCTTGTTCCATCTAACCCGTTTTGGCGTTATTCCAGTTCAACCTCTCGCAGCGAACTCGGTCTGGAACCAAAAGTTACTAATGCGTAACTGTTCCAAAAATTACTGAGTTACTGTTACTGACACTTTGTTTTTGTGTTGTTCAATATGAGTTCATACGAAATGCCCGAGTTGATGAAGAAACTGTAGGAGGTGTAGGACTTGTGGAAACGACTGCCGCTGTGCTACGGACTCCCGCCGACAGATGTCAAGCGAGCCTGCTCCGGCGTAGTTCTTGTTTTTTTTTATAGCTTTCTTGAATACCACTTGTGTGCTTTTTTCTTGGTCCAGCCCACCCGCTCGTCATACGCACACAATATGATACTATTTTGTTTCCTCTCAACTTTATTGACATGACCTGAAATTCCGTTTTTCTTTATAACTTGCGTTATACTGATGCCTGCGTTGTTCAAATTTAAGGTTTTAGAATCCAGCATGATGAAGCTACCATGTCATATTCAGCAAATTTATTGTCTTGCCAGTAGAAGAAACATTTTATCTTGGTTCTCACCGTGAAACTCGGCGTTCACTTGAGTGCTCCTCCTAAGATTACTTTATTTTCATCAAATACAGCACAACACTTGAGCTGTTTTCGTACCGCTCGTTTTATTGTGTCTGCATCGCAGTTGTTTATTAATTTCCTTATCGCAAGACTGCGTTATTTTATTGTTTTCATGGTCAAACTTCACGTCTTGAACTTACTCCTCTGTCGTTCGCGTATTCTATTTATTTAGTTCTGTGGGGGCAACTTTCTTAGCGACTTAGCGTTAGCCATCGCGCGTAAGCACGAAAGAAATGGAATACATCTAGCAAATGAGGGTATATGTTCGAAATATCGTGCAACACAAATTGCGTGAAAATCACAATCTCGGTGTGCAGATGTCGAATTAAATAAGGTATTATTGCCATGCGCAGCAACGGTGTCGACATCGGGAACAATGACGCTTTTGTGCGAGAACTTCTCGGTGATAGGAATAGTTCAACCGCTGGCTGTATAGAAGGTGATAAGATACAGCATTATCCGGAGAAGCTGTCACTGCTACTCCAGAGGCTACGTTTTTTTCTGCGCTCAGTATCTCATACTTGCGTGTCTGTGATGGTATCTCCAGGGCGCTATCTCTACTTTTGTTGAGCCCTCGAGTCCGCCGCTACTTCTTCTCGCGCTATCTCTGAAGTGTGAGTGTGCTTGCAATAAGACAGCGTGGTCGCCTACCTACCTTGGATGTTCCGTGCCCTGTTAAATCGCTCTATTAGCGGTTTCTCAAAGTATTTTGTTAGCTAACGCGACGACACTTTTTTCAGCTCGTTGAACTTTAGTAAATGAATATAAATTTTTTGCTATCGCTGCTTCACTTTATTCAACGCGTTAACCTCGAGTAAATAAACATTTTTTTGCCATCGCTGCTTCACTTCATTCAACCCATTAACCTTAGTAAATAAAAAAGTGAAGAAGGCCGCGTGAGTCACTCCTTTGAATATTGCTCGTTCGGGCGACGTTCTCTTGACCTCGTCCGATGGCTGTAAGCGTCTCACAGTTCGTGCCCGATGTGGAATTCTTGATTGCGTGCTGTGATGCCGGTTTCAAATATGCAACTTCTTTTGCTATTTAGGGAAATTTCAATCGATTTAATTTTAACTTCAAGGTAGCTTTCTCTTTTGGTAGTTTCAAATAATTTGTTTATACTATTGCGCAATTCTCAGTCGTTCTAGTTCTCCAGTTGCAATACCCCTTTCTTTCGATGGTTGAGGCATGAAGCGAAAGTCTGATTTGTTCTTCTGTAAAAGAATTTAAAAGTTACTCTTCTAGCTTGTCTAAAATTATTTCTACTCTTGGTGCATTCATGTTCGCAAACATCAGCCTAGTAGCTCCTGTGTTATTGCAGCCATTTTACCCTTTCATCCTTTGTTATTGTAGCCATTATACCCTTTCATCCTTGGTTATTGTAGCCATTACACCCTTCGTAATACGATTTCATCCTTCGTTATTGTAGCCATTATACCCTTTCATCCCTTGTTATTGCAGCCATAACACCCTTCTTGATACGATTTCATCCGTTATTGTAGCCATTATACAATTTCAAACCGTCGTTGTTGTAACCATGAATTTTTTCTTCGTGCAGGAGATGCCCTCGGGAGCAGATCTGGACATGATAGAGGCGCTGCTGGCGCACATGCAGCAGAACCCTGGCTCTGCCGCAGCAGCTGCGGCCGGTCACATGTACGATGACCTACACGACGACGATGATGACGAGGATTACGAAGATGACGAGGAAGACGACGACGAAGATGACTACTACCCCGGTGCAGGGGACCAACACAGCATAGGGATGTTCCAGAACCCATACAGCGGCGGCGCTGGAGGAGGTGCAGGTGGAGGAGGCGAAGTGGACGCGGGAGCTGTGTCCCTTTTGCAAGGCCTGCTGAGCATGTCCGGTGCTGGGGGCATGGGAGAGATGGGCCTCGCTGGCATGGGAGCCAGCGTCATGGGCGCTCCCATGGACGCTGCTGGAGGCGGTTTTGACATGAACTCCTTCCTGCCAAACATGACCGCCAACGTCGGCGCTGCCCTCGCTGGCGCTTTTGGAGCGGCCACGAATGGCATTATGGATGCCATGTCAAATCCTGGAGACGGTGGAGGGGCCACCATTCACGAGTATGATGACGATGATGAGGAGATTACGGAAGGTAGTGGAGGTTCTGAGGATGAGGACGACGAGGAAGATAGCGAAGAGGATGACGATGGCCACGTCGGTGGCGGTTCACACATGGCCGCCATGGCTGCCATGGGAGGTATGGCCGCCGGTGGAGGCATCGCTGCCATGGCCGCCATGATGGGCCAAGCCTCCAAACAACAGCAACCGCCTTCTATGTACTTGAACCAGCCTGGTCCTGTTCTGCCTCACTCGTCTCCGTACGTCATGAACCCCGTCAGCCAGTCCATGTACTCTCCCAACTCCCCTGGCATGCCCTCTTCTCAACCATCGCGGTCTTCCACTCTGGCCGCCGCTGCTGCCGTAGCAACTGCCGCAGCCGTCATGAACATGCCATCCCCAGCATCCACTCCTTCATCGCTGCCTGCATCCTGTCCTCCGGCAGTCCTAGCGCCGCCGATGTCCATCAGCAGCGGTCTCGGAGGAGGCACAATGAGCCGCGTCGACCCTCTGGCTGCTCTAGCGATGGGTGGCGCAGCCGCTATGGGAGGGGCTGTGCTGGGTAAGGTCGTCAGCACTGTGAGTAATAACACTGGTGGTGGCACGGCCTTAGTCAAGTCCGATCACCTTTCTTCTCAAGGACCGATCTCGGCCCCGGCCATGCACAAGAGTTTGGACGAACTCAACAAGCTCTCAGATAGCATGTCTAACGCAAGAATTTCCTCAAAGCCCATGCCTCTTCTCAACCCATCGATGCAGGCTGCATTTTCCCACCAACACCTTGCTCAGATGCACAACGCTGGACCAACACCAATGGGGGTTTATCCTCCGCCGTTCATGCTACAGGGTATGATTCGGCCACCCATTCCCACAAGCAAGCACATGATGCCTCCTCACAGCGCTGCTATGGCTCCTCCCAATGGAACTAACGTGAAAAACGACGGCGACAAGACTAGTCTGGACCGTGAGTCTGTGCCATGTTCGGAGACATCAGGAGGTGGCAAGAGCGACACGGAGTCCACCACCAAGAAGACACCTAGTCCAACGCTGGTCGGTCCTGGTCGAGTGAGCCCAGATAGCAGCAGCGGGGCATCGTCAAGCGGCAGCGACCGCGGCCACGTCAAAAATGCCACGAGCTTAGCGTCGTTGTCGGACCAACCGAGCGCCACGGAATCCATGAGGGACTCCGACACGGATCAGGTGGAGCAGCAGATGCACCAGCTCCAGAGGAGGCTCCTCCACGAGATGGAGCGCGAGCCCATGAACCGTGGAAACAACGGGGTTCTGATGCCCAATCCGGTACCCATGCTCATTGAAAACCCCAACTACGGATGGTCGTCTCTCGTTGGCCACGAGAACGCCAAAGATGCTCTCAAAAGCTTGTTCCAGGGCAGCAAGTTCCCAGAAGTGTTCGACGCGCAAGGGTCTTGTCGAGGTGTTCTGCTCTTTGGACCTTCCGGTGCTGGCAAGACTAGCCTAGCAAGGTCCTTAGCCTACGAAGCTGGAGGTGCTCGGCTGATTGCATGCACCCCAAGTTTCATAATGAGTCGCTCGATGCACCCTCAAGCGGCTGCTGGCCTCATCAGGCAAATGTTCGACAACGCTCGCGTGCAGAAGCCTTGCGTTATGTTGATGGATGAGATCGAAATGTTGGCGCTGCCTGAACTAACAGAAGCTGGCAAGTGGGCCAAAGCTGAGCTCATGGCTCAAGTCAGAGGCGAGACTACCCTGAAACCGTACTACCCAGCCAATAGCTCCATCAACGAGCAGGTGATGTTGGTGGCAACCACTTGCAGTCCGTGGGTTCTGCCTGATGAACTACGCAGACTCTTCGCCTACAATATTCACATCAAACTCCCTGCTGAGAAGCAGCGAGAAGAGCTCTTCAGGATGTTCCTTAATAATTACGCCAATAACGTCACCCATGATCAGTATAAATGTCTTCTCTCCAAAAGTGAAGGGTGAGTTCAATTTTTCGCGCGTAGTTCTTGAATTAAAATAACTGAATCAAATGCAAGGGTGTAGGTTCCCTGTGATTAACTTGCTAATTAAGACGGTAATTATATTTATGAAATAGGCTCTCCTATAAGGGTTTTTTCTCGTTGATGTGTAAAGATGGTTTTTGCTTCGAATTTTTAATGATTATTGGCGTGTGTCATGTCACGAGCCAAGATCTACGCTGTTCGATCTCATTTACCACGTGCGACAGGACAGCATTTTCATTACAAGTGTAGTAAAGATTATGTTTGGTATGTGTGCAGGTATTCTGCAGCTGATATTCATACGGTGGTGAGACAGGCTTCCTATAACCCACCCACGCAACAGTCAATCAACGGAAATAACCAACTCCATCAGAATCATCCGCGAGTAGTTACTTATGTGAGTATTGCATATTTTTTCTCAGTTTTTCATTTTGTGTCTGTGTTTTTACATTTGTTCTTTTTTCTAGCTGTATGTGCTTGTATGTAATTTTTATTTATTCGTTACTAGATAGACCATCCGAGACCGTAGCCATAATACAGCTTGTGGGAGTTGCAAATTTTGCACCATGTTGTTGAGTCAGAATAGCTAAATGTTTCCCCGTGTTATAACTGAAACCAAAGCGTAGGCTGTGACGAGCAGACAAGCAAGCGTTGAAACGAAGGTGATTATCGGAGTTTAATAAGTATAAATAGATAATTGATAGCAATGAACAATGAATATCATGTGTCATTATAACAAATTTCCCTTATAATGTAACCAGCATTACATTCATGAATAGTTGCGCGTCCGTCCCTGCACTGAAGTATCTATTTTCTTGCTCAAATTATCCATGTTTTTCATCGTCTTAGATTGTGGGAGGGAGTTCAGTGTTATGGTAACCAGTTGGTAGTTCAGATTGTTACGTGGAATCGAATGTCTGATATCGATTTTTTTTCTAAATTTTTATTATGAGAGAGGCTTGTGCGTCGTTTTGCCGACATCTTGTAAGCGTGTTTTAGGTCTCTCACACTCCCTCATCTTAGTTGCTATGATATATGAATCTTCTAGATCTATGTTCACAGTTTGAATAGGTTTTCTAAAAATTCGAGAAGCTTCGGTGTTAGCGTTTGTATACTTTTCTTCATTATAATATCATGGCCATTCCTGTGAGCACGTCAGCGAGCGAAATGTTAATGTTTCCCTGAATGTTATCATTTTTAGCGTTTTTTATTTTTTATTAGAAAGACAGAGTATTGTTTTCGACCCACGTCAAGAGAGTGACTGCATTTTGAATGCATTTGTTACTATGTAGATATCAGTCCTTAAAGCAGTACTGCACACATTTGATTCTTGATATTAATCCTGTACCTAGTAATGTATTATTTACGAGAATCTATTCTCGCTAACTATCCAGACCCGAGTGCTTAAATCCCTTTTACGTACTTCAGTTCTCAGTGCCTGGTTGGTGTAGCGGATGAAGAAGAATTGTAAATTAATTATTTTTCTGTTTTTCCTCTCCAGGATGATCTCGCTTCTGTGATGACGAACTACAGATGTTTATACAAGCCTGAGCATATGAGCTACTATAAGAAATACATCGAAGAAGCCACTCACAGAACAGGTAAGCTTCTGTGCTGTTTTATGGAAGTGTTCTTCAGCGTCATTTTCTCTAACTTTTCAGCTTATGATTCAAATTCCGATTTATAAGTTCAAATATTTACCGTATTCTGCTTCAGACTTTTTATTATTCACGCTATGGCGATGAAATTTTTAGCTTATCTATCTCATTTTTCCATCTTTCAACTGTTTTTTTTCTTCATTTCAGAAGACATGCGGGAGGAAGACGACAAGAAAGGAAAGCCTAAGGGTGTCAAAAAATTAGGCAGGTTTGCCAAATCGTTGGCTGCCGCTGTCATTTCTGTGATAGACTAAAACTTAGTTGCGTTAGATCTTTTTTTATTATTCAGTAATTGACATTGGAATGATTCATCTTTGGACCCTCCTGTGAAGCCACCCCGAGTTTTAGTTTTCTTTCCTATAGTGATGTCACAAACTTGCAGCCACCCAGTATCCCTTGTGGCGGCGGCTGCAGTAGTCTCTTTACTGCCCATCCTATCAGAACGAAACGGAAATAATTAATATCTATCCACCTTATCCTCGATCGTGTGAATTGTACGCAGTTTTCGCGGTGCGGCATCCTCGAGAAGAAGGACTCATGTTTCGATCAACGCGTTGTTTTGGTTAGCCCCAATACTTTGAATGCATTTAAAACTCTTGTGCTTCCCGACTTTGATTTGAGGATTGCGCTTTTGAGCGCTGCTGGGCTTTCTTGTTAACTGGATAAAAACTGCCTTGGTGATGATCGGACGACCTGAGAAGCTCGATGCAGAAATTGTGTACTGGTGCTGGACCTTTTCCGATGTTACTCTTGAAGTATGGTCACATGACATTGTACTTACAATTGCTTCGCTTTTATTGCTTCATGCCCTGTAGGCTGCTGTTAGTTAGGTGTTCAGATTAATAGTTGCACGTTCATTGCCTTTTTTTGCAATTTGTGCTCATATTTTCCATCAGCTTTGCTTTAACATTAATCCTTGATTCTTGTTGTTCTTGAATATAAATTTTTGAAGTTCAGGGTCGAAATATTGGAGATAGAAGATGAATCAGTTTTGTGTTGCATTTAATTGTCGATTAAACGAGTAGAGTGTTGAATAGGAGCTTACCGTAGTGTACAAAAAGCTTTTCGTAGGTCGTGCTAAGGATTTTGTGTCTTGTCATTGCAAGTAGGAAGCAGAGAAAGAGAGTGTCGTCCCACGGAAGAAGGGCAGCTTCATCTGCCTCATTTCTATCGGCGAATATCCAACGTGAGTGTGTGCGCTAGTGGAAAAAAGTCGAGAATGGGGTTTAGTTCATTCTAACGGGCAATTCTTCATTTCTTCTTCGAGTTTCTGCTTTTTGTATAAATCGGTTTATTTGTACAGAGTTAAATACTTGAAACTTGTGGTGCGTGAAACTTTGGAAGGAAGGAAGAAAGGAATCGAGAATATACGCTGCCGGTTTAGTCCCCATCAGGTCGTACTTTGTTCCTTATTTGACTAGGTTCGCTGGTTTGTCAGTCGCCGTCCATAGAATACGTGCGTAAAATGATAACAAACACACTTCCTTGAAGCAATATCTCTTCTTCCGTTGCAATATCTTTCAAGGAGTAGTTATATTGAACATAAAAAATACTCATCTCTGGTTCAACTTGTGTAGAAGTGTAGAAATTTGAACCAGAAGTGTTCTTTTTTTCATTTGTATAAATGGATAATTATTTGTTGACTTTGTTGTGTATTTAAAAGACAATCCTTTACCACCTAATTCCTTGATCACTTGGCACTCGTTCGTCTGTAGTCTCGTTCAGTTTTCAAACCTGACCCTTTTTAACTAAGAAAGAAGTGTGGAAATTTTGATATCGGGTTGTTAGATTGTAAAACATCGGATCGGCTGTTTCTCTCGGTACAGCACCGCTCCAAAATGCATGTGCCTTAACATTTGGTTGGTATGGTGAAATACCAGATCAGACTTGAAGCCATCAAGCTGCGTCAAGACTTTGGATCATTCCTTGTTCTAAAATAGGTCATTTTATTCGAGGAGAACACTTGATAATATTTCTCTTCGTTCGAAGAAACCGTTTTCCCTGCAGTGAAAGTTGGATGAAAAAGCGCTTGTAGCAGAGCTATTTCGGATGTGTAAAATTCTCTCTCTTGGTTGAGCAATTTTGAATATTGTTGCTGGACAGACCGAATTAATTCACTGCAGCTTTACGAATTAATTGCATGGAGCGAGCCCAGACCGGCGAGTCCTGCATTGATTGCAGGCACCCGCCACTCTTTCCCTCCCTCATTTGTACAAAGATTCCTTGAAAGAATTTCACTTACTGGTATCAATGTACTTTTACGACTATTACTACTACTCTACTATTACTACTACTATTGCTGCTGCTGCTACTCTTACTAATAGTATCTATTAACTTGTTGCCTTCTTTTTCGTGGACCTTAAATTTCTGGCTCTTTGCTTTTCGTGTATTGGGGTGGGTGGTTAGGCGTTTATTCTCTTATTTTGCGATTTTAGTTGCTAAGGTTATCGTGCCTTTGATCCATGAGTCACACATCTCATTTTATTTCCCTTCTTCATGAACTCGGTTCGGAAGTTTCAACAAAGGATTCGTGAATGTTTTTTGGTGGTATTTACTTGACTCGGATGTGATGAGTGGGTAGAATTTTAGTTGTCTGACCGAGGCTCAATGGCACGGGAGTTCTACATTTAAGGTACATTGAACATTTATTTTAGAAACTGGCTTGAGTTCATCGTACGCATGCATCGAGTCTTTTATTTGTCTTTCAAGTTTTTGTTTCTATATCATAATGTGTTACTAAGTAAGGAGCTGCTTTTGCTGTGCGTCAAGAGGAGGACGACGACGACGTTTTCAAAAATAAAAACTGAAGGCATGTATTGTTTTCTTATTTTAGTGTAAATTCTTGTGTATCCGTTGGTGATGTGAGGATTTCAGAAACTTCTTTACGGAAAGTTCAAATTTACCACACCCAGACAACACCGTGTTGATCAGAAAGCTTTTCACGTGTTCGAGAATTTGGCTCGATTCTCCTGACTTTTTATTGATCATCTGGAGGTTTTCTTCGTACCTAAAGTATCGTGCTCTTCGTGCTTAAAGTGATGGCTTTCGAAAAATTAGTTGAATAGTGCCCGGTGAAGACACTTGACCAGTGAGTGCGCAGAAACTGACGGTGTGCAATCGTGATAGTGCTGTGACTGTTGCTATTAAAAAAATTACGATGTACACCCGCCCTGTGGTACTTGAAACTGGTATCACTCCTGTGCCCCCAACGAGCATTTTCACTTTTTTTGTGATTCGGTGTTGTCATGTAAACTTTTTCTGTTCGGTAGTGTGACGTCATTTGGCAGCTGTGGCGAAGTAGTTTTTAAGAAACGCTTTTAATTTTTGGTTGTAAATAAGGATTCATGTTCTGCTTATTCGTTTCTTCGCGGGAACGTGCTTTATCTGCGTGTGTTCGTTTGTTCTTGGGTCGCATGGATCCAGGGGTTCTGTCACAATTATCAGCTTATATTATTATTATTTTGGTTCTTTTACTATTATTTTGGCTTCAGTGAGTGCCTTAATCGTTAAGGTCTTCCACAGAGATTATGGAACGACATGGTTTCGCACTGGCGTAGTTGAGGTGCGTGATGAAAGGATGTTTGTCTTTGCCACTTTTCAACAAATTTTATACATGAAACACTCCTTTCTCAGTTACACCTTTTCCTGGTTAATTTTTTTGTCATTCTTCATTTCCTTGGCAAACTCTTGTTTGCTCCTGAAGACAGTGCGACTCGAGCGTATAATGTAACTTTTGTGTAAGCGCAATTGATCGATCTTTATGAACTCACCTGGATCTCAAAATAGAAGCAGAGAGATGTAAGATTCTTGTTCATTATTGTGGACTGTAGCTCGTTCTCTCGGTAGACCGGCAATTGTGTTGCTGTTGTTTGTAAAAATCAAAGTGCAATTTTGAACTTGATTGTGTCTTCTCAACATGATAGTATGATGTTAGTAGTTAGGTTGGGTTACATTATAATCATTTTTATCTACACTCGCTCGGCGTGAGCTGTGCGAAGAAAATTAAAGCGTCTTCTACTTGGAAATGAAAGACTTTCGATTAGATAGCTCACCTTACACTATGGTAAAATCGTTTAGTAGGACGTTATTTGTTTAAAAACAAAAGACTACATCTGCGTGATCACATTGATTACCAGTTTGGGGTCTCAAAAACGTCTTTTTTACTTATTTACGATACTTTGATGTGATGCTGGCGACCATATATATATATATACATACCCATATATAGATATATGCGACGACTTGGCATTGGTGCTATGCTTTTACAAAACTACTTCGGTTATGATCCTCGATTCTTGCAATCATGGATTATTACCGTTTATTCGAATTCATTTTCGTTGTTTATAAAGATCCTATTGACAGAATCCGTTTACATGTTGAGGGAGGAGGAGGGAGCATTTGCATCAAGTTGAAGTTAAAGTTAATGTTCTAATTAAAGTTGAAGTTCCAATTGAACTTAATATTTGTTAGATTTGAGCTCGTTATGCTCACGCACATTAAACCCATTTGATCTTTGCTGCGTATTCATGAGTAAAGTTTTAGTTCCAATGCCCGGTTTGTTTTTATTTGTAAACAACAAGGTGGTGATTCGCTGTTTGGGTAGCAAAGGGTTTCCGAAAGGCTTTTATGTGTGACGATCTCCAATTTGTTCCGAAAATACTAATTTTGTTGCAAGATGGTCATTATTCTGATGATCACTCTCCAATTTGGACAGAAAAAGGTCAATTAGGCTTGAAGATGTGGCAACCCCGAAGCTTAGAGGATATAAACTATTCGCTCCCTCCTGCTCCCAACTCTTGCGCCCCATGTTCACAGCTGGTGGGCGGCCTGTACAGTCTACTGTTCGCTTGCCTCTCCGCTTGATGCGCTCTAGGGAGGAACGGAAGCTTTGGGCAGACTCAAACACTGGTTAATATTTAGCAACAAACTTTGTCTAATCTTACCTTAGAAAAGCCCCTCCGTCTGAGGCGCTGCTGTTATTCTTGTTGTTCCTTCGCATCGTGGTAGGCGTTGGTCAACTGGTTTCTCCGCTCATTTTTCTCGTACTTGCAGCGTGTTCAAAGACATGTTCAAATATGAAAGGGTCACCCAGATTAATGACAAAGATGCAGCCTAGTTTCAAGTTCACTTTAGCTTCAGGCAAAGTTCTAAAATTTTTGAGACTGTTACTCTCTCTCTTTGGCTGCCTTTGAAGTTATGAATTTTTTTTTTTCAAGGACCCTGTCGCTATCGAATAATCTCATAACCCTAGCAAAACTGACCAATTTAGATACTCCAATCTAACGAAGTATCACGATCTCCAATCCCCACTTCAATTCCAACGCGAACAAAGTTTTAGAGAGCATTTCTACCTTACATATTTCGGTGGGATGTACCTTGGCTCTTCATTAACTTTTGTTCCCAGCCCTTCATTGCCATCAAATGCAGGAAAGAATTTTTGAGACAATTTTTACAGAACTTCGCTCAAGGCACATCACACACACATTTGATTACTCAAACAGGGTACGGTCTGAAGTGAGTGAGAACCAGAAGACGCGCCCCACGTTTGCTTGACGAGCTTCAGCTTTTATAGTTCGACCGCCTGCATTTCGTGGTCGACTTGCCATAAGTCCGCTGGGCCTGCAATGCGATTATTTCCATGTTTCAGAGTTCTTCTTTAATAAGTGATATCTAAAAGTTTTCTCGCATTTTATAAATTGATGAGTGGAGGCATCTGTCGTTCACGTTAATGTTAATTTGAATGGGATCTCAAACGTTAATTAATATTATTCTGATTATTCATTCTTTTCGTTAAGTTAGCAATGGTCTTTTCCACTTTGTTGTTCATTTAGCTATGACCATCGTATTATCTTTGCCCTTATTTGTATCATAGCGTCAGCATTGCCTAAATTTGTACAAAAATTTTCTATATCTCTTATTGCTATTATTATTGCTATTATTTGCTACTATTGCTGTTACTATTGCAGCAAGAGAAAACTAAAAATAAAACCCAACAAAATACCGAATTTTATTTGCTCCTTTTAGTCGAAATGCGTAGATGTCAATTTGATGTACATTTTGCGTTAATTCTGCAAAAAAAGGAACATTTCGAAATTATCCTAGAATTGAGTAATGTATCAAATGGTTTACCGCTCTCTAAAAATTTCCAGATGCGCCGTTCACAAGGAGGATGCCAAAATCATGATCTTGACGTAAAATTTAGAAGAGATTATCAGGTAACGAAAATTACATTTACGCGACTAAACCAACTTTTTGAAGGTCAGCGATAATGTACGTTTACATTAATAAAAATAAATCTTATACTGGAAATTAGCAAATTCCTCCGACCGCATCACGTTTCTCTCCGCAAGAGAACGGTAATTAAATTCGAGTTTTACTCATAGGTGATGGTGAAAAACTGACGACAAGAACACTGCACATCGAAGGAACAACTCTAAGGAACAGTCTCTGATCTTTCTTAATTAAACAAGTATTGAAGTTGTCAATAAGCTTCATTGCTCGTGGAAATATTGAATTAAGAGTTGTAAAATATCGTAAAGGTACACCCTTTCTTTTTTTACAAAAAATTCACAAATAAAAATGTTAGGAATTCTCAGATTGCTTACTAGAAATGAGTTGTGAATTGCAAAACGCGGTTTAGAGTTATCAGCTTGATTCACACTATGAAAGACCCACAATTCAACTTGTGAATTCAGACCTTTTTCTAACAGAATTTTATAAGATATTTGTAAAAATATCTGGTTAAATAAGTAGTTTTTCCTGACCTACAACCAAATATTGAAGTTGTCAAAAAGTTGCAATGCTTTTGGAAACCTTGAATTGAATAACGAAAAAATTATCGAAAAGGTATACCCTTTCGGTTTTTACAAAAAAATTCGACGACTAAATCGTTAAAAATTCTCTGATTTCTCTCTAGAAATGACTTGAAAATTGGAAAATGGCGTTTTAAAGTTGTTCTCTGCTTGATTTACTCATGGATAAAACCCGAAATTAAACTTGGAGAGGTGGACCTCTTCCTAACAGAATTTCATTTTAATTTTACTAATATTTATAGGAATTTCTGATTAAAGAGTTAGTTTTTTCTGATGTACAACCAAGTATTGAAGTTGTCATAAAGTTTCATCGCTCATGGAAACAATAAATGATAAGGTCAAAAAATACCGTAAGGAACTATCCTTACGTTTTTACAAAAAAAATCACAATGATGAAAGATGACAGTGGTGATGACCGGACAAAAGTATCACCCGCTGAAGTGAGGGTTCCCTTTGATTTTCATTAGGTAGGTCCTCTCGCGCACTAGTATGGAAATTAACACGCGTATGATAGTGCAAAGTTGATATATGTACACATAATTCACATTAACAAACCTTTACGTAACAAAAATTTTGGGTGAGCAAAACCACATGAATAAAATCGAGAAAAACGCAAACCAACATTATTGACTTTTTCACTTGAGCAAAGGTGTTAAACATATATGGGTGCCATGATAGCCCATTTCAATGCATGCACAAAAGACAAAGAAAAACTTATAAATGTTTCCCATGATAAGTTATTTTAAGTTAGATAATATTTATTGATGGATGTAAAACAAGAAATATAAAGATAAACTCAGTGGGGTGAAATGCTATCGACAGTCTCCACGTACAGTACATTGGCATGAAGCTTTGGCTTTGGTGACAACAGGGAATAATGTTAAAAATGTTTATAGGTAATTTATATTTAGAACTAGAAGGTCGAAACAGAAATTCAAAAGTATATTTTCGTACGAACATGATAAAATCGAACGAAGTCATCTGGCTCACAGAGCATGTTTTAAATCGCACGACAAATTATGATAAATGCTTGACAACACTATAAGGAAGTAACTTGACAAGTTGATAGTTAATAAAAACAATATTTATAGCACATATGCAAGTCCCTAAATTAGCAGTTATGCAGCAACTGTCGTGCGTGTATAAATATATGCATATGGACGTAAACACGAGCATAGAACCAATCACATCGCATACGCACACTCAAAAATGTGTAATGTAGTAAAATGTATGGAAATGTAGGGTAATGAGCGAAAGATATTCGGAACTATTTTTCGAGTAAGTACTATAGCATACAATAATTATTACCGAGACTCAAAATGACGATCTATTTTGGTCCTAAATTCTTACATTGTTAGAGGGATTTTGATACTCTGCGGAAGTTTGTTCCACAGTAAGGCCTTTGATAATGACAAAGCTTTTTGTCGTTCCTCATATCTGAGTAGCTCCAATACTGTTCTGATGTGTTCGTATTTTTCTTTCAGGTGTATTGAGTATCCTATATGTTTTGCGAAAAAGATGTTGCCTATCTGTGACAAAACATATTCCAGACTCCGCTTAATTACAGCTAACTATAAAGAGGCGCCACTTTTTCGGATCATAACCTGCAGCTCCCATCGTGGTTGCTAATCCAGGAATATCACAACAGTTGACGAAGTTGAATTTAGAATCAAAGAACTGTACGAGGTTATCTTCTCTGTCGCGATAGAATGTTACCTTTGCGTCCATTCCCAGAAAGTTTCACCTTTTAATCGTGAGACCACCAATTCTGACAGCTTTTTAAACAAACCCAGATCTGGAACTGAATCATTGAGCTCAGCGTGGCTGAATGTTTGCGGTTCTGTTGATACGCCTTCAAATTCTGAGTCACTGTTTCTGTTAGTTGATTCCTCTGTCAACCTAGAGTCACATTCGCTGTCAGTGTTAAGCGAAGCAAGTTCAGTGAAGAATGGTTTTGGAACATTAGCTGAATGGATCACATGTCTGATAACTGAATCTAGACTAGGGTATGTGATAAGCTGATGAGATTTACCAGTAAAACCAACATCAGTAAGGCAGAAGTACCAGCCTGTGACGTAGTCTCATGGCTCATTTTGATCTTTTCCGCTTCACTGCATGTATCAAATGACTCGCATTGCTTAAAAAATCGCTCCAGTACGATTACAATATATTAATAAAAATACTATTTTCGAATGCTGCAATTTAAGCAAAAAGAGTACCGAGCATTTGGTAATTTGCAGGGTTACCAGATGTTGAGGAATCTTCACACGCATAGTTAAATAAGAAAAGCCTAAACTTCACATAGCACGTACTACCATCAAGTCTACTCGGGAGGACTTACGCGATCGGCTACATCGCTACGAACATACCCTTTTCAATAGCACTTAAGAAGACTTACGCTGTCGGCTGTAGCGCCACAAACGTACCGTTTCAAGACCACTTAGGAGGACTTGCGCTGTCGGCTATAGCTACAAAACGAAGTAAACTGTTCAAAACCCTGCCCTCCATACCGACGTGACTTCCCCCTTCCTCCCCCCCCCCCCCC
>JACJUY010000171.1:208973-227527 GCA_014220935.1 Platorchestia sp. MABIK | reverse complement strand
CAAGAATATCGCCAGGCAAGAATATCGCCAGGCAAGAATATCGCCAGGCAAGAATATCGCTAGCCAAGAATATCGCTAGCCAAGAATATCGCAAGGCAAGAATATCGCAAGGCAAGAATATCGCAAGGCAAGAATATCGCAAGGCAAGAATATCGCAAGGCAAGAATATCGCAAGGTAAGAATATCGCTAGGCAAGAATATCGCAAGGCAAGAATATCGCAAGGCAAGAATATCGCAAGGCAAGAATATCGCAAGGCAAGAATATCGCAAGGTAAGAATATCGCTAGGCAAGAATATCGCTAGGCAAGAATATCGCAAGGCAAGAATATCGCAAGGCAAGAATATCGCAAGGCAAGAATATCGCGTGAAATTTCAAGGTCTAGTTTTGTTTGTTTTTTAGCTTTGATCCGCACTCGAATCATCGTGGGTTGTTTGTTCATGAAGAGTGTTTTTACTCAAAGTTATTTTGAGTAATAGGAAAGATGCAACGTGAAAATATACGTAAGTAAATTGTTACTATGAATGAAAATTAAGTATACATGTTCAAATGACGTGAGTCGCATTTCACATTGTCATTTTTGACATAATATCGCCATAAACATTTCTATTCAGGTAGCATAAGCCATTTAGAGAAACAAACATTCATAAAATTATATACTAAAAAAATATAAAAAAAAATATATAAAAATATAAAATTATAACTAAATAAAAATCCACTTTAAAATTATCATTTTGAGAGATTAGATTGGATGTTAGTTTGAGTCTCTCTAACCGCAACAAAGGTGTCTCAAAAAGAGGAATGCACTATTTAGTATGGAGATGATGGAAGGAGGAATCAATGCACAAAGGGCATTTGAAACAGTAAGTTGAGAAAAAAAGAAGTTCATGACACAAGATAAAAGTTGAAGAAGAAAGTAGTAGGTGCTGAAAACAGGACAGCAGTGAACCGAAAAAAGATGGTCCTTTACATTACAAAAACATTTGATTTCAACAAAAAGAAGGTCTACCTAACTCTCAACTCGGGCCCTTACATTTTCCCTCCCCCTGGATGTGTAATTACCCACAGAAATCGTTGATAGAATCATTTAATGTTAAATAATTCAAAACTAAATAACAATGCACTATAAAATTAACAATTTGAAAACGACCGAGCTGAAAACCAAGAACCAAAACCTACCGCCATCAAGCAACCCCAACGCCAGTGGATATCGCAGGCACAAATTAACTTGCACCCCAAAGAACATCGAAGAAAATTCAGCACCAAAACTCGGGGCTCAGAAATATCTCAGTGTCTCCAGCTGATTGCTAGCCTCGCGACTTTGTTCAGCGGTTCGAATGTGCCATTTCCTCTGGCTTCCGAAGATGGCAATAGATGGCGGATATTGAATAGGTCCTCGCGACATCGTTACGTGATTCCGCACATTCGCGTGCTGGTAACTTATGGAGCGGCACATCCGTGATACGAGGCACACCTTCAGCTGGATTTAATCTTTTTAATGGTGCAAAGAAAAAAGCACGACCTCGGCTTCAAAGGAAGTACTAAGAATTTTGTAACGAGAGAGATGAAGAGAGAATACGACGATATCATTTTTATTATTTTTCATTATTATTTATTATATTATTTTTTACAATATTATAACTTTTTATTTTATTTATATTTTTGGTTATTATACACCTGTAAAATATTCGAGTATGTATTTTGTTACTATAACCGTGGCAGCAGACTTAATTGTTCTCAAAAATATCCCTTGTGAATTGCTCAAGATAAAGTCATGAATCCTTTGTCATCGGCTTCAGAAGAAAATTGATTTCTAAGATACAAGCTCGCTAAGTTTAAGATAGACCAGACTTTTCACAGCACGAAACTCGATCAAATTGCACAATTAAAATTTTAAAAGTACACATGCAGGGGAAAAATTATAAAATTATATCAACTGGATGAAAAAATTATCAAAGCCTAATCAACGAATGAGTCAACGTACATTCTTTGATCATATTTCATTTCAATATTTCATTATTTCAGTTTAATTTTATCCGCCGAGTACGCTATTGAAAATACTTGACATCGGAATCTGGAGTGCAGATCCCCCAATTCTGCAGCACAAGTTTGGGTTGTTGACTCTTTTGTAGGAACATGTCAACAGCAGACGAATTTATCATTTCTGACTAAACGCCGGTACATAATGTTCACATACAATGAAGATGTCGGTCAAGTTTCGTTATCTTCTTATCTAACTAATAATAACCTTGGCGTGTTTATTTATTTATTTGTTTGGTGTCCGCTTCTTGCGTCTCTGTGACGCTCTTAACGATGCTCAATGACCGTATCTGTGATACAGGTTTCACGAACTACATACAAGTACAAGAACATTTTAATCTCGGGTACTACTATTAGGATGGATATATTTGTTTGTCATCCACATTTGGAAAATTTATTCAAGGAAAATATTGAATGCTGTGATTTTTTGACGGGCCGTGTACACTAGGTAAATAATATTTTTGCAATTGTCTTCTTTTCTTTCAGTAATACATGAATTGCTTTACGTTATTGTCATGTGAAAGCGATCATCATTTTACGAGCAATCAACCAATCAATCAGGAGCAACGCTAGCCTTCCTATTTAACTATACCAGGAGTGAAAAGTTTCGCTGCCCTCTCTTTACGAGTAGCCACTTCTGATTAACTCTAAAAGCTTGTGAAATTCGTCTTTGGAAAGAGAAACTTGACTCCTTACGCAATGTTAGAGAATTCTCAAGTACTATCTACTGAAAATAAATTATTGAGCTCACTGGGTATTTCCAAATCGACACGATAATAGGCTAGACTTTTACGACTCTGTCCTTAGCCATCATTATTCTGCTAATTACCGCCAAAAGAGAATTTACAAACGTTTAGAAACCACTTTCTGAACGTAAAAACCTTGAGTACTATTCTATCATAAGGGCGGCCTGGATTAAAGGGTCGAAACTAGAACAATGTAAGAGACTAAAACAACACTGCTGCAGTAATTTAAGCGCATGTGATCACTGAGTGTGAAAAATAATTTGAGCAGGTTTTACTCAACCCAAAATCGCATTATTATTATTATTATTACTTATCGAAACAGAACTTAATTGTAAGCTTAACGCTACAAAAAACGAGTAAGCATCGAATCAACGGGGTAAAAATAAGACTACGTAGGTTCGTCATTTCGAGGTCGTGTGCGGACGGTTCTTAGCACAGCCGCTCGTCTTGAGAGACCGTCGGCTGCAAAATACTACTAAAACCGCCGTGTATCGAATCAACGGGGCAAAAATTAAACTACGTAAGTGCGTAGTTTCGAGGTCGAGTGCGCTTTGCAGAGCCGCTCGTCTTGAGAGACCGTCGGCGGCGCTAGCAACGCCTAGAGCACTCGAGGGGGCGGGGCCAGGCAATCCAGTGGGTGACCCGCACGACCCGCGCTTCCGGCAGGTGGGTCGGCAACTTACGTCAGGCACTGAGCTGCTGACCGTCGCAGATCACCACTAATCTGGAACTCACCATCTGCTGGATCAGCAAATTTCTTGGGTGACGTGTCCTGAAAGTTGTGACAAAATCTGTGCGGCGCATAACAGCGCAGATCCATCAACTCGTGTCCCGACTCAAAAAGCTTACTCGCGATCGCCACATCTAGGGAAAAACATACCAGAAACGGAAAAATGTACACTGTAGTTTGAAAAATGTCTGCACTGACCATTGAATTATAACTACAATTGTTCATTGCGGTCTTTATTTGACAGTAAAAATTATTTACCAGTAAAATTTCGTCAAACTTTCTTAATATTCGATTTGATTGCTATTACTTGGACAAAAAAAAACACTTCAACGTTGAAGCATATTCTTCATACTAAGGAAAAAAGGGGTAACCTTGAAAATGATTATAACAATAATAATTATATACGTACGCAAAACTTTTGTCAACCGAAAACCAATATGATTACTAAACGTAATGCACTGCAAATGAATGAAACGAAACGAAAATGAACCAGAGAGCAAAGGCAGACCACCAAAACTCCTCGTAAAATATTAAGAAGCATTTGAAAGAGCACGCATCGAGTAATTTTGAAAAATGAACGAAAATTAAGAAGTCAGCCTTGATAAATTAATAATTTTTTCAAAGACACTGAGATACTTGTTGCGCACGATAGAACGGCATATACAAATTTTTCAAGAACTACTAATGTCATTTAATGGTCCTTGAGTTTACCAGAACGCTGGAGCAGAAGAAAGCGTAAATGTTATCAAGCTTTAAACAAAACGGACCTCGAAATAAAGAGCGAGAAAAAACTGTAGAACGCCGCACGGAGGCCATACGTGGCATAAGTAGGTCTTTACTTGTAAAATTCAGGACCTCATTTCTAGTTAATGTTTTACACGCGAGAGCTCGACGCCTCATCGTTTTGTGGTAGACGATAAAGCTCGGCAGCGTTGCTTGAGGGGCAGAAGCACTTGACGTACACTTAATCGCGGTCACGGTCCGAGTTTAAACAATACACAGTGGTTCTTGGAGGTACTGAACCCCACAAGTTCCATAAATGCATTCATCGAATCCTTCGTAGTTGGAAAAATAAAATTTACTTTTTTCTTTCAAATTCAAGACATGTGTTTAGAACTATATACTGTATTAGTGCTCTAACTGTACCATGCCGAATCCAGGGGTTCGACTCACCGAACCCCTGGAGTTCGATCGAACCCAGGTTAAGAACCCACTGAAAGAACAGAAGGCCTCGCAGTGTAAGACTGGAAACTTCGTCATTAACACGTTGACTACGGAGTGGGACAAATGTGTACCACTAAGTAAATTGCTCATTAACGCACCAATGTAAATGAATAACATTTCAAACCATTTCGCGACCTCTACCTGAAGGAATTCTATCGTAGGAGGATAATATTCTTGTGCACTTATATTTTGTATATTTCTTACACAGGAAGGAAACTTATTCGAGCAGGGAAGGCGATTTACCCGTTCAGTTTTTCACAACCTTGCTAAACCAACCTACGATCCGCGCAATAGTAGTCAACGTGTTAATCAAGTCTTTTGCTGTTGATCGGTGTATTATTCCTGCATGGCGACCATGGGCGCATGAACAGCACAGTCAGCTAAACACTATAGTGCTCCTCAAAGGATGAGAGTTGAAACTTCTTAATTAAGGGCGATAAATTTTAAAAATTGTAAATTTAGGTCATTGGTTGTAGGAGATTACAGAGTGGGGAATTGTGACTGGGTTCTCCCTTTTCCCAACGGGGAAAAATCACCGGGCGGCATTGCCGGGATTCGAACTGCCGACCCTTCCCGTGAAGGGCGCGTTTTTAACCCCTCACAGTGTGTTGTGTCCGTAACAATACCACAAGAGGGGCTTGAGTTCCAAAAATAATAATAATAAGTATATTAATTATGAAATAATACTAAGTACTGATTTTAATGATCACTTCGGTCAATCCAAGAATCGGAACATTTGATTAGATTATTAGTTTAAGCCTCCCTATCCGCTACAAAGGCGATCCAAAGAGAGGAAGGAGGAAGGCACCATTTAGTATGGAGTTTAGGGAACGTGGAATCTACGCAGAAAGGGCATAGAAACAGTAAGATGAGAAAGAAGTTTATGAAACAAGATCAAAGTTCAAGAAGAAAGTAGTAGGTGTTGAAAAAACAGGACAGCAGTGAACCGAAAAAAGATGGTCCGTAACAGAACAAAAACCTATGTTATTTCAACAAAAAGGAAGTCTACCTAACCCTTAGCTCGGGCCCTCACACAGTCCCCCTGGGAGCGCTAATTCCCATAGATACAATAGTTGTATCCCCCTGAGGGGTGGAGCATTTGATTTTCCTTTAAATTCCTCCATAATTTCTCAAATTCCGGGAAAATGTTGAATAGCAGAATTATCCTGGTATAGTTACTTATAGTAGAGTAGTAAAGAATAAATGCAGGGTAAACATTTTTCTCCATTTTGAATATAAAATTATCGGAATATGAGTAAATGCATTTTTGTGAGTGTCCCATGTATGGAACGCTGGCGAATAGTAGGTCAAATATTTCTTAGCTCGAAATTGTTTTAAAATTCCGAAAGCCGCCGTTGAGTTTACACGTGTCATTTTCGACACAAATTCAATGATGAAATTATGCGAACATTGCTACGTTATTTTAACCTACATTAATTTTTAACTCATAAATTCATTATGCAACCATATAATTAAAGTGAGCTACACGTACACAGTGCAAAGCATGGAGATTAAAACGATAAAATCACACGCATTAAACTAAGCATTGTTCACCATTATTCAAATAGCGCAACTTTTATAAAGCTTAGATAAATTAATTTCATTAGAATCAGCACATCTAATTCACAAAACTAAACCCTGTTAGTGACATACATGTCTGCACCAGGGTCGAAAAAACAAAACAATTGTTTAGGATTACGAAAGATAAGACAACGCTCATTACATACAAAAAACTAATTAAAATTTCCATCAGTCAGGCAAAGTATAGCGTTCTGGCGGGAACTCAACATAGCCAGACAAGCACCAACCATGGCGACAGAAAAAGCTCCTTATCACCTGTCATCAGTATCAGCTATTTGTTATCAGACTTGAGACGCCTCTCTGTTATAAGAGTTTCGAAGGAACGATAAAAGGTGGGAGGAAAATATAATAGGAATGGCTGCATGCACATGCGAAGAGAACGTATTGTTATTGAAATAATGTGAAGTAGCAGAGAGCAGACTCGCAAGAACAAGCTCCAGCTTCTTGGAAGCATACGAAATTAAAGACTATTTTTATTTCGTCCTTAAGAGATAACTTTCCTTATCTCTCGGTAGACGTGACAAGAACAAGGTACGAAGGAGGAACACAACTAGGCTTACTGGGCTGCTACTTTCAGCAGCGACGCATTCAATACAGAAATGGTTAAAGGCTTGCTTTGCTCTCGTACCATTCTGAGAAGACGCAGAAACTGAAGTCGTCTAGTTTCATTTTCTTAGTATGCGAATTTAATGAATGATAACTGAAACATATCGAGGTAAATATCTTCGTTTCATTAGAATGAGAATTTAATGAACAACTAAAACAGTTCGAGATGATGGTTTTCATACGTACAGCTACACAGTAAATATCGTTTTGTTGAGAGGGTAGAAAGTTCAGATGTTCTTATAAAGCGGCCGAAACCTCTGTTGTTCAGGTTTATTTACAATCCCATTACCAAATCAAAAGTACAGAGAATGCCGATTTAGACGATACATCAACGTAACTGAAGCAATGTTCCCATAAAACTCCAAAGAGGTCATCCAAATCCGGTTCTCACACTGGTTCTGTCCCGATACAGCAAACGTGCTTACTCTTGAGGCAGTTTATGAAGTATTTGAAACGGTCACGCTCAAAAACCTTCGTGACGTAAAAACAAATGTAATACAAATGAAGGTTTCCGTGAATTATTGGACCGTCATCATTTGTGCTACACGATCGGAATTCAAATAAGTTGAGCAGGCCACACGGTGAGGCCAAAGCACGTCCTTCAAGTTGAACACGTTGACTGCGATGAGTTAAACTGAAGTTCAGAATTCAACTCAAATTTTAAGTCAAAAATGATAAGCAAATTTATTGATACCAAACTTTAAGTGGGTCCATTAAATACTATTAACATAAAAACACTGGTAAATTTTTTCAAACGACCAGCAAGAAAAACCTAAGCATGACCCACCGGTGGGTCATATCCCAAGTAATGTGCTTAACTAATGGGACTTCCGCCGTTTATCGAATAAGACATTGTATAAAGATGCTGAATGGTTTAAAAAAAAGAATTCAAAACTCCATTGCTCCTTTTGCACAAGGGAAAATTTGCAATTTGAATATGTGATTTACTTGTTTATGATTGTGTTCAAGCAAGTTTAGGACCCCCTAACCAAAATGCAGTCGATCTCCAAAGAGCAGTGAAAAGGGACCGCTTATAGTTATATTGAAGACAACGATGAATCTATGCACAAGGGGCATTCTTTCACGAAGTGCGCAGCTAAAAAGTTATTAATACAATTCCTATTATTTTTATTACCATATTAGTACGATTAAAATCCCCAGTCACAACAAAGGCCAAAGAGAAGGGGGTAATTTAAAATATGAACTGTATAAAACGTTTAATCTATGTCTGCACAAGGTGTCTTCCCACATAGGATACCCCGCACATAGAAACAGTGATTTAGGGCGGAAGAGGAATGAAAAGTAAAGTGATAACGAAGAAGGCATGAAAGCTGAAGGAAGCAAATAACACACGAAAGATAGAAGTCCCAAAAGCCGACTCATAGCCGAGAGAGCTAAATAGTATCTACCATGGGGTGCTAGTCCCCAAAGCATAGGATAGACAACATAACTAACCTAAACCTATTGCCTATCAGAAGCTCCCTAAAGGAGGACGTTCCCTCCGTACGTACGTGCAACGAATCAACGTATCGATCACACTCACAACCTGGGAAGATAAGGAAAATGTAACCATCAAGGTCTACTTGTTATGACAACCCACTTCACACTCACGCATTACTGATTTACACAGACTCCGAGTAGTTATGGCTGACAACAGGGAACACTAATTCCGTGCGGATATTTCCAAGTAGTGCGTTTTTAGAAAAGCTCGAGACAGAAACTCTAGAATTGCCGTATTTTTCGAGCAGCTGAAGTCTTCAAAATGATTCGAATGACATTTCTACCCCGTGTCTTCACCCACCAACAACACGCCCAAGACAGAGCTAGCTTGCACAACACGCTCAAGGTAGGGCCAAGTTGGTCGCAGACGGGTGGCAGTTTCCGTGAAATACTTATACACTTATAATCAACGCACATCAAATCACCCACTTTTTCGTTATAACCTCAAGCAATACACCAAGTAACCCGATTATTAATCGGTGAAACTTCTCAGCAGGGGATCTTAGTGAGTAAACGGAAGTGCAGGTGTTTCTTGGAGAAATGTCACCATCTAACTCTAAATAAAGACACATAATCAACGCACATCAAATCACCCACTTTTTCGTTATAGCCTCAAAGCGATCCGATTATTGCTCGCGAAACTCCACAGCAGAGGGGTTCTTCGTGAGTAAACGGGAGGAAGTGCAGGCTCAGGGTTTGAAGGAGAAATAAATGTCGAGGCAGAGAGGCCGAGCACAGCACCTAACAGAGAGCCTTTGCCCCAGGATGTCCTGTTTAACGCTAGAACACAGAGCTGTCAGTCTGGTGTTGTGTTCGGTGGTGGAGTTACGCGGAGGTACCCTTCGCAGAACCTGCATGTTGATCACCGCTCCTTATGGGCAGCTGCATGTTGATCACCGCTCCTTATGGGCAGCTGCATGTTGATCACCGCTCCTTATGGGCAGCTGCATGTTCATAAACCCTTCAACGCCTAAGACGACAAACCATACAGCACTCTTTCGGAAAGAATCTTAGTGCACTTTTCAAATTCATCACGAGTTAGTTAAAAGGCGAATAAAATTGCTAATATTTTCTAAAAACAATCTATTAAATTCTATATCACTGTCTATTTTTAAAAAGCAACCTTTCGATGTACAGGCATCATCTTCAGGTGTAAGGCTAAAATTATGAAAGGATCGAGAAGGGGGAAAAGAAATCTTAGTATATTTTATTTCTCGTCGAATTTGTACCGTTAATTAATGGGGTTTTGAGGGTCCCTGCCTATTCGATTAGTCGATTAGTCATTAGTTTTAGCCTCCCTACCCGCAGCAACAAATGCGATCCAAAGAGAGGAAGGAACCATTTAGTATGGAGTTAAGGAAACACGGAATCTATGCAGAAAGGGCATAGAAACAGTAAGTTGTGAAAGAAGATTATGAAACAAGACCAAAGTTGAAGAAGAAAGTAGTAGGTGCTGAAAAACAAGACAGCAGTTAACCGAAAAAAGGTGGTCCTTAACATTACAAAATACATTTCATTTCAACATAATGAAAGCCTACCTAACTCTCAGCTCGGGCCCTCTCACTGTCCCCCTGGGAGCGCTAATGCCCAGGGTCCATGCCGAGCTGTAGTTTCTTTCTTATTCTGAATCGGTAACAACCTGATGTCAGTGCCGCTAATGGTAGTAATTGTGATAACTATGATGTGAGTGAAGAAATTCATTTAGTTAACTCGTTGACTACAGAGTAGGACAAATGTGCACCACTTGGTAAATTGTTCATATACGCACCAATGAATATGGATGGCATTTCAAAGCATTTTGCGACCTCTTTAGAAGTAATTTTGCCATACGATGAAAATATAATTGAGCTCTTACATTTTGTACATTTCTTACAAAGGATGGAAACTTATTCAAGCAAGTAAGTCGATTTTACTAGGCTGTTTATTACAACCTAACCACATCAACATTACGACACGCGCAATCGTAGTCAACGCGTTAAAGAGTCACCAAACAATGGTCTGGAAATGTTAGAAAGCATCCATTATCATTCCGAGACTGCATGACACCATTTTTCTGCGATTACTTCCATGTAATTAACACGTTGACTATAATGTGGGCCACCGGTGGTCACGGAGATGGTTTTCACAATGCTGCTGATCGTCATTAGTGCCGAACTCAATTTCATGAATACATAATCAAAACGATTTGTGATCCTTTTAATGTTTGCTATTTTCAAAATGGCTCACTACAATTGACTTTGAATTCAAGTTGAGTATTGAACTTCAGTTTTACTTTCGCAATCAAAGTGTCTAATTTTACGATTAGAGAAAATTAGTTTGCTTTGCCCCTCCTCAGCAACTGTATTCAGTAGGGAAGAAGGAAAGATGCCCCATTTTGCATTTAATTAAGGGAATAGGGAATCTATGCACGACATGTGCCGCCCCACACTCTGTACATAGAAACAGCGAGATCGAAAAAGGTTTATAAAACAAGATTAAAATTAAAGAAAAAATTAGTAGGCGCTGAAAATAAGGGGGCAATATTGAACTGAAAATTGTTCCAGAGTAAAAAACGCACGTTTTATTTCGACAAAAAAAGCCCTTCCTGAACTTCAGCTAAGGACCTCACATCTTCCCCTGAAATCGCTAATTCACACACAAATGCGATAGTTGTCACTCTGGAGGGAGAAGCAAAATACGCACTATTTAACAATAAGCTTAAAAAACAAGGCTTAGTTTTGAATATTAGTAACGGACTGCAGTCAGATGATCAAATGCAGCCAAGTACAGAAAATAATCATCATTTAAGTTATTGATGAGAACTAGCCTAGATTTAACAATCTATGTTAAAGTCATAATCTAATTTCTGATAATCTGAGCGTAAATAAACTTTGCTGAACAGCTTGATCGAGAACATGATTGTCTTAGAAAATTCTACAACAAAAGTTAAGTAATATTGAAAGAGGAATTTAAAAAAATGTAGAATGTGCGAGGTATTGAAATCTTTTACAATAAAGATTTCATAAAATATGCTTTCAATGCTTAACGCATTCTCCGTTTTTAAACTCCTACCGATCATTCACTTGTAAAAAGTAACTTCCTCCAAATTGGAAGCTGTTTGAATAAAGGTAGGTACAATAATAATCTGACGCGATAAAGCAAAAGGCATCCCATTAAGAACTAAAGTAGGTAAAATACGTATAATCACGTTCAGGAATAATAATCAAGTGCGATAAAGCAAAAGGCATCCCATTAAGAACTAAGGTAGGTAAAATACGTATAATCATCACGTTGAGGTATAATAATCAAGTGCGATAAAGCAAAACGCATCCCATGCAAATGATCTGTGCCCCTTGACGCGTTGTCTACAGAGACCACAATGTCCCGTAAGAGCGATATACAGACGGCCCAGTCGGCGGTCTTTCATAAAGATCAATTGTAAACTAGATAGGGCAGAACGAGCTCAACTGGCTCCCTAAACAATAGGACACTCGCGACGCAGCGAAGAACAAGAGGGGAGCAAGCGGTGACGTTCCCTAACACGTACCGATCGTCTTGCAGTTGTTACTAGTTGAAAACGGTCTAAGATCAACTTGCAATATTTATCAACCCACTTGACGTGGTAGCTCACGCAGAGTCAAAAGTAATCGTAAGCTAGAAGTGCATGGGTGAAATTTGAACTTTTCACACATATCCATGACAAATGAGTGGAGGCGCTGAAAATCTGCTCTATGTGTGAAAAAACTGCTGTGATGTGTGTCGAAAATGAACATCGATATTGGAATCGATTCATGAGCGACAAGCGGAAATGGTTCTTCAATATTCATGAGAGAAATATTGAAATTTGACTAAGTTCAGCGGGATAAAAGTTACAAGTAATTTTACGCGAGGCAAGGTTCCTATTAAAATGATCCCCATGCAATGGTAGAGAACGCAAAGAACTTTATGGAAGAAGTAAAGCTAACAAGGTTAAATTTAACGCGTTCACCGCGTACCCGCGGTTTTTACCGGTTGATTTGGTTAGGTTGTAAGTAGCAGAATTGGGAAACTGAGATTACTGCTGTAATACATTTTTATCTTTCCTAAGAAATATCAAAAATACACTCGCACGATAATATTTCCCCTCGTATGATAACAGTTAATTTTTAAAAAGGTCGCGAAACTGATAAAATGTCATTCATTTGCACTGGTGCTGGACTGAGCAATTTACCTGTTGGTGCACATATGGCCCAAAACGCGGGGAACATGTTAACCAGTTTAATTTAACACTTTGGCCGCGACGTGGGCCACTGGTGGCCACGGAGAGGATTTACATAATGCTGCTAACCAGCAGCCACGAACTCGGTTTTCATAAATACTTGGTCAAAGCTAAAAGAAGGCACCATTTCATGTTGGCTGTTTTCAAAATTGCTAACTACAATTGACTTTAAATTTAAGATTGAACTTCAGTTTAACCAATTGCATTATGCTGCTAACCAACCAATAGTCGCAAACTCAATTTTGAAAAACAATCAAAACTAAATAAAAAACGATGCAGTTAATGTTTGCTATTTTCAAAGTTGATTACCACAATTAACTTTACATTTGAGATTGAATACTGACCTTCGGTTTAACCCACTGCGGTCAAAGCGTTTTCACGTTGCTTGCGATACGACCAATCGGTGGATCATTTTTCCTGCTGCTGAACGACCCATCGATGGGACGTTGAAAAAATTCTAACAATCTTTTTTAAATTAAGTTATTTTAAGGACCCTGTTAACGTTTGGCGTTTATAAATTGGCAAATCAAATTTGACTTTAAATTTGAGTTGAATATTGAACTTCAGTTCAACCCATTGCGGTCAAAGCTTTAAGACAATAGAAAAAAAAGAAAAACAGCATCCATGAATGTTAGGTCAAGCCTCTCCCTCGGCCACTGGATGACCCCACTTCAGAACAGCTGGCTTCGCTCTCGACCTCGGAGGAGGAACGGAAAGCGAGAGCTCTTCGTAAACTGACGCGGCGCGTGTAAACAGCCCCGGTTTACATTACGCATGGGAACACAGCAACCAGGACCCTCTCATGTAGACAGCTTCCTGCACAGCTCTTTACGCGCATACTTCGTTTGCATCCATTGCGTTTCGATCGCATTCGCGCGTCCATCCCATTCGCGCACCCATCGTTTGCGCGTCAATTGCATTCGCGTACCCATCGTTTGCGCGTCAATTGCATTCGCGTACCCATCGTTTGCGCGTCAATTGCATTCGCGTACCCATCGTTTGCGAGTCTGCCGCATTCGCATTCGAAGGCGAAAATGTAACGTATGAAAACGAAATAGAATTTGGTTTTCAAACGAACAATATTTAGGTTCTTGAAAGCTTGCGTCACCACCCAAACATGTTCCGCCGCAACCGAAAAGTTATTCGCCAATAATTAGGAGACGAGAGTAGTTCAAGCCTCCCTATCCGCAATAAAGGCGTTCCAAAGAGAGGGAGAAAGGAGGAACCATTTAGTATGGAGTTGAGGAAACGCGAAGTCTATGCACAAGGTGCATAGAAACAGAAAGATAAGAAGGAAGTTCATGAAACAAGATCAAAGTTAATGAAGATTAGATTATTAGTTAGTTCAAGCCTCCCTATCCGCAACAAAGGCGATCCAAAGAGAGGAAGGAAGAAGGCACCATTTAGTATGGAGTTAAGGGAACGCGGAATCTATGCAGAAAGGGCATAGAAACAGAAAAATAAGAAAGAAGTTCATGAAACAAGATCAAAGTTGAAGAAGAAAGTAGTAGGTGCTGAAAAACAGGAGAGCAGTGAACCGAAAAAAGGTGGTCCGTAACATATCAAAAATATTTTATTTCCACACAAATAAGGCCTACCTGACTCTCTGGTCGGGCCATCACACAGTTTATCCCTGGGAGCGCTAATTCCCATAGATACAATAGTTGTATCTCCCTGAGGGGTACCTGTAAACCATTAGGACAAGAACAGATGAGGGGTGATTTAAATTTACGAATAAAGTTTGAAGAAAATCATGTAATTGGTTCAAAGTTCTGATGACAAATTATCATCCATCAATGTAGCAGCCCAGATCACGCTAATTTCCAACCATTTCAAGTGGGCAGCAAGAGTAATGTCTCATGTTCAACAGAGAGTGTCAAGTTAACACATTGACAGCGGCAGGTAAAACTGAAGTTCAATATTCAACTCAAATTCAAAATCAATTGTAGTAAGCAATGTTGAAAATAGCAAACATCAACTGGATTGTGCCTTTATTTAGTTTTGATAAAGTTTTTATGAAAATCGAGTTTGTGACTACTGGTCGATCAGCAGCTATATAAAAATTGCCTCAGTGGCCACTGGTGGTTCACGTCGCAGTCATGGTGTAAACACGTTTACTACGTATTGATACATATACGTACCACTCAGTAAATTGCTCATTAACGTACCGGTATGAATGCTTTTCAATTATTTCACAATCTGTTTTTAAAATAAATTGTAGCGTACGATGCAAAATATCATTCCGCTGTTATATATTGCCTACGCCTATGAAAGGATAAAAATGCATTCAAGTAGTTAAGTCTGCTTTTCAATTGCGCTACTTACAACCTAGCCTGACCAACGGTAGCAGCCGCGTGAGCGTAGTCAGCGTGTTCAATACTTTGACCGCAACATGCGCCACCGGTGGCCACGTAAGGGATTTTCATAATGCTACTGACCAACCATTGGTCACAAACTCAATTTTGTTAAAGACATAAACCTAAATAAAGGTACAATTACATTAATGTGTTATTTTCAAAATTGTTTGAAACCATTTACTTCAAATTTGAGTTGAAGATTGAACTTCAGCTTATGCAACTGTGGTCAAAGTGTTTCAAGTTGACAGTGAGAAATTCCCTTGCAACGAGGGCTGCAACTGCCTCCCCCCTAGGTTGCCTGGCTCAGAAGTCTCCACCGTCAACAGCGCGTCAAATTGCCTGTATAAGAAACGTTAACGCTTCTTGAAGAGAAGGGAAGGGCTGTTCCTCGGTAGTTTATATTTGCAGCCGAGTTAGCTACAGCTCTCGCTTATTAATAAGAAGTTCCCCGGCGAGAATGTTTGGGTAAGAGGAGAGCTTGCTTCCTGACTTCATTTTTTAGGGAGGGACGGTTTTTGTTTTCGTTTTAGGAGTTCGTTGTTGAGTTTTTTGAGACTTCCCCTGCCCATGTGTTGTGCATAAAGTCAGCGAGCGTAAAGAGGTAGAAAAAAAAACGACTTAACTGTACATTTAAACCATAAATTTCATGTGAAATTGCACGACATATTCACATTTCGTAGCCACAAACATACGCGCCTCACGTTCAAACCAAGTCTGAAATATCGTATGACAGTTTTTAAAACGCCAAAAAAAGCCAGTCGGTAGGATTTTGGAACATAAACAAGCCTTTACCAGCGAAAAACAAAATGATGTCGCGTCGATTCGTAACCGAGCAAAAAACACTTCTTGGGCAAATTAGTATTCCGAAGTCGTCTGTTTCAGACGAAAATTTTTCTCGTTATAAGCGTCATCATTACTCCATTTAAAAATTTCGACTGACATTCCTAATCATACATTGCGTGAGACCAGATAAAAATTGTTTTCTCATAAGCTAGGATTATATGTACACGACTATATGTTAGTTAATGCAAGACTATGACTAGCCTCAACAATGGGGATCTCAAGCGGGTGAAAAGAAAGAATCATTTAGTATGGACCTTAGAAACAATAATCTATACCCTGGATGCGCATAAAAACGAAGCAGGAAGGAAGAGGAAAAAAAGAGATGGTACAGAAGCGAGAAAATTGAAAGGAGCAAAGGGGGCACGAAAGATAGAAGTCCCGAAGGTCATCTATGGCTGAGATTTATTATAATTTTCTTTCAAGCTCCCTCACCACGACAAAGATGTTCAATGAGGAGAAGGATGAAGGCACCATTTAGTATGGAGCTAAGAGAACGTGGAATCTGTGCACAAGATGCTCCTGCACAGGATCCCGTACGCATGGAAACGAAGTTAAGAAGGGAAGTTATGAAACAAGATGGAAGTTAAACAGATGCTGAAAAACAGGAGAGCAGTGAGCCGAAAAAAGATGCCCCGTAACCAAACAAAAAAACAATTTATTTCAACACAAAGAAGGCCTACGTAACTCGCATATCGGAACATCTCATTTTCACCCAGGGAGCGTTAATTACCAACTACAGCTTAGGGGACCTGACAGTATCTCCCGTGGGAGCCCCAGTCTTCATAGCACAGGATAACGAAACTTATCTGACCTGAAGCTATCGCCTATCACCTATCTGAAGCTATCGCCTATCACCTATCTGAAGCTATCACCTATCTGAAGCTATCACCTATCTGAAGCTCACCTATCGCCTATCCTTAGTGCCGTGAGCTAGGGATCTTCTCAAGAAAACTAGAAATTAGCTCCTGATGATATAGCGATGAAAGGAAGCCCGCAGATCCTAGCGCTGGTTGACGTCGATATTGCTGGGAGAAATTGCACCCTCAAGCCGCAAGTTGAGCTAATCTAAAGTAATAAAATTCTACTTGAAGAAAACGCATGTCGAATTGTCGCTCTTAGTTCTACCACTGACGGTATGTCCGCCAGATGGCTGCCGAAGACACGAGCATAGGCGTTGCACTCCTTCCCACTCGGGTGCATGCTGAGCTATTTTTATAGCAAATCTTAGCGGAAGGCATTCAGACACTAACTAATCTTGAAAGAGTCCTATTTCGTAAATGAAAACAACATCAAACGCCATAAAATCATGAAAATAGAACGATTGTTTAGATCTAAGACGATTATCTAGGCAAGGGTCATAGTTTTTAGTGTTTAAGAATCATATTGGAGCCGTCAAAAATATGAAACTTGACCACACTGTTTTTCCACGGCTGCCACTGACAGGAAATGCTCGTACATGCATGTAGCGGACGCACTCTGAGCGAAACATGACCGACACCGTAAAGAGCGATGAACAAACGAGTCTTATGAAGAATACTTTAGGGGAGCCAACACTCTTTAACTTTTAATGAATCGCTCCAGCCCATAGATTTCCTAAAACTTTAACCCAGCATTAAAAAAAACTTGTCTTGCACGGAAAATATGTTCCACATCTTGATAAAAAAATCCTAAAAAATCACGAAGTGCACCGCATTGAAGATGGGTCCGGTGAAACTAGGCCTAAAAGAACAATCATTTTCATGTAACTCCGTATCCGTTCAAACAGATCTTCGCTTTGCCTAAATCACAGATTCACTAAAAATTTAAAAGCGGAGAAAAGGCTAAACAAATTAGTCATTTTATTTAAAAAACGAAAGCGTTTAGGACACGAACTCCATCGTCAGATCTGTAAAATATCCATTCAATATTGGGTCTTGATATCCGCTTCTATTTGGATGCACGAAGAGTGTTATTGTGTCAAGCCAACGTTGTGTTCAGAGTCCACAACATACAGGAGAGCATCAGTACGTTCTAACATTAGTATGTTCGATCATTATAATTATTATGAGGAAGAATGGATAAGAAGCTTTAGAATTGATCAACTTTGAAAAGTTTCCTGGTGAGACTTGACAGTGTTTTTGAGGGCGGTTTTATTTATGCTCTTCATTGAAATAGATATTTATCTTTCAAGTTCTCGCTTCGTTAACTTGATCTCGGTTAGTACTTTTATTTCCTCATAATTAATTTGCGAGAGGAGCATTGACAAAAATTATTAGTACCCATTTTGCCACTTCTGAACAGCATGAACCCATCAATCATGCAAATTCTAATGATTTTAAATCGTACGAAAAACAAAACACTAACGGAAAATGATAAATATTAACTCTCGAATCATTAACTGTTAAGGTTAAATATAGAATTCAACCGAAAATTCACCTTTCGATCTTAAAACCTAACTTCTGGTGAAGCAGAACCATTAGACAACACGAAGCCTTGCCAAAAATAGTTAAATTAAATAAGACATCACATGGCTGGACCCAACGTCGCAGATTTCAAGATTCAGCCAACATCCAGCAATTCGCAATTCGGTAAAACTGAGGTTGAAACTAACATTCCGAATGGACTGTACACTTACAAAATCATTTTAAATTTGAGCTGTTGAAAGGCAGAAATGTCAAATTTGAGCTGTTGAAAGGCAGAAATGTCAAATTTG